>JAWNOD010000398.1:1512500-1945000 GCA_035046225.1 Drosophila pegasa
CACTCGGACAACTCGGCCAATTGCCAAAAAAATACGTAATTCGACGCGGGAAATCCCAAAGCACACGCACACACCCGAATCTCTTTCGATTCTATTTCAATAAATTTTCTTTTTAGTATTTAGTTTTTTCTTCTATTTTCTTTTCTTTTCTTTTTGTGTTGTTCACGCCACCGCGTTGTCTCTGACAATAACTCGCAGTTCACTGGCTGCACGATATTTAAATGCCCGGAACGAAAGAAAGATTCGTCCTGAGCTGAGGCGCTGCGACGGCAACTACGGCGACGGCGACGACGACGGCGACGCCAACTGCGACTGCGACACCCTGTCAAGATCATTGCTTGTTGTTGTTGCTGTTGCTGTTGTTGTTGTTGTTGCAGTGTTTGCTACTCTTCGAAGATTATTCTCCTTTACAAGCACCAGCACATGTGCGTCTCTTACAGCTGCAATACTTTTAGTAATTATGCCCTATAACCCCTTTAGATGAGAAAGGGGTATATTGACTGCAACAAAATGTATGCAAAACGCATAAAAAACATAAAGTAAGATCAGCATCAAGAGTTGAACGGTTCTAGGTATATCAATCTGTCCGTTTGAACTTGTATAATCCATCAATCTATGAATCAATCTAACGTCCGTCTAGCCTTACCTATCTTGAATCGAACTCAGCATAAAATGTCTAACTGTTACAGGCCTATCTATCGTGTGTACATTTTTAACATCCACATCAAGTGTTTAAATATTCTAAGTCTGTCGGTCTATCCACCTGTCTATCTATATGTCTGTCCAGCCGTCATTTTGTCCGTCCTTTGATTCAATGAAAACAATGAAAATCTTAAATGTGCTCTATGGAGCTCTTAACATTTCCTTATACTATTCTATAATGTTATTTGGGATCATCTATCAACTGCCAGGTATCTACTAGTCGCACTAGCCCTACTTTGTGTAAAGCTCTTATCATTGTCTATACATTTAAATGCTTTACATAAATAGCTTAGAGCTACCGGGTATCTGCTAGTCGCACATACTCAACTGTGTGTAAAGCTCTTATCATTGTCTATACATTTAAATGCTTTACATAGATAGCTTAGAGCTACCGGGTATCTGCTAGTCGCGCATACCCAACTGTGTGTAAAGCTCTTATCATATTTCTATACATCGATATCTAAGAGCTGCCGGGTATCTGCTAGTCGCTCATACTCAACTGTGTGTAAAGCTCCTATCATTTATTTATACATATAAATGCTCTACATAGATATCTAAGAGCTATTTCTATACATCGATATCTTAGAGCTACCGGGTATCTGCTAGTCGCGCATACCCAACTGGTGCACTCTGACTCCTGTACTCGACTCCACCCATTTATTGCCGAGCGTCATGTGCGCCCGATCAGCATACGCGCTATATGAGTCTTATAGAAATTATGCGTGAGCTGTGGAGCTGCGATGCTGCGCACTGCGCTGCGCCTAGGCTAAATTTGCTTGCACTTCATGCAGATGTGCGTGTATAAAAAAAAAGGAGAAGTGGAGAAGAGAATATAAATGTAAATATTCATTGCTAACAAAAGAAAAGTGAAGCAGCAAACATGAAGTTATGTTGAGGCTTGCTCTAAGCTGTGTGTGCGCATTTATATTTACATTTTCACATTTTCAACTGAGCGCGTGACCGGGGACCTTTTTTTGTCTTTAGCAACGATCAACTGGTAATGGCACTGGCACTGGCAGTGGTAGTGGCACTGGCACTGGTAATGCCACTGGCACTGGCACACATGGTGCAAGTCTGTTTTAGGTTCCAATTCCTTCTTTTTGTCGAATGCTTTAGCACTAGTTTTTTATTGCTTCATAATATTTTGTCTCCTCAGGGCAGCGCCAGCAAATAATAAAAAGACAAGTGCGAGTGCTGCAGAGGCAGAGGTGCGCGACTGCGAGATACCCTGAAACATGGTTCAGTGACTTCTTCAAGCATTATGAAAGAAAAAGGAAAATAAATACGGAAAACTTGATAAATAAAATAATAAATAATAGATATTTTAAAAATATACATCAAAATGGAAAATGTTTTTAAATTATTATTAAATAAAAAATTTTTGTTAAAATGTAAACAAAAAATCAAAAATATAAATAAAAAACAGGGTATAAAAATATAATAAACATTTATATACAAAAAACATTTTTTTTAAATATTTAAAGAAACAAATCGACATTTAGAATACAAAAGAAATCAAACTATTATTTAAAAAAAATAAATTCATTAATTTGAATTAATTTAATTTTAATTTTATTTTTAACCTAATTTTTTTACTTAACAAAAAGTCGAAATAGAATTAATAAAAAATGTATACAAATTTAAATAATATAAAAAATGTTAAAATAAATATGTAGTTAAATAAAATATAAAATCCATAATTGCTTAAAACTATGCTAGATTCGAGCCCGCATTCTTAACTCTCTCTTTAAATCAACTATAAATTCGTCTTCCACCTCTACCAACACCGTCACTTCGGCCTTTCTACTTCTTTCTCTCTTTCTTCTATCAACGCACTAAAGCTAAAGTGAAGAGTACCAATGCAAGCACAAATCAATCAGAATTGCAATTCTATTTATAGACGACCAATAAGAACGCACACGCATAGATCAAAGGCCTTAGCTTGCGCTAGAGCCCAAATAACCTTGCTAATTGACCACACGTTTACTTAAATAACTTCTGTGTTTCTTAACGGATTTGTATGAAATTTGCAGAAAATGTTCAGAGGACTCTACTAAACATGTTAAAATTATCAAAAAAAAAAATGTAACCCCTTAAATAATAGCTTTTTTTGGCAAATTAATTATTATTTTATGGATTTTAACAAATTCGTCACAGCTATACAAAATATAAAATAAATCAAAATTCGATATGTTATTCAAGTAACTTCATTCAAAATTTGGTAACTTTAGAGCAAATGGTGTGAGAGTTATGATTATATAAGTGAAGCAAAGACTTCAAGTCGCTGGCGCTTACAGATGAACAGAGCTAGTTGGACTCACCTGATCATGCTGATCCACAATATATATATACCCTATGACCACACCTACCTCTGCCTGTTACATACATTTCATCAAAGTATTCCAACCCCGAATTTCCCATTTTCATTGGCTTCAGAGTATTAAAAAGTGTGTATATATATGTATACGTTGACTATGAGCTAAATTTATTAACGCAACTCATTTCCGAGGCAACAACTATTTCATTTGCGGCATGAGGCACACACGCATACACGCACACACACACACTCGGGGACTCATGGCAATTGGATAGAGTGTTGATGCTGATCACTTTGCCCTGTCCCTGGCCTCAAGTGCTCATGTGGCTTCGCCTCCTTCCACAACACAGATGCAAATGCTATTGCAAGTGCACGCAGAACTTTTCTTTTCATTTTCTTTTATTTTCCTTTTCCTCCTTTTTTTTGGCTATTTTTAGCATTTTATCCAGCGTAGCAAGCGGCCTGACAATATGTTTTTAATTTGCATGGCAAACATTTTTGCATTTCTGCCGCATTTGCTGCACTATTTCTACGTTCTTATGCGCGCTCGTGTTGCGAGTGAGGGTATATTGGTTTGATAATGTTGTATCTTGGGACTGAGGGTGTTTTCTATCGCTCATCCTTTCTACAGAGACTTAGAGCTTGGAGCTTTGAAGTCTAGGCTATGAATAATATGCCATCTTTCCTAGTTTTAGAGTTTCCAGTTTTATTGGTGAAACACTTTTGCTCTATTTACACATAGATCTATAAGTCTTAGCAAATTTAATAATATTAACTTTTTTAATAGGCCAAATTCTGCTTTGTCTTCCGAGCGAGTATTGTGCAGTCAGTAGAATTTTATTGCAATTGTCTTGGCCTTACAAATTTGGTAACGTGACGCAGGTCAGAAACAGGTAATTGTGATTTATAGTTATTAGCTGAGTAGTTAGTCATGTACAACTACAAACACATATATACTAGCTATACTATATACTATATAAACACATGTATGTATGTGTATGCCTCTTAGTACATCCCATTACTATTTAATTGAAATTTATGTTTTTGGCAAACGCCGCCTTGTGGCGTACGCTCCGTTGCCAATAACAGCTGCTGCTCGCCTCAAGTCAATTCAGAAACGTTTAACACTCAACATACAACACACACTCGATTATTTGTCATTTATACAAACATACAGACGTACATATGTAGGCACATATACATTCGCCTCAGCGAAAGGAAAGGAAATTGGCCACGCGCCCAAAACATTGCCACCGACTTTGCCTTCTCTCAGTTCTTTTTCCGATTTTTTCGCACAGAAAGTGCGACAGCTTACATCATTGTTAAAATTATCAGATTGTAGACACAGTTTGACATATATGTCGTACGGCCACTTGTCCAGAAAAGCGTTGGCACTAAGGTGAAGCAGCCAGCGTCTGTGCTATGATCTCATTTTATGGTAATAGACTTTGAAGAAGATACTTTAACTATATGAAAGGAAAGGACACAGCCTAACGCAGCTAAGTTCGACTTTAGAAATGTAATAAAAATTATTTAAAATATTTAAATTTTACAGGGCCTTTACAGGACTAAGAAATTGGTAAACATATATTTTTGTATCTATACTAACCAAAACTGCATTTAAATAAAAGTTCTAGAGTTATATTTTTTATAATAAAAATGTATTAAATATACAAAATATATTTCAGACAATATTTGTAATTATTCTTTAGGCTAAAATTTAATGTATGGCAATAAAAAAAAAATATTTAAAAAAATATAATTTGTGTTCATAAAAATAGTAGTACTGTACTATAAATATATATAACATTTAAGCCAAATGAAAATGTAATTTTTGTAATAGAAAATAAAATGATATGAAAATTAGCCGTTTTTAAAAAATATTAAAGCTGTTTAAAAAAAATATATACATCAATAGTAATTTTCCACAATATTAATAAATACACAAAAGAGCATTCAAATTTCACTAGGTGAAAAAACTGTTTCTTTTATATGATTGTCGAATGACGCGCGAAGACGTCTGCGTTTATTAGGAAAAAAAAGCTTAGCCATTTCCGCAGACACATCATTTTTCCAATAATTTAAATACCCTGTAAGGGGCTCATAGAAAAGCTGTATGCGTGCATATTGGTCGATATATAGCAAATACAAGTTTGTCATAGCTCTTGATCTATCTGTATAGATTCCAATAAAGACAAATAATTTATTTTGCATTTGAAATACATAATTAATACATTGAAGTATTTTTTGTATATATTTATCTATGAAGAGAGCTTAATATTTTTACAGGGTATTTTCTAGTTGATTGCACCTCATTTTGTGTATTAAATTTCTTTTTGAATGGGTGAGTGTTGTCAAAATATTTATGTTATAGGTTTCTACATTTTTTTTAATAAAATATAAATAAATAAACACTTAACAATTATCACATTTGTCGTAAGAAAAAAAAAGCAAAAACATTTTTATAATTTAAATAATTTATTAAATAATTCAAATTGTCATCTAGGTTTTTTCCACAGAATTTCATTCATATAAAATTGATTCGAGTTTGGCCAAAATGAATAAATTAAATGTTTTTGCAAGGCAGATATAATGTATATAGACAGAGTATATTAGTCAGCATATATGTGCAATATATTACAGGTGCTCTAAGGGGGGAATACGTTTAAGTCTCTAGCAAAACCAATATACTCACTTCATAGTCGAGTATCCATATAGATTCCTCGCCTTTAGTCAAGAATATGCTTATCAACCCATATATCCACACATATACTAAATTTCTGAGCAACTCTAGACAAATTTGTGTAAATTGAAATTGGAATTTTGTAATCTGATCGACGCAGACTTCAACTTAGTTGATACTACAGTGCATGGATGGGGATGGGGTATATAAGGCTGTCAAAATGTCAAATGATTGCGCTGACATGCGTGCCATGGTCGCCGTTCTCCTGCAGTTGATTCATTTGTCCGTGATTTGTTCCCCGTTTTGAAAGGAACAACAACTTTTGTTGGTTAACGCTGGAGAAAAAGTGTCATTCTGTCACTCCATGCCCGATGCGCCGGCCTGATCTGGCCGTACTATGACCTCTTGACATTTTTACAACCAAACAACGGCCGCAATGTCGAACATGTGTGACTAGTTCAAAGGTTCGACACCAAATTGACTGTATTTATAAACAGCTCCAGCAGCGAGAGCATAAAAAACCATTTTACAAGCAGCCGAACGCAACATAAACGCCCCCAAAATCAATTTTAATTATTCAAATTTTATGGGCACCGAAAAAAGTGAAATTTAAGGAAAACCCGACTACTTGTTGGGCAGATGTAAGGCAATATATAAGACAATCTATATTATCTATATTATATGTGTATATCCCTTTACTTGCTTCAATCTCGAAAAGTATATATGCTCAGAACTTGAAATTTGAAACATATATATTCCTAGATGCCGTAGGAAGTGGAAATTAGATATTTTCTTCCGATATCTCAATCCGTTTATTACATATCGATCAATATGATGTAAGCATGCTTGGTTTTCGAGGCATTACTCAAAGACAATTTGAGATACAGCTACTAAATTTGGTATGTAAAGTCTTGTATTGAACACACAGAATAAACATGAATTCATTTTTTCCTACCTCTGTTCCATCTTACTTAAATAACAAAGAAAGCGTTTATTCCAAGCACTTGAGTCTTCTACTTTGCTATATACTCATATGAGAGTCCCAGACTTAAGCTCTGAAAGTTTTATTCAGATGGTATAATCACAACTGAAGTTACTTTAGAACTATGTATGCAAAGTGGCTTTACTGTGGGTAAAACAGGATGAGCTTCTACTTTGCTATATACTCATATAAGAGTCCCAGACTTAAGTTCTGAAAGTTTTATTCAGATGGTATGATCACAACTGAAGTTACTTTAGAACTATGTATGCAAAGTGGCTTTACTGTGGGTAGAACAGGATGAGCTGCTGCATGTATGTGTGAGTGTTTGTGTATGTAGCTATATCTAAATAAGTGAATCAATCATGAGATTTGAGGATATAAAGTACTACTCTAACTCTCGCCTAAAAAGCTATAAGCAAGCCAATCTCAACTCAAATCAAATTCTCTTTTAATCTAGCTTACTTTCAGTTACTCCATCGTGTACTAGGTGCACGTCAGCTAGGTTCCCACGCAAAATAGCATCAACGCAATTTACGACTTAATCATCACAAAAATATTTACTAGTCAAATGTCTCCCCAGTCGAGGATCGATCGATAATTGGGAGCGGAAGTCCCTCGTTCATTCACAGCCCTTTCAAATTAAAGGCAAAGGCAAAGACAAACAAACTAGAAGCGCTGACATTGCCACATTCGGAGTTTTCAATCAGCTTGCCAATGAGGCGTTCAGCCAAACACGCCACTGACTGCGACGTCAACATGTGTAAATATATGTGTGTGTGTGTATTTGTATGTGCATACATATTGTGTCACACGCATAAATATGCGCATCATTAACACCTCGGTAATATGCAACTGAGCTCGTATAGTTGTGAAAGGGTTGTGAAATGTTTTAGCTAACAAGTACCGATGGGCAAAGCGATTGTAATCTTTGTACTCGTTCACATGATAATAAAAAAAGATCCATCTGCCTGTGAGTATAGTCGGAAATACATACTAATCATTTATCATGAATTTTGATTCATTTGAGCCTTATAGAAATGACTTTACTGCCAATCAAAATGGAAAAAATATATATATTTTGCAAAAATATGACATTAAAGTAAATTCTTCATTTTGAAAATATTTGAAACAATAAAAAATAGTAATAAAAAAATAGTTGATGCTAATGGGTCACGGTATCTCCTTGTCGGGCACTCCCTGTTTAACTTTAAAACTGTACTTGTTAATGTGTTGTAATATTATATGCCAGAATTAGTAATATTATATGCTAGAATTAAAGCAATTGGAATTTTCTTCGGTTGTTGTGAAGAGAATTATAAGAAGGAGTCGATAGCTACGTCCGATACGATTGATCTTAAAATAGCTCGAAAGACAAAGTACTGCAATTTCTAGGGGCTTAGTCATGTTGTGTAATTAGCAACAAATTATCGATGAACACATTTTTATAAGGTTATTTTTGGAATATACCTTATTACTATGGTCCCTGCTTTGATAATTAATTTATGAAATAAGGGTACTTTAATTTTAGTTTGATAAGAACTAAAACAATTTGATTTTAAATCAACTTAAAAGTATTTAAAATGTTACTAACACTTCAAAAATATTTGTTGATATTGAAATTTGACTGTTACCCAAAAACCAATTCAGAAATCAAAGTTCAGGATTTAATTTAATTTAAACATCAACTCAATTGGTTTTTTAACAATCATTACAAGCATATTTTCTTGCCAGCTGATAGGGAAGAGACTGCGAAGAAACAAGCAAACTTAAATATCATATTCATATAAGATAGGCCAAGGACTTACCATATTAAACAGTGAAAGAAGCAAGTGAACCCGGGCAAGAGAATTTCACGTTCGCCATTTAGAATGCCTCGAACGGTGCGGCGGGCAACCTCTGCTCCGCTGAGGAGTGGATACAAATTTTCCACCTTGGAATTATTTGCCATTTCACAGATAAGGTCATTAGTCTGGAGAAACCAGGGCATAACCGTGCAAACATGAATGTTTTGGTGCCCCTCAATTGTCAGTTCCAGGCGCAGCGCCTTCATGTGAGCCGTGACCGCAGCTTTCGAGGCGCTATAAGGGCTATGGTAGGGGATGGGCGTGATGCCTAGAATGGAAATGACTTTATATATATCTATATACATTTTCATACCTTTCAACTTACTGGTGTAGGAGCTTATGCTCACAATATGACCCTTGCCCAGCTCCTTCATTTTGGGCAAAAACAAACTCTTTGTCTATGTTTTTTAAAAAATATTCTTTAGTGGTAAATTTTATGGAATATTTTATCACACTTTATAGTTCTTATTTTATTCTTATTGTTAATTGTATTACTATTATTATGGATTAGTTATAGAAATGCATATAAACTCACCCAAAAATGCGATGTAAAGTTGACATCGATCAATCGCTGTACTTCCTTGGGATCAGGATTGAAGAAATTTGTCAGCACCAAAATTCCAGCATTATTAATCAGTATCGTAACCGGTCCAAGGTCCTTAAGTATATTCGATCTCAATTCACTGACTTCGCTATAGTTAGCCACATTCACCTGAGAAGTTACTAAAATAAATGTTGCTAGTCGAAACTAAATCTATTTTCTGTTTACCTTATAGGCCTTGCTGCGCACCGCATACTTATGACACTTGTCAGTGATAAGTTGAGCTGTTTCTTCAGCACCCTTCAAATCAATATCAGCTATGGCTATATGGCAGCCCAGCTGAGCCAGTTCCAGTGCTATATCACGTCCAAGTCCGTGAGCAGCTCCAGTTATCTGTTAGACATATGCAATTATTGGAACTTAGAGATATATATCGTATATGGTGTATTAATAGATTAATAACCTAGCATAGACAGGGTATACAGGGTAAAATTAATCTATATAAATCAACATCAAAAATTAAATTATTTAATCGTTTTGGGCAAGTTTCAAGAACTTGTTTCATCTGAGTTAGCAATCATATTCCCGTGAAGTCTACAAGAATTTGAGCAGAAGCAAAACGAAAGACCAGAAACATCGCTTCAAATGTGAATATCAACTTTCTATATATCCACTATATATATGCATATATATAGAACAGAGCTGCGAGGAGGGTTTCAAGTGACAAAGTCACTCAACAAATTATATAATTCTGTTAGCAGAATTACCCTACATACACATATCAACGACTAAGTCCGGTTTATATATTATGAATCCGGTCAAATGGGATCTGACGACCTTTGCGATAGTGTTATAATCTCATTTTTATTTATTCATTTATTTTTTTGTAGCGACTTAACATATTGCATCATTACTAGTACAGCCTCATTTTGCCACACGACGTTTGAGGGTCAGTTCCATGCACTGCCAATTAAAAAACAATTTGTCTTGTCGTCCCGATCAAGAATATATATACTTTATGGGGTCTGCCACGCCTCCTTCTGCCTGTTACATACATCCAACAAAACCATTATACCCTGATTTCTCATTTTCAATGGGTTCAGGGTATAATAACCGTATTTATATAATAAGTTTGTCAGCAGCTCTGCATAAGGTTCTTGGTACATCCTAGTTTAGCACTCCCTTCTTCTTCTTATTTGCTTAACACTTTATTGTATATTTATCTCCTTTCACTTTTCACACATACCAAAGCCACTTCGCCTTTCAGGCTCTTTGTGCTCTTTAAAAAGGAACTCTTTAGGATTTCGCCTATTTTGTATATCAACGCAATTAGCAGCAGCAGAGGACTGAAACAGATGAACACCGATACGGCCACAAAGGCCCGCAGCTTAATCAATGTACTTAAGAGCGGCATAATGCGATTGCCCGAATAGTTCTAAGCTCCGAGCACCTACGCGTCCACTTGACGACTGATCCGGGTGCTCAGAGCAGTGCGAGAAAGTGAATCATTTTGCACGACCGATTAAACCTGATCTCTAATATGAGTTAAATTTAATAGTTCAGTAGACATTCGGGCCTGAAGTGCAGTGTTATTTTGTTGTTAATTTCGTTATATAAATAACAGCTTCTGGAATGAGATATCAAACAAGTAAGGGTAAAAAAGTATATATATTCTTATGAATACAAAGTACACCCTTCTCGGTTAATGTTGAATTTATTTATACAATTTAAGCTATCGTCGTACATTATATTTCTATTGTACTCTCTTTTATTCTTCACGGTCACTGTCACGGTATCTCCTTGTCTGGCACTCCCTGTTTAACTTTAAAACGGTACTTGTTATTCTGTTGTAATATTATATGCCAGAATTAGTAATATTATATACTGGAATTAAAGAAATTGGAATTTTCTTCGGTTGTCGTGAAGAGCATTATAAGAAGGAAACGATAGCTATGCCTGATAGGTCGATCCTCAAATAGCTCGAAAGACAAAATACTGCAATTTCCAGGGGCTTAGTCATGTTGGAATATACCTTATTACTATGGTTCCTGCTTTGATATTAAGTACTTTCAGTTGAAAATTAATTTATAAAATAAAATTTATTTGCAAATATTTTACAAGTAAGGGTAATTTAGTTTTAGTTTTGATAAGAACTAAAATAATTTGAGGTTAAATCAATTTATTAGTATCTAAAATGCTACTAACAATTCAAAAATATTTGTTGATATTGAAATTTGACTGTTGCCAAAAACCTATTCAGAAATCAAAGTTCAGGATTTAATTTAATTTAAACATCAACTCAATTGGTTTTTTAACAATCATTGCAAACACATTTTCTTGCCAGCTGATAGGGAAGAGACTGCGAAGAAACAAGCAAACTTAAATATCATATTCATATAAGATAGGCCAAGGACTTACCATATTAAACGGTGAAAGAAGCAAGTGAACCCGGGCAAGAGAATTTCACGTTCGCCATTTAGAATGCCTCGAACGGTGCGGCGGGCAACCTCTGCTCCGCTGAGGAGTGGATAGAAATTTTCCACTTTGGAATTATTTGTCAATTCGCAGATAAAGTCATTAGTCTGGAGAAACCAGGGCATAACCGTGCAAACATGAATGTTTTGGTGTCCCTCAAGTGTCAGTTCCAGGCGCAGCGCCTTCATGTGAGCCGTGACCGCAGCTTTCGAGGCGCTATAAGGGCTATGGTAGGGGAAGGGCGTGATGCCTAGAATGGAATGGACTTTATATCTATATACATTTGTATACTTTTCAACTTACTGGAGTAGGAGCTTATGCTCACAATATGACCCTTGCCCAGCTCCTTCATTTTGGGCAAAAACAAACTCTTTGTCTATGTTTTTTAAAAAATATTCTTTAGTGGTAAATTTTATGGAATATTTTATCACACTTTATAGTTCTTATTTTATTCTTATTGTTAATTGTATTACTATTATTATGGATTAGTTATAGAAATGCATATAAACTCACCCAAAAATGCGATGTAAAGTTGACATCGATCAATCGCTGTACTTCCTTGGGATCAGGATTGAAGAAATTTGTCAGCACCAAAATTCCAGCATTATTAATCAGTATCGTAACCGGTCCAAGGTCCTTAAGTATATTCGATCTCAATTCACTGACTTCGCTATAGTTAGCCACATTCACCTGAGAAGTTACTAAAATAAATGTTGCTAGTCGAAACTAAATCTATTTTCTGTTTACCTTATAGGCCTTGCTGCGCACCGCATACTTATGACACTTGTCAGTGATAAGTTGAGCTGTTTCTTCAGCACCCTTCAAATCAATATCAGCTATGGCTATATGGCAGCCCAGCTGAGCCAGTTCCAGTGCTATATCACGTCCAAGTCCGTGAGCAGCTCCAGTTATCTGTTAGACATATGCAATTATTGGAACTTAGAGATATATATCGTATATGGTGTATTAATAGATTAATAACCTAGCATAGACAGGGTATACAGGGTAAAATTAATCTATATAAATCAACATCAAAAATTAAATTATTTAATCGTTTTGGGCAAGTTTCAAGAACTTGTTTCATCTGAGTTAGCAATCATATTCCCGTGAAGTCTACAAGAATTTGAGCAGAAGCAAAACGAAAGACCAGAAACATCGCTTCAAATGTGAATATCAACTTTCTATATATCCACTATATATATGCATATATATAGAACAGAGCTGCGAGGAGGGTTTCAAGTGACAAAGTCACTCAACAAATTATATAATTCTGTTAGCAGAATTACCCTACATACACATATCAACGACTAAGTCCGGTTTATATATTATGAATCCGGTCAAATGGGATCTGACGACCTTTGCGATAGTGTTATAATCTCATTTTTATTTATTCATTTATTTTTTTGTAGCGACTTAACATATTGCATCATTACTAGTACAGCCTCATTTTGCCACACGACGTTTGAGGGTCAGTTCCATGCACTGCCAATTAAAAAACAATTTGTCTTGTCGTCCCGATCAAGAATATATATACTTTATGGGGTCTGCCACGCCTCCTTCTGCCTGTTACATACATCCAACAAAACCATTATACCCTGATTTCTCATTTTCAATGGGTTCAGGGTATAATAACCGTATTTATATAATAAGTTTGTCAGCAGCTCTGCATAAGGTTCTTGGTACATCCTAGTTTAGCACTCCCTTCTTCTTCTTATTTGCTTAACACTTTATTGTATATTTATCTCCTTTCACTTTTCACACATACCAAAGCCACTTCGCCTTTCAGGCTCTTTGTGCTCTTTAAAAAGGAACTCTTTAGGATTTCGCCTATTTTGTATATCAACGCAATTAGCAGCAGCAGAGGACTGAAACAGATGAACACCGATACGGCCACAAAGGCTCGCAGCTTAATCAAAGTACTTAAGAGCGGCATAATGCGATTGCCCTAGTAGTTCTAACCTCCGAGCAGCTACGCGTCCACTTGACGACTGATCCGGGTGCTCAGAGCAGTGCGAGAAAGTGAATTATTTTGCACGACTGTTTAAACCTGATCTCTGATATGAGTTAAATTTAATAGTTCAGTAGACACTCGGGCCTGATTGCAGTTTTACTTTGTATTTAATTTCGTTATATAAATATCAGCTTCTGGAATGAGATATCAAACAAGTAAGGGTATAAAAACTAATTTTATTCTGTTTATAATTATGAATACAAAGTACACCCTTCTCGGTTAATGTTGAATTTATTTTATACAATTTAAGCTATCATCGTACATTAATTTCTATTGTACTCTCTTTTATTCTTCTTAAAATTAAATAAGAATATTCTCTGAATCTTTTCAGGAAATATTTTTAAATATTTTGTAAAAAAGACTTGGAAAGAAATTTGGCAAGTATAAATATATATAGCTAATTTCTGGATATATTATTTTTTTATTGTTAGCCTTATAAAAACATGCTAAATTAATTATTATTTATGACATTGAAATTTTTAAATGTTAGGCTTATTTTAACTTTATATATTTGTTGTGGATTCTGTCCTGCAACTTAAATATTGAACAAAGTAAATAATGAAACGATTTTTCTTATTTGAAGACAATTAAGTCCAAATATCTCAACAGGACCTAAGAGATAACATATGAATTTATTATGAATGATCCGTTTACATATTTATATAAAGTATATAAATTTCAGAATATTTAAGTAAGCTGCTTTATTCTCAGTGCAATTATGTGTCGTAATTGGTTCGAAGTATTTGAGTGCTTGAAATATTTTTCTGAACAGCTTAACCTTACTCTATCATTAAAAACCTTTCAGTTTAGTTCTTGATACTGTTCACTTTCAATATTTTTTACCAATAACACTTATGTGTTTTACTTGATTGTAATTTTGATTTATGGTGGCTTGATTTATGGAGAAATAGAGAAAGAGAGAAAGAGAAAGAGAGAGAGAAAAGCAGCACTCTTTGATACCTATAAGAAGGAGGGGAGAGACAGATATGAGTCAATGACAAAGACAAATCAGAAGTGATAGAGAGAGTGATAGAAAGATGTGACTGAATCAAATATATTTCTTTACGTTCTTAGAGGCGAGAGTGAGAGGGAGAGAAAGACAGTGAGTAAATTGAAGTCTTTCAATACATCTTTGGTACTTCCTTAAGTGGAACCCTTTCAGCCTCTGATAGACTAAGATAGAGCAACAGATGTGCCTAAATAAAGTGGAATTCCTTAAATATGTCGAGTACCCTTTGGTACCTCAAAGTCTGGCTCAGCAAGCTGACTTCGTACACGAGCAAAGGCCAAGCGCACCTTGTGCTAAGACCTCATTCAATATGCTTGATTGGCAGAGTTTCCCACGGCTAGGCAAGCGCTGTTGGGGAAAGTGAAAAGTGTTAAGCAGGAGTACTTGGCGAACGTTAATCTTAATTACTTTTTTTTTAACATATTCCATAAGTTACCCAAAAGAAAACACAAAGCGTAACGTGGGTGAGGCAATTTCTCAGCGTCGCTGTCAACACCAATTCCTAAGTGCTGCACGAGGTCACGAGTGGCTGCAGCATCCGATCAGACAGCGGCATAATATCCTGGCTGATCCTTTCGCTGCACACAGCTCTAGTCGAAGGAATAAAACACATGTTCTAGTTTACAAAAAGAAAAAGAAAAAAGAAAAAACTGAAATATCCATAAAAAATAGAAGCAAAACCAAAGTAAATAAATTAGCTGTGCATCAATTAAGCGTGTTGCCGTGGGGTAGTAATGACTATGCAATTCTCGTTCAGAAATCAACAGTGGTTGACATTGTTAGAAATTTCAGATTCTCAAAAGGTTTTTAACGTTGAGTTATTTTTGACCTTTAGCTTTTAAGCTATAAGGGATATACAAGAAGATTAAAGAAGAAGAATGTAAAAGATTTGTTGAGACAAGATTAGGTAGAAGAAATCTTCCGAATAATATGATGATATAATATAATACTATTCATTAATTAATAATATAATATATCAATAATTACAATTTCCTGTGCCTATTCACATAAAGATTAGATAATTAAAGCTCAAACATATAGGCTTATATCACACATACAAAAAGCAAGAGCCAATCGACTCTCTTCACTTGATGAACGAGTGTACAACAACAACTACTTAGCAACCTGATACAGTAGGACAAATAGGACGAACAGGACAGACAGAAACGGCAGCTACGTGGTAGCTGTTGAGGGATATGATGATGCTACTGCAAGACACGAAAAGCAATGCAAATGCCAAAAGGAATATGAATGTGTGTGTGCCTCTCTCTCTGTGTGTGTGTGTTTCGTTTAGGTACAAGGATAACATTTTCTCACGCAACAGGCGCAGGAGCTGGAGTAGCGGCACTTGAACAGACAGTTGCATGTCATAATTTAACAGTTTGAAATGTGTGGCTTGTTGCAAGGATATGTGTATATTTTGTAAGCAGCCCAGCTGGCACAGCTCCTGTTCGCGCTGTCTGTTTAGTTAAGGATTCCCTTCACTGTTTTCTTTCGCTCTTCTTCTTCTTCTTCTTTGTTATTTATGTTAATGCGTTTTACAGGAAGGCGTAAATAATGTTTATTATTAACATGGGTTCAAAAAACCCTAAAAAAAAAAAAAGAAAAAATTACTTTTTACTTTTTTGTTTACATATGGAAATGGTTAGAGTGAGGGGAGACTTAGAAGGTTCTACATCGATTGTACACTAATAGCATAGATCAAAATATCAAATGGATTTGAAGTCTGGAAGAGCTAAGCTACCTATTCAATAATCCGACAATGCTGTCTCTCTTTAGCAAATCAAACATATTTAAATATAATGCAGAAATTAAGAGATTAAAAGTGTTACCTCAATATATCTTAATACTATTAAAAACTCTTAGAAATAATAATATAGTTTATACCTTATTTATATATATTTATTCCTTCGCATATACATTGATACTATACTATACTATATTGAAATGTTCTGACTTAGCTTGATATAATCCACTATACCTTTAATAAACTCGGATAGCTCTTGATATAATCTGATATTTTCTCTATATCAGATTCTGTCATCAACTGTCAAGTCAATTACTTATTTTCCCCAATTTCATTTTATTAATCTTATTGTCCTACTCCTTCCCATTTCCCACCTTGTCTGCATATATAAAAGTAAATAAAAAAGTTTGTACTTGAACCGCAGTATGGGGCCAAAAGTGACTTTTATATTGGGTGCCTTGTGGCGCACACTCTGCGCCTATTTTTAGTGCGTGTTTTTTAGAGTTCACAAAACGGAGAAACCTGAAATCTTTTCGTATAATAAGATCATAAATACTCTATTTTAGTTGACACTTTGACAAGTGGAAATTAATATTGCAAGAGCAACTGGAATGATGACAACGAAAAGGTGAAGCTATGCGATCGGGAGTGCCGCCTTGCAGATATCCTTTAAATTATATTTAAATATTATCCATGAAATAAGCTCTACGTTTGAGTTCAGTTTCGATAGACATACATTTTTAGATACAGTCAACTTTGGCTTCTGAATGCATATATTTGTATGCGTAGGTATCCTTATATCTTATAGTCTCTAATGCCTCATTCTTGACACTAAATACACTGTTAGGAAACCAGTATACCCTGTTTCAGCAACTTCTAAAGGGTAAAAATTATAAAAATAGATATTTTGATAAACAATTTGATGCACCACATATATACAGTGGCATAATAATAGAATAAAAGCAACAGATGAGCTCTTAGATCGATACAGGAGACAGCATGTTAAATAATAATATTCATAAAAAATAATTATAGAAAATAATATTTCAATAAAAATAATAAAATAATACAAAAAATTAAAAAAGTTAATACAGAAAAAAAAATGTATATATTAAAATAAAATATATATTTAAAAAAAATGACATATTTTAAATATAAATGTAATTAAAAATGACAAATAAACAATTTTAAAATATTCAAAATTTATGGGGGAAAATATTATAAAATAAATAACGAAAAAAAAACTAAATAATAACAAATATATTAAAAAATAATAACAGATATAAATTATTTTTTTAAATATTTTAAAATGAATACAACAAATTAAAAACGAAATTTTAAAAAGGAATTCATCTCAAATATAACATATATTTGCGAAGCTCGTTTCTTAAAACCTTTGCTTGCTATTTATCTGTAGAGGTCATAAAAAATGATTTCTATTTTATAGTCGAAGCAGTAAGGCATCATAGAAAGACATCAAAGCGAGCATGAGTACACTGAACGAAGAGGTAGACCACATGGAGCGCCAAGCATGAAATGTCTTCGCTCACTTAGCCGAGCTCCAGTGCACATGTGATGCGGGCATAGCATTAGCTATAGCCACAGCCAGAGGATGGGGTTGAATGACAACCACTAACAAAACAATAAACAAAAATATATTCCGAAACAGTGCAAATCCCAAAACAATGTTTGAAATATGCTTATAGAGCAGACGCTGCAATCGATCGATGTTACGAGCCGACAACTCCGCGGGGGCAACAACAGAGCAGAGCTCGGAGCACAGAGCACAGAGCAGCGCGGCTATTAAACACTCGATGGCAATGAACGACGACTGCAATTGTAACCCTAGCACATAAGTAATTAGTCCCTTTTATTTATGGAACACAGTGCGGCGGCAGCTACGCATGCGCAGCGCATCCAATCGAGCGCCAGAGTTTGGCGTTTGTCTCTGTGCCTGTCAGGTGCCTGGGGGTCCTCCTTGCTATAACGTCGAATCTAGGAAAAAACTCAAATTAGATTTTATTTCTGAGCTGCTGTGAATGCTGCTTGCGTACAGTAATGCCGACCCTTAAGCTATGCTACATAGGAGTGGTTCTTTGATAGCTGCCTCAAGTGCTACCTGCTCTTGTGATTCCTACAAGTGAGTTTCGAGCACATTTTGGAATTGACTTTCAGCTATATAAATAAATATCAAGCGATCCACATATTGAAATCTTTAAGCATCATATGATAGATATACAAATATATAAATTAGTCAAAGCTCTTGTGATCACATTAGCATATCAATATGTGGAAATATTCTGTTAAAGTGGCTAAGGTTGTAGATAATCTATCTTTAGAGAAACACAAAATTAACGAAACTTTTTGAACAGATCTCAAAAGGAGGATAAAGTCAGTATAATTAAACTTAATTGTGTTTGTTAAATAAAAAATCGCTTTAATAATATTTATAACTATGTATTTGTAGTGCAAATTAAACATCAATTTGTTTAGTATTATTCGATTTTGTTTTATATAAATAAATATTATGCAAATTTCTTAGATATAAAAATTTTGCCTATGATATATATAGAAATATATATATCCATATAAATATAACTGACTGCAATCAGATATTAACTCTCTCTCTCTCTCTCTCTCTCTCACACACACACATTCTCTCTCTCTCTTTTCTTTCCCTCTTTTACTTCCAGTAAAACAAATGTGAGCTGCGCACATCGAAATTATAGAAACGCAGCAGCATAAAGTCCTGCCATTTCGTTGGCAATAATCTAAAAAAAAAATATAGTCAAATTAAACAAATTATATTATAAATATAAATCCATTTCTACCTGAATAACCAAACACTCAGTGCAAATATCTTGGGCACATAAACCATGCGCTCATTCAGTAGAACACCTTTAACAATTTTCTCAGCTACATAAGGCGTCGACAGGCCGGGATAACTCTTTGAGATGCTAAAAGAGAATTTAATATTATATATAAATTATGTATTATATTATATATTATAGTAGTCTACCCCGCATCGCTGAGCAGTGGCAAATCTCCGCTGGTCCTCATCAAGTAGGCATTGGCCACAGTTGTGCGAACGTAGTCGCAATCGGATAGACGCAGCTCGGCTCTCAGAGCCTCCATGAAGCCAATAATGCCATATTTTGTTGCCGTATAGATGCCAGCACCGGGCAGCGGGACGAGTCCTATATAGATGATATATAAATATGTTGAAAAAATAACTTTAATTTTAATTTCATTGAATTCTCACCTGCCAATGCATTGATTGCCACCAAATGTCCAGATTTGCGTGTTATCATCTTTGGTAGAAACTCCTTGGTGGTCTAATAATTTGAATTCAATTAATTAAATATTATATAAATACTTAAAAATATGAAATATATGACGAGGTGTGCTCTAAAAGTAAATGAATTAAGCAACCAATATTGTATATATATAAGTTGTGAATAAAGATTAAGAACAAGAAGAAGAGCAAATACTAAAAGCAAGAGTTTGAATAAGAGAAAGAGTTAAAGTAAGAGGAAGAGTTAGAGTAGAAATGAAAGTAAGAGTAAGCGTTAAAGCAAACGAGTCTCTATATATCGAAATGAGTGAAAGGAACAAAGTGCAATTAACAAAATGTGTTTTGCTATTTTTATTATTTTTTTTTGCAGCCTGCGTTTATATATAGAATACCTAATCAGTCAAATGTTGGCCTTCAGTTATTCTCAAAAAGTGCGCCTAGAACTTTATACTAAAAGCTTGATAATGGTCGACATCACCTGATCGTGGCGAAAAATTTATAAAATCTCCTTGTGAAGTTACCAAAAATATTCTAGTTATTAGAAATAGAATTACTGATTTTATATACTACCAGGCTATATTGTACTATACTTTATACTATATACTATATGAGTATATGTTCTTAGACTAGCTTGTGATATGCGTATGAGAGAAGGGAAGTATTACTGCTGCTCTACAAAATCTCTTTTAATGATCAATGAAATATTACACATAGGCGACGCCTAAGCATCGTAGACCATGATTAAATATTATTATTCCTCAGTTATACAGCTTAGACAACTGTTGACCTTTTTCTCGCCTAAATTAATAATAAACAATTGTTTATCTTCAAAGTTTGCCTTACTAACTTAGAAGATGAGCTTAAACACGCCTATCAAAAAATTCTCAATTCGTCTCCTTATTGCTTTCATTTTACACCTCGCATATGTATAAACACAAATACATCATTAATGCCTTACCATAATATAGGATCCCAGGTTGAGCTGCAGAATAGTATCAATTTCATCGCTTTTCAGATTCGGCGTCGATGTCATTGGCATCAGCGAAGCATTATTGACGAGAATTTCGACAGGTCCCAGTTCTTTCTCTACCTTAACGGCCATCAATTGCAGTTCGCGTGGCGATGAAACATCATTCTGGAAAAACGAGTTCGATCGATGAAGAAAATGATCTCATTTTGAATCGAATGTCACATACCTTATATGCCTTGGCCATGCAGCGTGGAATTTTGGACAACAGCTCCACTGTCTCGTAGCAGCCTTTCGAGTTGACATCGACGACAGCCACTTTGCAGCCTCTTCTTGCCAGCTCCAGACAGATTTCACGACCCAAGCCACTGCCACCGCCTGTTACCTAAAAAGTGCATTTATATGGCTGATTAATTACACTGGTTAAGATGGGTTGATTAAGATGAATCAGGTTGAGTTTGAATTATAAAAAAATTTAATTTTTTTACTTTGATTTGAGGTACTGCAATATTAGGAATAATGTTTTTTTCCGAAAAGTCTGGTATGTCATCTAATAGTATTACTACTTCTCTACAAAATCTTTTTTAAATTTTAAAAATATATTTTTTTGTTATCGAGACATGATCTGCTAAAGAGAGGCATATGTAAAAGGGAGAGGCACAGTTGAGGGTATTATGCAGCAGATCAGAAGGTTGAGCACACAGAAAAGGTTATCGAGATTCAGATAAGTAGTCTCAAATATGCTAATACTCTTTTGGGGGTTACAGTAATCATGAGGCTATAGCACATGATAGAGCTCAATTGCTTTCAGCCTATCATAAGCCACGTCAAGCGCTTTACAATAAGCTTAGTCTAATGCTAATTTACTAACTGCTGTTAGCCAGTGTTATTTATGTATGTGCCTCTACCTCCATACATAAATCTAGCTAAAATATTCTATACATACAGCATATATGTCTACATATGTGCTTTATGAATGCCCTAAAGCTTTTATTATGCAAACTAGTACAAATTAATTGGCTTTATTTGCAAACAATGAGCTACTCAGCCACTGTGTGCCCATAAATTTAGGTATGAGTGTGTGCTTGTGTCTGTGTTTAAATATCCAAAAACTGATTATGTTTGATTTAAGTCTTGGCCGTAATTAAAATGATGTGACCCCCAGTGGTTGGACGTCAATTGAACACTTGAACCATGTTATATATACTTAATTTTATTAAAAATACAAGTAAAAGTGGTTTAGTGGGATAGTGCTCGACTAGAATATACCCTGAAATGAGGGTTGACCACCATTGGCTGTGCTTCCTCTTCTTAAAGTGAAGAAAATGCTTTGCAGAAAAACTTAGTATGACAATTGAGCTAATTTTAATGAAGTTAGGGCAAGTATATATATTATATACAATATTCAATTTAAGACTGAACTCGTTTTCGGCTTTATAGGTAAGATAAGGTATTCAAAGGGAGGGCACTCCAAATTTCTTCATACTTTGAATACATATAATTTGATAGCTCTCGTTAAACAAATAATTAAAGTTCGAAATAATTATTTATCGATATCCATATCAAAAAGTTATCGATCATTAGAAACAAACCAGATTTGTGTAAGCTCTGTAAGAAGTATTGCTTGAGCTCTCAAGACTTTAGCTCTAAAGACCATGGCCTCAATGGTAATATATACAGATATAGCTAAACAAATAACCAAACTAGATCCATGCGACTATTGAACCACATCAAGAATGAATGAATTTACTCTATGCAACTAATCACCTCCATCTGCCTCTGACATAAGCTCGAGTCGCTCCCCTTACACACTTTAAGCTCATCTAGGGTATAGGAATTCCATTAAGAGCGTAAAATTCACTATGGCAACGTTGCGGAAGTCTTTATCAGCTTATCTTAATTTGATATTAATCGGGTTATCTGCGTTTCTTTATCTAGTTTTTGTTTTTGCGCATCTTCAGTCCGTACGAATCTTGTTATCTTTGCGCTTTTCATTTCTGTTGCCACAGACGGGGCGAAACAAACGCAAACGTCATCAATTTGGTATGTAAACAAATACACACACACACATACATATGCATGTGTATGTAGGTGTGTGTGTGTGAGTCTGTGTGCATTAATGGAAAGAAAACAAAAGTGAAGTTCATAATCTTTTTAGCAAAATACGAAAACCTGTTTGTGGCGCATTGGTATGGGTTAGCTTCAATTTGTATCTGTGTGAGCGACGGCCAGAGTATAGAACAAACTGAGCTTTAATGACGAATACCTGACGCTACTTACGACGACCCACCTACAAAAACAGCATACGAATGGAATTCGAATAATAAACGTATATAAAAATAAAAACAAACAACTAAGAGCTCTGCTTGTGTGTGTGTTTACACATACATAAATACATTCATCAGTTTTGGCAGCTGTCTTGACCTTGTCGTAACGGTCAATTGGCATGACATACGCTTAAGTATATGCACACATGCATGCATGTATGTATGTGTGTGCGAAATATAAATAGCACCGCAAGCCATTGTTCAGATAACAAAGTTACATTTTATGAGGCGAACTTCAATTAACCTTAAATGCATTAACAATTACAAAACGAAAATATTTGAATTTGTTTCAATTATGTATCACAGCTGTATATGTATATATTTGAATATATATCTATTCCATAAATAAAATAAAATAAATAAACTTGAATTTAACTTTAATTCAATTAAAATGTATTAAAATGTAAAAATTTAAAATATAGATTTATATACATACTTTGCGAAAAGCCGTTGTTGAAATATATTTCCTATTTAAATAATAATCTATATAATATTTAAAAAAAAATCTTATTTTAAAAATATTTAGTAGCTTAAGGAATAAAAATTAAATTAACATTAAATACCGTAAATGTACAAGGAAAAATTTTTTTTTTTAAATATCTATGCGAAAAATAATAAATAAAATATTTATAAAATAAATAATATAATAATAAATAGTATATTATAAATAAATAAATATATATAAATAAATAAATACTAAATAATATAAAATAAATATCTTTAATCGACTTTACATAAATATTAAATTCATTAAATTTATAAAAAAATATTTAATATTTAACATATAAGAAGCAATTCTACACTGAACTAAAACTTCTAGTTAAACCAACTTGAGTCACACTCAAAACCCATAAAATTCATAAGCAAATTCAAATCGAAATATTTCATATTCGTTCAATAGGTCAACAGTGCTGCTATTATTTGCTTCCCCTCGACCAATGCCATATTCAAATTGACGTGCATTAATTAAATATTCAAAACTCATCTGAGAGCTGCAGCCAGATATGGCTTGACATCATTTATATATACACTCGTTGACTATTTAAGGTACGCATAGCAAAAATACTTTGTTTCAATACAGCGACAAAAAAAACCAAAAACAAAACGAACGCGACGCAATGGAGCCACACCCATTTGTGTTGAACCGCATGACATGGGTGAGAGGTAACAGTATATGAGCACTGCATGTGCCGTTACACTAATTAATTTAGCCATACAATATAACTGGATGTACAAACATTTGTGTGCATTTGAAGTATTAAGAAACTGTTTGATATATGGAGAGAAAAAATGTGTTACAGATTGCGAGCGGAGTAATACGCGTTCAAGGTCAAAAGGTAACTGGAATGTTGGAAGATGTCATAATTGTCGATCTGAAACGCCCCAAGTGGGCATGTGTAGAGCGGGTGAATCCATTGCAAAATTTGATTCTAATCTCAGCTTTAAAGCTGTGGGAAATGCATATGGCATATGCCCATTTGCCACGCCCCCAAGAGAGGAGCTTATACAACTTTTGGTTTATCTATAGAGCAGATCTACAGTAGGTCAGCTGTCAAATTGTGGTTCTCTAACTGTAATACTGTTCAACTTATAGCACAGCTCAATGCGCCCTAAGGGCGTAGTCTCTATAACCTTGACACTTTAGCGAGGCATACACGACTAAATATACCGCATATATATAAAGTCTACAGCAGCAATGCGGCATATATAGTAGCCTATGCATGCATGTCGAAACACCCAAGTGGACACGCCCTCAGTGGGCGTCTTAGCGCTCCAGCAAACGAGTCTCAGCTCGAGTTTCTACAACTCCAACTTTCCACTCTCTACACACTAGCCAAGCCAATATACTCTCTTTGACATTTTCGACACCTGGGCCACGCCCACCTGTGCTTACCAGTGCCACCTTGCCGCTAACATCCTTTTCCTTGAGGCCCAGGGCGAACAGGTAGTCCAGCAGGTGCTTGAGGAACACGGCGAAGAGCACGAACGGCAGCAGGCAGAGGAACACAATGACTTTCAAATTGTAGACGAGACGCGTTGTCTCTTCGTTGCGCTGCGCCTGGGCTGCAGTGGGCGACGGCGTCGCCGATGGAGCCACACTCGCGCTGGGCGCTGCACTCGACGTGGTGCGTGTGATTGTTGTTGTGGTAGCTGTTTCAACCATGTTTATGCAGTTGCATAAAAAGCACAATTTTTTTTTGTATTTATTTATTTGTTTTATCAGTTAGCGTTGACGGAATCGCACGTGCGTTGAGCTAGCAATATGAAATAAAACTAAAAACAATGCGCTCAGCTTTTCGTACTCTTTCCCCACGCAAACTGCAGATCGCTCTCTGACAACTTTTTCATATATCGTCGTCGTCGTCGCCGTCGAGTTATCTTGTTTGGCGTATCAAGTCGGCTCTCCTCTCTCCCAATGCGACCGGTCGCTTAGCTCTAGGTGCTTGGCTTTTATTTCGAGTGGAATTCAATGGAACGAGAGAGAGGGAGTCGAAGAGACAGAGAGAAAGAAAGAGAGAGAGAGTGTGAGCATTGCATGTGTAGGCAGTTTCACCTGAAGTCTTGAGTTCGGCTTCACAAGCAATTGAACAGTTAGTAAGCAGTTTACGAAAGCTCAGCGGAGCGACAGTGCTCGACTTGCTTGTACCCTTTATGTACAAATTGTGTGACATTAATCGTTTGTATGCCCTTAATAATAATAAAGTATGTGTAGTTCAGTTAACAATGCTCAACAGAAGCTTGAGTCAGTAGTAGATTAGGAAACACTCTTCATATATAGACTTATTATACGTACATTAAAAGTTGTTAGCTTTGGTGGAGACAAATGAGTGGGATCCAAAAGGTCATGTTTGACTAACGAATTCCCAAAATATAGAGGCAGACTTAATTTAACAGTAATATCTTATATATATCAAGCTTTCAGCTTTGTTCAAGCCAAATAAGTGTCCATGGTCGACTAGAACACACCCTATCATATATAGAAACACTTGCTTTAACAGTTATCCCTCACAGTTTTAAGCTCTGCTTAAGCCAAATAAGTGTGCTTTCCTAGAGCAATTCGACTAGCAAATACTCTTTCGTATATAGACAGATTTCTGTCCTGTACCTTGAAATATCATAAGCGAAAAGCTACTTTAAGCAATACAGCTCACGCATTGTTACTAACATTTAAGCAGAAATCAATATACCCTACTTCTATATTTACAGCGTATAAATAGAAGATGTTGCGAATCTACTTGCTCGGAACATTTTTGATTCTAGCTAAACTGAATTTGCATTAAAGAAATTATATTTTATATATACATATAAAATATGAATATATATAAATAAATTAATATATGTATATATATTATATAAAGCCCTTAACATGTTGCATATTTTCTTCACTTTTTAATGCGGCTTTGAGTAAAAGTTTGAGTCTTTTTCGTGCGTGGAATTCACTCAAGCATTTGGTATTACAAACAGGTCTGCCAACCGCTCGATGGTAGCTCTCGAACTTGCAAAGAGAAAGCCTTTAAATTACAATATTGTAAATATAGTTTTCGAATATAAATATAAGGTACTCACTTATTGATTACACTACATATGGCATGCACGCAAGATAAAAAACCAAAACAAACATCTGCTGTCTGATCTTTGACATTTCGCACATGTTCTTTGGCATGGAACGCATAAGATACAAGAAATTAATAAAAACAAATAACATAACAGCTATTTTCGACAAGATGCAGACATATAGCAGATGTTCGCTATATTTCTGCTAAGACAAAATTTATTTTAGACAGATATTTACTATCATATAGATGTGGTATATTATTATCAACGTATTTACTTACCAAAACCTTAAGCCAGAAAGATATTTTCAAAAACTTTGGCGTTTCCTTAATATGAAATATACTATTGATATATATTAATTTTTTTATATATTTTTATTCGAAACTCATTTTAATTCGTGCACAAATAACTCCATTTTGTATTAAAAAATTTAAAAATAAATTTTTAAGAATTTTGTTTCCCCTTTTTAACATTAAATTTCAAAGCTTAATTCAATACATTGAAACACTTACCTAAACATGGTATTACTAAACAACATATTGGACTGTATAAAGCTCAAATATTTAACATATATATATTTATATACCATATATATAATTATATACCATATATATATATTTATATACCATATATATATTTATATACCATATATATATTTATATATATGCATACGTATATAAAAAATTCGCCACATTAAACTTATTTGCTTTCTTTTTTTTAACATTTTTGTTAGCCAATAAACTAAACTAAACTATTATAGTTTATGAATAGCTCAGTTAAAGAGAACATTTATCCAAAATACATACTATAAAAAGCTTAAAATACACATCTACATTTCTAGATATGCACATACATAACATACATATAGAATAGTTTAGTATATAATATATATACATGCACACATATATATTTTATAAAAAATAAAAAATAAAATGTAAGACCAAATTCCTCTTTTCCGTGTCACTAAAAACTAAATGTGTATTGTCAATATGTAAATATTATTGTTTTAAAACATTTCCTTGGGAATGATAACTTGAGCGCTTAAGTAACTTTAAAACTTAATTCGAATTAAGTAATACTGACAGCATTCCAAATTAGGGCAACTTAAGAGCACATTCTGTAATTGAAATCAAATATATTAAATAAATAAATTATTTAAAAATCAAAAGAAATTCATATAAAATTACTTTTTAAATTCAACAACTGATTCGCATGCTGATGTAACTTGGAACTTTGGGGATTTCGTAGCAAGGCAACGGCCGCCTTTTCAATAATGCCCTCGATGCTCTGCAGCAGCAAATCCTTCTGCTCGCACTTTATAACCAGGCGATAGCTGCCGTCGTTTGTACGCGAGACTTGCCAATCAGCTGGAATAGGTAGTACATCGGTGCTATCATTGCTTTCGACTTCCTCCTTAACGTCTTCGCTCAGCATTGTGGAACGATATTTTCTCTTGGCATGCGGTCCATCATCTACTTCATCATCCTCTGCACCATCTCTCATTTTATGTTTCTCTAGCTGTCGTTCATCCTGGTTACGATCGCGTTTCGGACACGTGCAAATTTTCAAATATAACACCTGCTGACCTAGTATATCGCCACTGAAAATATCACTCTGATTAGTTAAACTTATTAGTTAGACTTAGTCTATGTCTTACTTGCTGTTCTCCAGGCAAAAGACTAAACAAGTTTCTTTGCGGCCAAAGCACGAATTCTGACACGAAAAGCTAAATGCTAAAGTCTGACGTACGAAGCCGCCGCTGTGCTGGCTGGAACGGCCCATATTCAATGGCACAAGTACAGAGTATCTTTCGCCAATGCTTTTCCCATCAGCCGTGCCGCAATACGTTGTATTCGGATTCTCACATCGCAGCAAACTCTCGCGCATACTCTGATTATCCTTGACTGCAGGAGAAAGAGAATGGAGTTGAAATGGTGGAGTGGTTATAATACTATATACTTACTGGGATCTGTGCTCAGATGATTCTGACAACGCAGCACTGGGCCACTCACATCTTTGACGAAGCACAGAAATGCACGCAGATTCAGCGGTTGAATTGGCAGTTTGGTCTTGAACTTGACATCAATATTGAATGTCTTGTTCATGCGTATATACAGCTTGTTCAACGGCATCGAAAACATCCAGTGCGACTTTGGCGGCTCCTCCAGTACCATGCTGAAGTGATAATCCCCATTGTTGTGATTCTCCAATTTGGGCAGCGAGCTGATCTGCGGCTTGATATCCTGCAGTATCATTTCGCGCAACACAGATTGCTGAAGTGTAGAAGGTAAAAAAAATTATTATACATGAATGCTCTTAGTTTACAAATATATTGAAGTCTGGCATGGACACACAGCGACTACAGTCAGATATTACATAGTTGAATTTCAGGAACACTGTAATTGGTCAACTGATAAAATGTAAGTAAAGGCAGCGTTTAATTAATTAATCAATAACATGATTCCCAGATATGTCAAGCTGTGTCACATGTCAAGAACGAAACCTATTGATTGATTAAAATTAATATTTGAATTACAGAGAGCATCAAACTAAGATTGTTTTTTTAAGGATTGCCAGACTACAAGATACCTCGTAAATCACTTAAAGCTGTTTTTTGGAAACTTTCCTAGCTTATATAAACAAATCGATATTTGCAGAGAACAAATTTGAGTTTTCGTTTTGTTATCTATACCTAATGAGTTTTTATATACCAAATTCGATAAGTCTAGGTCTTCAAGGAGAATATATATATTTTTTGGTATATATATAAACTTCTCCTTATCTATGACACTCACATCAACAACAACAAATATGCCCTCTTCTACCCTATTCAAAGTAGTAAGCGATATTAAGATGACACTAAAATGTGAATTGAAAAAGTTAGTCTGGATCGCATTTTTAGCTGCAATGGGTTTCCTGGGCATACGTTTATCGCGCCAGCGTATTTATGGCAAAGGCAAACTAGTTCAAACTTTGCTTGTTATGCTCATCATTTTGTTAACCATATTTGGACTGTTTGCCAATCGGTTTACGTTGCGTGGGCGACAGCGTTTCGTCTTTTCGAAGAAAATCTTGGCATATGCCATGTTGGTGACCGCAATATTTATGAGCATCTACGTACGACAGATTTATGAGGATTACATCAATTCAGAGCTTAATCTACGTGATGCCGTCAAATTATATAGCTATATGAACACCACGGTGGCAACTATCAATTTCTTTACGCAAATGGTAATGAGCAAAAAGGCGGGGGAGATGATGAGCACAGTTCCCTTGTTTAAGACACTGAATGAATTGCATATTGATAGTGGAGCCATAAGGAAGTCGGTGATGGTGGCATTAATCAAAGTACTTGGATTTCCGCTCGTCATGGAGTTTGCTCTGGTCATGCAGCAGAGGCGGAATGAACCGGATGTCTCTTGGACCTGGACGCTGTACAAACTGTTTCCTATGATTATATCGAATTTCCTAAACAATTGTTACTTCGGTGCCATGATCATAGCTAAGAACATTGTCGAGTCCGTCAATGAGAGGCTGAAAGCGGTTGTAGACCAGGTGAATTTTATGCAACAGCCGGAGAATAGAGAGCTTCAGTCGAACTACTACCGCATACAGATATATTGTACATTAGCGGATGAGCTCGATGACCTGGCCATTAAGTATAAAATTATATGCGTGAAGAGTACAGAGTATATGGCCCTGATGTCTCTCTCGATAATTCTATCATTGATCTGCCACCTGCTGGGCATCACAGTTGGAGTCTACAATCAATATTATGGCATCGCCGAGTCTGTCATTGGAGGCAAGCAGTTCGATGGATTTGGTGCTCTGATCAATTTAGTTTTCCTCACGATATCAATTTTGGAAATAGGCCTACTGACCTATGTGAGCAATGATATCTTAAATGTAATTCGAATCACGGGCAGCTACTTGCAGGAAATCAATCTACAGAACGCTGATTGGCGCTTCCGACAATGTGTGCACGCGTTTTCCCTGCAAGTGAACACAATCAAATACAAAATCAAGCCGATGGGACTGTTTGAAATGGATATTTCGCTTATAACAAGTGTACTCTCTGCTGTGGCCAGTTTTTCGCTTATACTCGTGCAATCCGATCTCTCCCAGCGCTTTAAGTAATCCATTTCTTACCTGACTAAATTGCATCAAATTGTCTGACTGCAATAGAAATAAAAAAAATTATTTAAAATAAAAATAAAAAAAACATTTTAATCTCTTTACTTACGTTTAGACCTTGCAAATATGCCATCGGTTCCATGGGTCTGCAAATATGAGTAAACATTTAAATATTCGTTAGCTGACTCAATTTGATTATCGTTTTTCTTTATCGAATACTCTGCACGTTTTGCAACACTGCATGCTGTGCAATACGGCATAAAAATCCTTTTAGCACACATAAATTCATTTTTGAATTTAAATATAAATATTGAATATATAATGTTTATACCTATGCTTACCTATCATCTAGCACAGCTCCAATGTTAATATTCTCTTGCGATGCGGAGCCGGCTGCCTCGAATATTTCCGGCTCCTCCGGAACGTACGCAGTAAGCCTGCAAATGTAAATGCATTAATACACAAGCAAATACGCACACACACACAAGCACAAACACTTTACATGCAACAGCCTGTTTAGCTCTGTTATTGATAGCGATAATCTAATACCTTTTCTTCTGGCGCGACATTGTAAATGCAATGTATTCACACTTTTGCAATAAATATTTTCATTTATGTGTATATATTAATTGTATTTATAATTGTTAAACGCAGCAAGTTAACAAACACGTCTTCTTTTTTTCATGTCGACAGTCACAGTGCGGAGCAACAAACAGCTGTGCAAGAACTATCGTATGCAGCTGCTTATCGATAGATTATGCAAATGTTATCGTTGATGCTGTTGCAATCGACAGTCCCTGAGAGAGCGGCTAAATTTAAATTTATTCAACAGTGCCTCTTCGTGCTCATTGAAAATATTACAAAAAAGCGACAACAAATTTAAACTTATAATTTATTTAATTTTATTAATATACAATTGTAGTAAGATAAATGTAACAAGCATTATATACACATTTAAAACAAACTTTAAACATTCAACAGTCAACAATAATAATATGATTAACCCTGTTTTGATATTGTATTAATATGAACATCATTTGGTGCCACAGTGTCCGTTGTCAAATCAGAAACTGTAGATGCACGTTTATTCGGACGCCTGTGAATATCGAAGATAAAAAAATTATATTTATATATATTTAATATGTTCATATGAAATGTATATACTATTTTGTGGGAAACACTTACATAACACATATCTTGACTAATCTTGTTATTTTTGATAACAGTTTCTTAATACCTAATGCACATAATTGAAATTCGTTCTCGATTATACAGGCATATTACATTTTTAAATTATATTTTAATGTATTCTTCAATTTCATATCTATATTTTTCATTTATAAAAATTCATATTTACCTGTAAAATACGTAGTGTTGAAGCATGAAAAATATGTCAAATAGCACTGAGAATAGACCGAGACCAAATTTGGTTGGGTCACCAAATATTGAAGCCCAATCATCTATAGAAATATAAAAAGAAAATAATTATTCTATTCGAAATTCTCTATTAAAAACAATTTACCATAATTGTGAGCATTTAATAGCATCTGTAGCATACTCAGGGTGCCACCAGTAAAATCCAATAAAATATTACCAATGCTCCTGAAATATTGATGTACATATATAGTGTGTATAACAGTATAAAAATATTTAAATAATCATACGCACCATCCTTCAGTACTTTTTCGCTTATAGTTCATTAGCGCTTGAGGTATGTATTTAATAATTGTAATCCCCAATTTAATATAGCTAAATAGATCGGCGGAACAAATTAGTATAAAAAAAAAAAAAAAACAAAATATATATATGTGTAGCTCTATTTCACCTGCAAATGTATAGGGAATCTAGCCAGTGTATGACAAATCCAGCAGCCAGTCCTATTGCGACGATCACCAACACCGCGATTAGAGACAATAGACCATACGCGATCTTTGATACACGTTGATCTGCACGCTGTTAGATTGAAAAGGAGAAGAAGTTATATTGTTGTTATTATTATTTATTAACTCTAAGTAGGCAAAGCATAGCATTAGACATATGTTCAATGGAAGTCATTGGCTTTTAAAATTATAATAAATCGTTTGTTTTTCGTAGTCTGTTATACAGGTGTATAACAGTTTTAATATGTCATTATATGGAAGTTGATATATATCTATATCTATATATATATTAATTAGTTGACTGTTATAATTATTATAACAGTGTGTATAACAGTTTATTTAAAATCTTTTTGTATCGGTAAGCAAGGCAAACAGAAACTGTTACATGAAAAAGCACTACTCATGGACACATGTATTTTATTTAGTTAAATTGTTATACAATGTATAACAGAATTTAAAAACATAGAACTCTTCTGCTTCAGAATTCTGTTATATATGTACAGCCCTATAGTTATTTAAACACAACGGTATAAGTATAACACTATGTAGAACACTTTTTGAAAGGAATAGAAATGATCTAAATATGTGTACTAATATAGAAGAAATTGTTTAAAATTAAATTTTAGCTACAGCTGAAGAGGCATATGGAAAATACGTGTAAAGCTGTAGCCTGAAGCTTCAACTCAAGTTGAGAGTTATTGAAAAATAGTCTGCCTTAAGAAAGCCTGTTGCCGGACTCATCAATATACTCTTCTAATAAAATTCTATATATTATCACTCATAATATCAAGTAATTACCTCATATATAAAGCACTGTGCAATCGTAATGCATGTTGCAAACATGGCATGCAGTGAGAAGACGACATCGTTCAGCAGAACCGGATTGACGCCGCGCGGATGCCGTACGCTATATTCCGTTTGCAAGCTCTCAATGAAGAAGAGTCCACAATTGAACATGCTGTACAGTGTGAATCCAACAATATTCAGCGCTAGGAAGTCGAAGTTTAGGCCCTCGACCGACTTCCGCCGACAGTTGGTAAAGATTTGTGGATAAAACGACACGGACCAGGCCACAAAATAAATCCAGCCAAAAACAATGGACGTATATATTATCGCCTCCGACTTGGCTACCAGGACACGAACAAAAAGGCTTTCAGTGCTGCAATCATGAAAGATATTAAAGATTATATAGAAATATGCCTATATAAATGCATTCGATCCACTCACATAGATGGGTCCTTTGAGTTGCTTTTTGCTGTAACCTCCACATGGCCCGCCGCTCGGCCCGTCACAATAACAGTTTGTTGGGCCGAGACGCCTTTGAGGCATATGAAGGATTCGGGTTCCAAGTCCAAATTATTATCATACTGCTTGATCAGATTCACATAGATATCTTCAGTTAGGCTGTCGCTATTAAGTTATAAGAAACAAAAGAGACTTGGAGAGTTGCAAATCGAAAAACTTTTTATAGATTTAGAATCTATAGACAAAATTCGATATCTTCCATTCAATTGCTCATGCTCCCAACTCACCTGATATGGACCACAAAGCTTTTATTTTCATTTACCAACACTGTCAAATCGTGTGAGTCAACCGTTAGTAAATTATTTTCTGTTGCTCCTGATAGTCCAATTGTGGCTGAAGCTGATAACAAAACGATTTTATTTTTAGCATTTGGCTTTGTCGAACATTAATTAAAGAAAAACAATAACAACATCAACAGCTTCTACTACTTCTACTTACTGTACAGCCCAACAACAACAAGAAGTTGACGGAAATAACGCAAGTGATAAAACATTTTTTTTCTGTTTTAAAACAATTGCAAATTAGGTTGTTCCAATACCATTTCCCTTATCGAAAGCTCTAAAAAGAAAGCGAAAACAGAGTGAAAATATTAGCAATTTGTAAAAAGTTCAGACATTAAAAACATGAGTTTCATACTTAAAATAATGTAAAAAGGTAAAAAAAATATATAAAAAAACCAAACTTGAAAAATGTCTGTAAAATAATAATGAAAACTAAAAAAGTTTCATATTGAAGTAACTATACATATATAATAAATTTTTGAGGCACAAAATACTTAAACAAATTTTAAAATTTAAAAAATTAAAGATTCTAAACTAATGTGTTGAAATAAGAAATAAATAAAATAAAAAGTTTCTTCCTATAAATTTGTAACAAAATTTTAAATAAAAAATGGATTTTAAATAAAAAGAAATTTAAAATAAAATAATTATAAATTAAGTAAGATGTAAGTTATAAAAAAAAAATAAATAATATAAAAGTTAAATAAATTCTACATTTTTTAAAAGCTCATTACTTTAATCTTAAGTTATTTAATATTTTGCAATATTCATTAAAAACATCTTTGCTTTTAAATATTCCTAGGAACTTACTCTTAAAATTATTAATATAATTCATAAAAATAAACTAACATTATATTTGTAAATTTCAATTTACATTTATATACACATATATACATGTAAAGCTGAAATTTCCTTAATTGCTTCGCATTCCGCATCATTTACACTTGTAATTCACTTTGTTAAGAACTTCGGTTCATTAACTCTTTGCTCGTATGTGTGTATTATAAATATACAGGCAAATATTGGGTTGTATGCGCCTATAGCTAATATATCTTCATTGTGTTAATTGAGAGAGTTATACAGTCAATAGGCATTCAGGCCACAACATTTACAGCCAATCAATTCTGAAAGGAAATTGAAGATCTGCAGAAACAATAAACAAAGCAAATAGCACTACATTCAAGAAAACTTTTTGGTCAAGAAAAGTTTTTGGTTGAGCTATTTTAAGGAAACTCGGCAAAAAGTTACAATGAAAAGTGACCAAATTCATGATTAACACTTTTATTTAAATAGGAGGACCAAAAGCCGTTTATATATCCTATAGAAGTCTTTGTGGATTAGATCCACAATTATAAATAGCAAAGCTTGACATTGATTATTTAATCTCAGGATTGATTTAACATGCTCTCAAGGAATGTAGTCGCTTTACTTTATTTTTTTAGTCACACCTACATATTCTAAATTTTAAAAACAATATACTCTTTTCATTATCAAGCTTCAACCCAGCTTTAATCTTTACCTTAAAGACATTTTCAAAAGTTCTAAGAAGTTTTTTTTTTTCAATTATCAACTATAAATTTGTGAATTACCTTTTAAACGCAAATTTTAACAATTATTATTTGTTTTAAGAATCAAAAAGCGCGACCTTTTCGCGCGTTCCTCAGCTCACAAAACGAAAGCAAAGCTTTTATACTTTTTTTTACGCGCACAAGCCCAACTAACAACAATCTACGAGTCATATAGAGTCATAAACCTACTACAATTACACACACACACACATACATATGAGAGTGTGTGCGTATGTCAGCACTATCAAAAGACGCCTGTATACAAATGTATCAAGATACATATACAATCGCAGACACTCATGTGTCGGAGGTTCTACAAATCAAGCCGCCTTGACTATGACATGCTGCACTCTATAAAACAAGTAAAAACTGAGCAAACGGCTGCTACCGACTGCACAATGCTCGTTTAAGGCAGAGAAATGCCTTAGCTTTTGTTTGTGCAAAGTATAATAATTGAAGGATTCTGAAGGTAATTTAGAGTTATATATCAATATATCCATTTTACTCCCCGACATACTCAACCTGCAATGGATTTAACTTTCAAATTTCTTATACGACCTAAATCGTTAAAAATAAAATCTAGTACTACTAGTAACTCCCCATGCGTCATGGCTCCTATCCTGCCTAGTTATATGGATATTCTAAATTCGTAGTATAGATATTCCAAGTTACAAAGGCTTAGCTTCAAGAGCAACATTGAACGTATAGACAGATGACAAGGCAGAGCAGCGTACTAATATAGACTTTTCACTCTGTGAGCGAGTATTCAAATTTGAAAGGCTTATCAGCCGAGTATATATTTATTTCGAATTTAAGGCCTTTATTTTGAATACTTTGCGTTCATGTGGACGAACGAATGTAAACACATTATGGACCATAAATAAAAAAAAAAAATAATAAAAACTAGAAAACCTATATGCTCTTCCTGACTAAAAGTAAATTTCAGAAATTCCCAATATTTACAAAGCTGTGTATATCAAATGAGCACATGATATATCTCATATATACAATCCCAGCAAAAAACCCATATGAAGTGCTATGATATGTATGATCATATATCAATATGATATAGAGTTTAAAGTGTAATTTTATAGATGATCATTAATGCACTCATATAAAGGTTGATAAACAAAAAATCACGCTGGAATTCCTATATGCTCACATTACTTAAATGAACGGGCATAAAAAAAATCCCAGCACTTAATATTTATCAAGCTCTGTACATCAGAATCAGATGAGCATTAAGACGAACTTATGCATATTCGTAATTTCAAAACTTCAAGCCAATATACTCGATTCACTGATGTCTTTCTCGAATTGCCTGTTCATTCAGATATTCGCTGATAACGAAAACAGATGACTATGCAAAAGTTGTATACAACATCCTGAATATAAACTTATCAGACCGATTGATATGGCTAATCGGACTGGTTACAATAAGTCCGCGTCGCTGTTGTATTAATGATGCATGTTGCAATAAATTGGCTAATCAATTTGATTGCGCCAATCAGCAATGACTCGAACTAACACGTTAGACACACAGAGTTTGCCGACAGCAAACAAACCGAAGAAGAGGAAGTGTGAATGCGATTCTTGAAGAATTTACACTTGATGACTGAGCATATATATAGAGCTGTCGCATATTTGCTGACTTAGCAGTTTGTATGAATAAACAATGCTAATATATTGGCCAATTCGTCGTTTTCCGATATCGTTTGGCAGCCGGATTAGAACTTTCACTTGAAAGTTGGCGAACGTTGGAAAGCACAATAACAGAAATGTCAAAGTATCTAGGCGACATTAGTTTTGTTTTTATTTTTATTAATTTTTTTTTTTGTTTGTTTTGTTTTTTATACAAATACACACGAAACAACACTCGAATATTGGCGATAGGAAGAAATGCCTTACAACGCGGATCGAGAACTAAGAAAACTTTTTCGTATTGCAGTTAAACAACGTGTACAACTTCCACTTACCAATCGCCAGCTTAAAGTGTGTTCAACGATACGCGACTCTCAAGATACTGAGGCGCCATACAGCAGCGCCTCAATACTTTATACGAAACGGGCCGGAGTGCTACGATCGGGAGTGAACGACTGCCAGGTACCCTTAGCGAAGAGATGAGCTGCGATCGGCAACATTCTAGCACGCAGAATCGGACACAATCACACAGACGTCTTCCCCTTCTACCCAAGATAACGTTTTTATATAATCTCAAATATTTATAATCTGATCTAAATGACACATTGAGCACATGAATCTAGCACCAATACAATGTACAAGGTATATATTATAGTATGTAAGCACATATTGAAAGTAGAATTTGCTATCGTTGATAGTCTTTAGATGTAATGAAGATATCTATCATAATAGCTACGTATATCTATCTATCTATATCTACCTACCTTTATATCAAAAAATTAATATATTTTTTTATCATGCCTAATGCCATAGTCAAATATATTACCAAATTTCGTAATTGCAACTAATAAAGCATACGAGATATGCTTAATAAGCTCAATTTCGATATCGATTTTTATCGATTTAAAAAAAGGAATGTAGGAGAAAGCCAACGAAAATTTGAAGGAGCCTAGGTGTAGGTGTGATTGGTATAGGCCTCTGCCTTTTGTAGAGCCTATAAAAGAAATGAGTTAAAGTTCTTAATATCGACAAAACTTCGTAGCCTTCCTAGCTAATATAGATGACCCTAGTTCCAGCTCAACGGTATAACAGAAAACCGATAATAGAAGAGTTATCGATTCTATTCTAAATTTGATTTCCCTTTTCTTACATAATATATAATTATATAGACGCTTACAAACCTAAATTGACATAGGCCCATCTAGAGTATACACCTCCTTCAGCCTGTTACATAACTATTGACAAAAACATTATACCCAATTTAAGCATTCGCCTTGGGCTTAGGGTACAATAAAGCTCACTTTGTTATTGGAGTACTCGACGACGCTCTTCAGACGCTCGATCGTGCATCGGTTGTTGGTGCTCTTGTTACTGTAGTCAACTCAAGTCGAGTTGAATTTTGCGCAGTGAATTAGTACTTCGTTTTCTATAAATAATAGCATTTCATCAATATACAAGCTTTACAAATATATACATATATACCCATTACTATAGTTTCAGTACAATTTAATTAGATTTGCTAATGGTGCTAATCGTTTGACGCTGGGCTTCAATTCAATTGAATATCGTATATTTAAATTTGTAAATCTTTTGCCATAAATTATAAAGTTATATTAAATAAAAACCGGAACACAAGCCGTGAATATATAATTATAAATAATTTAGCATGTGCTAGAGCAAAAAGTCATTTACTCTAGTTGCATTTAAGAACAGTTTTGTTTTATATTCCATTCGTTTTTAAGTCAAGTTATATCACAGTTTACAAACTGGTTGAAATTCTGTTTAGAAATCAAAACGAACTGCCCGTAAGTTGGGTTTAGGGTGGTATATCTTATAGGGTATATCTTCCTGCTGCCCAGCTTATTGTAGTTTATTGTGGCCCGCAAGACGATTCTTCTCCAAAATCAAGGCGCGGCTGCAAAGCAAAGGAAATTAGAATTCGATAAGAATTTGCCGAGTCAAGATTTTTAAGAATTTGAAATGGAAGCAAACACTCACCGATAGCGCTCATAGTAGCCGACGATTGTGCCGAGCTCTTGCTTGAAGAGGCGCACCAGCATGCTGTCGAAGCCCTCGAGCTCTGGCAGGCTAAACATGTTGAATTGCAGCAAATGATCCTTGGAGGAGTCGGCCTCTGAGTACACGGCCAGCCATTTGGGTATCTCTTCGAGCAGATAGGGATTCGCTGGCACCAAAGCATTGTGCGTATGCGCAGGTGGCGAATACAACGGCGCCTCGGGCCGTATAGCCTTGGGCGGCTCGGCGGATGTGGTGTAAACGTAATAAGATGTCAAACAGGGATGTTGCCTCTGGCACTGGCCGGTATATTGATTCTCGTAGTAGGTGCCGTGCAGCTTGGAGACAACGCGACGCCAGCCCACGGGCAAGCCCTCGCGTTCCAACGGATGATTCCAATGCGTCGTGTGTGCATTGTGATCAATATAATATTTCCGGCCATGCAACGTATACTGCGTAGCCCAGCCGGGCGGCAAGGGCAGCTCCTCGCTCTCATTCAGCGACTGCTGTGAGGACACCTTTTGCAAGGCGCCGTTGCTATTGCTATCGGCAGCTGTGCCGACAGTCGAATTGCTTGCCGCAGGCGGCGTCAAGGGTGGCGCGTAGAGAGAATGCACAGAGCTGGAGGCCATTCGAGTGCTGCCAGAGCTTCGGCCGCGTCCACTGACGCTCAGCGATGCGCTTATTGGCAGTGGTAAGTGATGATGAAATTGCTGATGTTGCTGTGGATAATGCTGATGATGCTGATGTGGATGCGTAGCCGATGATGCTGTCGTATTACTATATATGGGCGACTCGGAGCGCTGCGATTGCGTTACCCGCATCGAAGAAACGCGATATGGATTCTCATAAATGGGATACGAATCGCTTGAGTAGCTGCCTATCATGTGCCCAGCTAAGTGTTGCTGCTGCTGTCCCAGGGGAGCTCTAGAAATGTTTAAATAAATATTATTAAATATAATAGGAATATATATGTAGTTAAATACCTGATGAGGGAAGCGTGTTGCTGCATGGGCTGGTGCAGCAGCTGAGTTGGCTGTGGCATGGCGAATTGAGCTGGCCTTTGCAACATATTGGCATAGGAGGCATTCAGTAAGCCCTGATCCATATCGTAGCTAGGCGCTCCAACGGGTTGGCTTTGCTTCTGCGATGAATAGCTACGTTGGAAGCCCCTCGTGGGCGTTTGGAGCAGCGGGGAGGATTGCTGACGTCGCATACGCTCCATCTGCTCAATATTCACATAGTTATTCTGCTGAAACTGAGCACTGGACGTTGTCGGCGGCTGCAGCGTTTGTTGATTATTATTCGTATTCAAGGGCATCTGACTCTGGGCTCGTCGCGCATGATAATAATCCGGCTGGACATCGCTGCACGAATATGTGTTGCGACTAGAGCTGGAGCTGCGCGGCTTGAACTCGCAGCTGGGCGAGGTGCTGGCGCAGCGTTGCAGCGACTTCTTTTTGGCACGTTGATTCTGTTGGTCCGGGTAGGAGGTCCACACATTTATTACCGGTATCTCGGGCGGCGTGTCCTTCTTCACGTATTTGCCCACAACGCCTTCTTTATGTGCCTGCGATTTGTCTTTGCTTCGGCGCGAAAGCATCGTCGGTTTACGATTACACAGCAAAATTGTTAAATAGTTCATGCAACGCCGACGTCGTGAATTAACTTAATTATATATGTATTTTTCGTTTTCTTTCTTCGTTTCCTCTTATTTTTTTTTTTTTTTTTTTTTGTATGTTCACTTAACGAACTACTAATTTATGCCTAACAAAAGTATTTTGGTTCTTTCGATCAGTCGCTGCTCCAGCGTGAACGAACAGCTTAGTTCAGTTCAGCTAGTTCCACTACAAATCCTTTATATTAATGCAATAAACAAACTATGCAATGGAATACAATTAGCGCAATTTTATAAATGAAGCAGATTATAAATTCTACAACTAGTCTTATATAATTAGTAAATTATTAAAATAAAAGAAAGCGGTTTAAATTGACTGCAGATTTGAATTCTTCTAATGGTTCAAAACGTATTTTAACAGAACCCCAAATGTTAATGTTAGTCTTCTTTGTTCCAACATTTTGTTTATCGATGTATCGATATATTTGTAATGTTACGCATTGCTAATCAGAAATGAACATCAATATTAAATATATATGTATTATGCAAAAATATTTGTATGCGCTAGGTTGCTTTATTCGCTATTGCATTTATTATAACATGAATTTCAGTTGCAATTATATACAATAATTGGTTGTTTTTAAAGATCTTTATAAACCTATCGATGGTTGCAAAATAATCATCGACTTGAGTGGAGGCTGCCAGCTGGATTTTAATGTTTCGCTTTATTTTCGATTTTAAAGATTTTTAATAGCACGGCATAAATGTTTATAATTTCAAACACTTATCATATCATGCTACACAAGTTGCACACATGCGCTTAGTGGTGTCCATGGGCCTCGGCATCCAACTGTTCCTTGGATTTGTAGCCAACTTGCTCCTCTGGTGTGTGGGGCCAGAAAGTGGGCTTGTTGATGGGGTCCAGAGCGCTGTCGGGGAATGCGTCACGGTAGTCTTCCATGGTCATCTGGTCGTATGGCAGCAGTGACTTCAAATGGGCAATTTCCTTCTGGTAGTTCTGGATGCGCTGCTCCGATGCCTTCTTGTAGTTGGAGATCTCGCCCTTGGACTCCTCGATCTCACAGTCCACCTGCTGGGAAACGGTGTCCTTAGGATAGGGCACTTTCAGCGCATCGTATTGCTTCTGGAAGCCGTCCACTAGACCGGCGACGGGCACCAATTTCTTGTAGTATTCCCAATCGATCTTTGGCGGAGTCTCCGGGTTGGCCATCACAGCACGCGCATAGATGTCCGACTTTGTCTTGAACGCACCGAAGCTGCTCTTCTGGTTGGCGGGCACGCGCTCGGCCAGAGCAGCCCAGTTGATCGAGGATTGAGTGATGCGGCGTGCTGCCATTATTATAATGTTCAATTCTGAAAAGAAAGGCAAATTACTGACAGTCGCAAGGAATTACATTAGAATATAATAAATCGTGTGCGTTTAGGTTTTTTTTTTTCTTTCAGCTTTGCATAGAAAATTTGTTCTGCAATAATTATGTAACTTGATTGCAGCACCAAAATTTTCACAATTGCAAATGCGATTTTGTCACAGGACATTATGCTTTATTTCTTTGACTTGTATTACATTCGCAAAGTTAATTCCTTCAATCGAATTATACAATTTTATTAAGTTTTATTTTACACACGATTTTGCACACCACTTACTCCAACAAGATAATAATAATCGAATCGCACAGCAGAAGCAATCGAATATTTCAGGTCGATATCCGATTGCAAAGTGGAGCTGTCACTTTGATTCTATTTTCAACAACTGGTCACACTCGATAAACACATTTGGGTTATCTATTGCTCGAAAGTGTTGCAATTAATATTATTTATTAAAATGCTAAAACTAATACCTCAAGCAATACAACAGACGCGCGCCCTCTCATCGGCCACTGCATCCGTGACGCGCTTGCATCGTTCCGTCTACTGTCGCGTCTATCCAACAGTTGTTGTGCACCCGGATGGATCCACAATCAACATTCGATATCACGAGCCCCGCAAAATAATCAAAGTAATTATATAAGATGAAATATACTTGGATGTTTGTAACTCAAACATTGTTTATATCCCATTTAGCTGCCATTGGATTTGAGTACGTTGTCCGAAGCGGAGCGTAAGTCTCGTCTGGAGGCTCGAAAGCCGCGTAAGAAGGTCAAGATTATGGATGAAGTGGAGGACAACTTTAATGCGAGAAAATATATGAAATATATTAAAAATAAAAAATAACCTATTATATATAAATAAGGGCAATATAAGCTTGTTAATATACAATCTTGTTTAAATAAAATATTAGCAAATTCCATAAAAATGTGTGGCTGCATCTCGGTAAGTGCACATACCCAAAAATACTGAAAACAACTGCACTTCCAATCTCCCCCACTTTGCTGTTATATTTGGTTTGTCAAGTGCGGTCACACTTGCGAAATTAATTGTTCAGATCACAGACAGAAACGAAGCTTGACGTGAGTTCGCGTCGCGACTTGTTTGTATACGATTCGCCAGTGCAAATATGCAAGAAAACATAAAAATAGTAAAAGCCGTCGGCCTGCAACTTAAACAGAGTTATTCAAGCATCATAAAATGCTTTGCATAAAACGTTACAGTGAAACGATGAATTGAATCGTACATACAGCCCGTCTGTGTCTATTTGTGAGTGTGTGCGTGTGTGTGTTAGTGTACAATTGTATTTACTATGCAGTAAACAAGACGAGCGTATTATTATTTAGTGAAATTTTTGGCTTCCGACTAAATTTTAAAGTTTTCAGAGCTTGTGCTTGTGTTTTCACAACTAATGCAATTGCAGTAAAATAGCGCAGACAGACGCATACATGTATGTGTGCGTGTGAATGTATGTGTGCATATACACAGCGTACTTATTGGATTATAAAAACGAAAATAACTGGTAAATAATGTTTGCTTAAGATACTGTATCAGTAAGAAAACAAAAAAACAGAAAACAAATTAACATTCTTGTGCTGGGACGTGTTTCGTTCTTGATTAATATGCAGATGCCTGCGCTTAAACATATTTGTGAAGGCGTGTGCATGCTGTCTGTGTGTGTGTGTGTGCGTGTGCATCTGCAAGGGTGTGCAAGTGTGTGTGTGTTTGTGTGGGTTTACATGGTACATGTTTCGTTCTCTTTTCTGCTGCATTTTCGTCGGAAGCGGTTCGGCCGTAGCTGAAGTGACCTTTGCCTGCGACAGTACATCAATATTTCCCAATACAATTAAATATATATACAAATGTAAAAACACAGAAAATTCCTAATTAACAAAAATGATGAATATCTCAGTGAAAAAGCAATAGCCTATTAATACTTTTGTAAATAAATTAAATATTTTATTTATTTTTTTATTATTGTGACTACATTTAATTTTATCTCTTACGGGAAGTAAATCACAGAAAATAGAAATAAAAATAAATATTAATTAATTTGTTCGCATACAGAAACACCTTTCCTATGTTTGTTTACAAATACATATTCATAAGATTTGCTCTGCTTTTAGCCCGTTATGTTGCTTCACCACCACTGCCTGTTTCTCTCTCTCTCTCTCCCTCTTTCTCTCTGTCTGTCTGTGTGTGTGTGTGTATATGCTTGGAATGCTGTTTAATGTGGATGGCTGGCTACATGCACTTATTTTTGTAAGCAGCGGAAATGTAAAAATAACACACACACACTCGCAAGCACACACACACACACACACAGTCACACTGGCGCAGACGATGCGAACGGCGCTCAGTCTTAGTTTCTGCTATTTTCCCCCAATACCAGCGCCTTTTTTCGTTCAGTGGAAAGCCACTTTTCAACGGAAAATGCAAATGCTGCGACAGATGTTTCACTTATTATTATGTGAATCCATTCATAGTCTCACACACACACATACATATGCGAGCATTGTGTTTGTTTTCGTTGCGAGATATTTCGGTGTGTGGCTGCCTGTCATGTATGTGTGTGTGCACACATCTGTCATATAATGCCACTATTTGGAGTCAGTGATTCAGTTGGTTCTTATTGGATTCGGGTGCTGATGGACAAAAAGCATTGAAAATGTTTCCAATTTGCATTTTCTGCGCCTGCTGCGTCAGCTGCATTCGCTCTCGGCTCTTGCGCTTTCTTCTTTCTTCTCTGTATTCTCTGTCTTCTCTGCTGCGTCTTCTAGTCTAGTTTATCTTCGAGTCGCCATTCCACCTGCGTTTTATGGCGAAATTAAGCCAATATGTTAATTGGCGATAGATAACGGAATAGATAACGCGCTTGACAAAAATGCCAAAATGGTAAAGGGCAGTAAATAGGCTATTCCGGCATTGCACGAGCCGAAACAAAAGCGAATTTATACTCTATAAATGTAAATGGCTTTTGTGCATTTACGTTCCTTTGTGCGCCTTGTTCCACTTGCCTTCGTTTATTTTGTTCTTAACTCTTTGCAATGCTTTGTATATAAATTAATCATATCTTGTTTATATATTACTTTTTGTTCTTTCATTTGCCAGCAGCAGTAAATAGTACAGGGTATGCAGTGAGACATCATCTTGCACTTGGCTTGAATTAAGGCCAACAAAGAATGTATTTCTGGCCAAGAAAATTGTTTGCCCGCTGAGTCAGCTGACAACAAAAAAAAAAGGCTAAATCTAATCGGAAAAAGGCTAGCGCTGAAATGTTATTTACTTGCTTGCGCCTAGAGCAGCTCGATTTAGGAATAGCAAATGCTGCACAGCATTCTCTACAGGGTATTATTGGCACGGCCGGCGCATTCTTGAAGGTAGATTCAGTATATTGACATGAATATGTTAGCTGCGCACATACCTAGCTAGCCTTGAACTTTGGATTCATTTCAATGCTATGCGCCGAAGTGCCACAGAATGTTAGGCAAATTGAATAAAAGAAAATTGAATTACTTATCATATTTACTTTTCAATCAAGGCACTTAGTCAAGGCAGACCATCGAGAGAGCTAGTAGAGCTCGGATGCAATTGCTGCTATTGCTAACAGAGGAGTCAACAGCGTAGTCAATTCATATAAGAATTAGGCTAACAGCGTAGAGTGCACGAAGGAGCCATAACATAGCAATCAAATGTAATGAGTAATTGATTAACAGTGAGCTGTTTACGAAGGAGCCAGCGCTGTTAGATTACATAATGATTGAGTCTACTAAGTCATTGACTAACAGTGAACATTTGCCGAATGAGCAAGTACTGCTAAATCACGTTGTGGCTGAGTCTTATAAGTATTTAATTAACGAAAGAGTCAGCTGTGTTTAATAGGGCTCTTTCCAGTCTAATAAGTCTTTGACTAATAGGACACTCCTCACGCTGTTAGATCGCATTGTCGTCACACCGAACAAGTATTTGGCACTTGGCAGTATTTCGATTGCTCGAGCAACATTTTTTATGCCCAATTTGTAGATTTGCTCGGCAATTTTTGCTGCTGCTATCTTATCGCGAATTCGCTGATAAAAAAGGTGCAAATCAAATTGCTAGCTGTTGTAGTGCTGTTGTTGTTGTTTTTTTTGTTTTTGTTGATAATATTTTTTCTATTTCGCGTTTGATTAGAGCGGCAAGGGAACAACAATGTTGTTATGTCATCGTTAATCAAGCATGCGGTTAGCTAACATTCTTTTCGAACTTCTGGAAAATTTTAGCATGTAGTGCCGTTGTAAATCGAAAATATGCTCGAACACCTATTCAAAGTCAATTGCAAAAAAAAAAAGCAGTCTCTACGTATATTGTTAACAATTTTATTCTTCTTTATCAGCATGAAAAAACGTTAAAATGTACGTGTTTCTGACTGCAAGAACAAAAAAGTGCTCTTATCAAAAGCAAACAGCTCTAAATTTACTCTGCACAAATTGTACACATCAAATTACTAAATAAATAAGTTAATAACACGTAAGACTGGTTTAGTGGGGAGTGACAGACTAGCAGGTACTCTGTGTTGGTATTCTGTGATCATTATTTGCATTATTGATAAGGATATGTGGGATCTATCTATCATAGCTTTACGAAATGAGCACAATAGATAAGTAGAATAGAGAGATATAGATATTTAAACAGATAGAGAGATTGATATATAGATATATAGATGATAGATAAACCATAAATAAATGTATAGATAGCTGGATATTTTGGGAGATAGACAGATATATATATAGATATACAGACAAATATAGCTCTAGCATAAGACTCTAGCTCTAAATGTTATAGCTAGTATAATTAAAGATAGCTTATAAAGATATAAAAGCAAAAAAAACGTGTCGAATACGTGCAATAAACTTGTGGGGCCAAAGGTGTCTTAGCTCTATATGCAACCATACGTCCATACGAACCCAAGTCTAGAAAGTCTGGGCTGTTAATGCCCGCCTTTCCTTTAACATTTTAAGAATAACATGCTTCACTTACATCTGTTTGTTTTAATTTTTGTATATTAGTCACTTCAATTACCAAAACTTAATGCAATCTACTTTTCTTCTTCCGCAGATTTCCGAAGCGCTTCCAATTCGAAAATCTTCCAATAAGATTGTGCCAAACGAAACATCAGTTTGAATAGCGTCAGCCTCACAGGAGTTTCTCGTCACTTAAATTATCCAAAATTTACGGTCTCCGAATGAATTTCGTATTTTTTTTTTTTTTATATACACCACTTTTTTTTCTGCCTCCAAAGTCTGTCAACTGACTTGGCCAAATAAGCATTATAAAGCATTGTGCCGGAATAAATAATAAAAAAGAAGTAACCAAATAATATTTGACTCAAACGGCCAACAGACAACATACATAATAAAACATTCAACATTCAAACAAAAAACATTTCGTGTTTGTGTTCGAGACCAGTTCGTGTTGTGCCTTTTGAATTGTGGCCGATGTAATTTCGACAGAGCAACGCCGCATTGAAGACCTGCCGCTTGGCCAAGGCCTACTTCATCGTCGCCCATCAGCCCATCAGCTGATCCTTGCCCACCTGCCACCATAATAACAACACCAGCAGTAACAACATCTAGCAAAGCTATACGCCATTGCTGATAATAATGAATCTAAACCAACACAGTGGACCTGGCCCCCCAGCGACTAGCATCAACAGCGCCAACAGCAACACCAGCTGTAGTAGTATTAGTAGTATTAATAACAATACTAATAATCATAAGTCTTGTGATCAAGTGGACGCATCGCCGAGTTTGTGGCGAGACAGCGGCACATCGGGCATGTGTTCAGCGTCTCATCGTGTTGGGGAGTCGACGGCCGATCTGTCGTCGGGCGTGCTCGGCAATAGTGTTGTTAGCAACACTAATTGGAGTACTAAGAGCAGCAGCTACGACCATCCACCGGCATCTGTTATGCGTACAATATCGTCGGATCGCCTGGTCACGGGGCCCTCCTGTCGCGCCCTGCGCACAGCCGTCTCCGCCCTCTATTCTGTCGACGACTTTGTCAAGGAAAAGATCGGTTCGGGGTTTTTCTCGGAAGTCTACAGGGTAAGTGCGAAGACCGAATAAGATAATACTACAAAATATTTGTTGTTATATATATAATGATAATATTCATGGGCTCTTGAAGCTAATTTGAATAGATAAAGCTCTTGGTTCAAGGATCTAGGCTCTAGACTCTAGGCCTTAGATCTTTAATGATAAAGCTCAAGGATATTCTAATTGGGCTTATAAAAAGAGATCATACTTACATAATCTCATAGATAACATTCACGCTCTCATTTTCTTATTTTTTTTTTTATTTATTCACATATTTGTTTAGTCTTATTGAAGATAATATTAATGTTATTAGCTGGAATTTCATTTGACGCTTCGATTACCAAATGCTTTCGACAATAAATGAAATCTGTTTCACATATTTCGTTCAATGAAAGTTATTGGAAAGGTCTTAGAAAACAAGTGTTACTGCTCTAGTTTGCAATGCTCGACTAAGAAATACCCTGTCTACTTAAATACTTTCATTTGTGTATGTCGACGTTCACATAAGCAGCATCTGCGCTTGTGCTTCTCTCAGCCAGACACATTTGGAAATTATGTTGTTAAACAACTTTACTATCGTAATGAAATTTGTATTGCGTAAAAATAGTACTCCAATATGTGTATGTAAACAAAGTCCAATGTGTCTCCCATTTAAAATAAATTTTAATTTTAATTTTTTGGGGCTAAAATGCAAAGTTCCTTTTCTCCTAATCTTTTCCCCTAATAATATTAAATAATTAAATATTTAAAATTATGTTTTCATTAAAAGTTTTTGTGTCTAGTTGAAAGACCTCTGAAGTGCAAATATCGGTTTCGGTTTATTTTGAGGAAATACAATGTGATATCAATAGTCAATAAGATAAATAGGTATAACTTACTGTTGCAAGAATATATGTTTCAAGCTGCAAGTCTGTTTTGTTTCCAAGATTTGCGCATTGATAAAGAGAGACAGGCGAATAAAACGATTTTTTACTTTTAGTCTGTATAACATATATTAGATGTTGATATCGAGTCTAATATTTATTTGATTAACAGAGTTCATAAGAGTGAACGGCTGAACGAACACTCTTAGATTAAGCTCTTTAACGCGCTCTAAATAATCTAATAATAATAAAAGTCTAATAAACTTTATGGTGTCAGCACAGCCCGTGCTGCCTGTTACATAAACTCCCATAAAATGATTATACCCTGTTAACGCATTTTCAGAAAGGGCACAGGGTAACGACCACAAAGACAAGTTTCACGTATTATGTTTTCGGTTGCCATTGATACTTTAGTTTATTTGTTGTATTTCATAAGTGAAAAGAGTTAATTTTAGCCTTTTTATATGATAATAATAAGTGAAGCAAACTTAATAATTAATTTAATTTATGCTTTCTAATGCTTCAAATAGCCAAAATGCCACAGACTATATTCGCGTGCGAATTTCTCAATGCATCTTATAAATAATTTGGCCGTACAGCTGGCAGTCCATTGCCTTTTATGGTATTTAGCTTTTGCCATTGTGCAGATGCTTTTTTTTTTTCAGTTACGCATTGACTAATTAACAACAAGCTGTGCGACGTTGCCTAAGTAGTTATATTGTTTGGAGTGCGTTCACTTCACTTTTCTGCTAAAGAGTTTGATTCGAAATTTCCCAAAATACCTTTTCACTATATGAAAAACTAATCTTACTATAACTGGGGCTAACTATATATAAACAATTTATGAGTCTTTTCTGATTCATATAGTATATTATTCGGAATCATCGGTCAAAAAATACATGGGGTTAGTCTAAAGCAAAATTTAACGAATTTCGATTTCTATTGAAAATTTGATAACGATTTATGGATGCATTTCTGATTATCGAAATCAAGGCACGTGCCATACCATGCCATAATCTCAAGATAACTACTTTCGTATAATCTATTAAAGTTTAATAATAATGGACCTTCGAATCAAATCACACGCTGATAAGAGATAAGGAATCACAATTTGTCAAAAAATATCTACATTACGGCATTTAAATTGTTGAATGCCAATCGATAGACCAGACCTTAGGTTTGTATATATCACACGAAAATGTAGCGAAAAGTACAAAAGTAATGCAAAGCACAATCAGGCGAATTTCGGTATTGAGCTCAGGGTTTCAAGCACTCGAAAAAGGAAATTCAGGGCTGTATTAGTATACAAATGTCTTACAAATGAAGACAAGGTAGAGCAAAGTATATATAGTATAGTATATATAAAGAAAGGTACAAACTATATATAATGTGTATATGATGCACAGTGTACAGGGTATAACAACGTTGAGCACTTCCGCGTAGACCTCTCTCACTTTATGAATGATCTATTTAAGTGAATGCCGTAAAATATTTACAGTTAGTTTTGATTAAAGTTGTCAAATCGAGCTGAAAAAAAATTGAAAGGAAAATAAATTTGCATAACAAATAACAGAGTTTGGCAAAAAAGAGAAAAAAAAATAGTAAAAATATTTAACGCACTAATCAGCCGGCAAAAACACTTTCAATAACAAAGGCAAAGCCCGAAGCAACGCAGCATTGAAAACTGAAAACTGAAAACTGAAAGAAAACAAAAGCAACAAATGCCGCAGCGATCGAAAGTCTGTTAAAGGCTTATATAACATGGTATAACCACACACGTTATAGATCAGTACCGTAATCATTTGTTATGGCTATTGCCAATGCTTTGTTTTAAACCTGGCACAAGTTGATTACTGTAATATATATATCAAATATTTATGTATATATATTTTGATCAAAGGAAATTCATTGTGTGAGGTCGGCCTTGCTTGGCATTAACATGTAATATCATGTATCTTGTGCTGTTGGTAAGACACGCTGTTGCCCAAGATCCTATAAATTACACAATAAATTCGGCTTTTCATCTGTTGTCAGCTGATTGCCAAACACCCACAAATATTATCTATTTTGGTTCTACGCGCGCCTGCCGTCGCGTGCTGCAAGCCGCAATCTTTTCATTTGCCTACGAATTTTCAATAAATTTGTTAACGTGCCAAAATTTTTATTTTGGTTTGTTGCTGTCTTTTCATATTTAAGTGACAACAAGGGGGCAGTCTGCGGGTGTGCTCGACTAGGAGATACCTTCACTTGGAGCTTTACTTTAAAGGAATCGAAGTGGTTAGGTTAGGTGTTCCCTGTCGAATTGATGTTTTAGCTTATAACTGTCTAACTAGTAAGCTTTGCTATTAATTTTATTCGACTTCATGGAATATAAAAGAGTTATTCACTGAGTCAGAGACTAAGACTAGGATATTGAACTACCGTCTAAACTTATAAACATATTTAATCTAAGTTTTTAATCGCTGGGAATACAAAAAGTTGTTGACTTTGAAGCATGTTATTGTCAGAGTTATAATTAAAGTACATTCAAAATATGAACTCTCTAGGTCTTCCATTTTACGAGTTGTATGTGACTATGTATACAGATGCGCGGGCAAACAGATGGGCGGGGCTAAATTGACTCGGCTGTTAGTCATGATGAGGAATTTCAAATTTTTATAGATTTAAAACAGAAGTGAAAATGTCGCAGTTGGCTAAACATATACAAGCATATATATATATATATATATATATATATATATATATATATATAGGTATATATAAATATAGAGGAGCCAATAACCCATACATAAACTTAAATTGGATTAATTTATTTAATAAAATATAAATATTTTTAAATTGTTTACCTCCGTATAGATCTATCAGTCGGACAGTTTAACAGTAATAAAAAAATAATATATGGATCTATCAATAAGACTATTTAATAGAAATTAACTGAATAAAACTCGCTTAAAAGATCATACATTTTGTTGTGTTATTTTCGATCTTCCTTTATACATTTGCACATATTTATATAAAGACAAATTTTGAGTTTTACTTGTGAAAAATATATAGTAGTTCAACGACTTGGCACACCCATGTATTTTTTGCGAATGCAAAAAACCTGAATACTGTACCAGATAAAGATACGCCGGAGTATATTTATTTCCATTCCATATTTTTAATGTAGTTCATATTCTAGTTCCTCTTCTAAATTTGTAGTTCATATTTCATTTCTTGTTTCGAATTTCCAGTTCATATTCTAGTTAGTCTACCACATTTTAAGCTCATACAAGCAGATGTTGCCTGCAACCAATATACTCCGTTCACACTTCCAGTGAATCAGTAATTTAATTTGCGATTCAAGCTCACTTAAAGTGTGTGAAAAACAATAAAGCTCTCAGCATGAAACTCATTAAACTCCCCCGTGAACAATCGATACAAAAGTGTTGATCGCTCGAAATTAAAAAGTAATTTCATTGAAGTGCTGTGCCCTCTTCAACAACATATTGTATTTATGATAAGCTTAAACATTTTATCAACAATATTTCAAATATGTTTTCTTGTTATTTTCTAACATAGCACAAAAACAAAGGCAATTGATACATACTTTCTTTTTTCCCCACACGCAACAATTAAAAAAGAAAAAATTATTAAAACAAAAACAACACATATATACATGTATGGGAAGTGGGGGTACGACGGTTATTGTACTTTATAGAGGTCTCAATAGATATATATATATATTATGGATAATTTATTGCCACCAGGGTTTTGAAAAACAAAGTGAAGAGCGAAGCAGCAGCTCCAACTCCAACTCTAACAATAAATATTATTTTCTCACATTTCAAATGTGAAATGTGAAATTGAATGAGCTCTGAAGCGCAGCTTAGTTGTCTGGCATGCCTTTTGCCAACGGCCCGAACTGTGCAGCCAACTGTATTTATATATATACTGTATATATATGTGTATCTTATCTTGAATGGGGTAAAAAGCAATTATTTATTTGTTATTTCTTGCCTGTTGCAGCATTTCACTTTTCTACATCACTGTTACAGTTAACAAGTGAGATATATTGCCAAAAACAATAAAACATCTTGTTGCCACCTTGAACTCGATTGTTGCTGAAAATGTAGACGCCTGGGGGGAGCTTTGTATCTTGTGGAACAGGATGAACAGGAGAGCTCGTCAATCAATTCTAGCTACGTTTCTCTGTCTGTCTTTCAATCGATAAGTGGAAAATCTGGTTTAAAATCTTACCCATAGTTTTTGCTATCAATTACTTAATTATGCCTGCATAGTGTCGATTGAAATCGTTACAATAGAATAGCTATATGCAGAATTTAAGCTAATCAATAGCTTTTTTTACATTTCCATCACATAAATCAAAATTTATATCATTTCTATTAAAATCGTTTAAGATTTGCTGGAAACTAACAACATTCAGGGTATCTTCTAGTCAGGCACTCTCGGCAAATGCCATAGAAACTAAGTAACTCGAGCAATTTTCTCTACTGATTTATCACGAATTGGGCATGACTCGATCAAATCTTAATGGGCTTAAAGACGTATCCGACTAAGTATGTTAGATTTAGTGACTAAATATGTTAATACCCTGTACAAAGAGACTGATGGCTACTTGATAAGGCATTTAACAAGTACTTCAAAGCGGCATTTCATGCTTTTAACAAGAAAAAAGATTAAAGCTAATAGATTGTGTTAAAGTCTTAATCTGAAGAGCATATATTTCTGACTGATAGAGGAGTATATAGTATATATATATTTAGAGAGCGAGAGAAAGGGGAACAAAAAACGAAAAACCGTTTAGCCATCGTCATGCCGGCGTCGTATCCACTTGTTTCTAAGTGATTGTTGGCTCTGCCATAAGCTCACTTTGGCGTTGATGAGTTGCACAACTCAAAGCAGTGGAAGCATGTCCAAAACGACGAAAAGCAAGTTGAACGTCTAGATACAGATTCTAGAGGCAAAGCGAAAAAAAGAAAGCAAACTGGGCCAAATTCCATTCTAGTCGGACGAATGGCTAACTGTTTAGTTTTGCTAATGGCTACGACCTCAATCAACTGCTCAGAACTGGGCAACGGTAGCGACACTCGACCATCTTCTTTACAAATACTGGTCGGCATATATATAAATAAATAAATATATATATATATTACAGTATATATTTATAATTATAGAATCCTGCATAAACAGGTAGCTGTAATGAAACTTGTTATCAAACAAATTACTAAACTGAAATCATAATTATGAATGAAGAACAGAGAGCTAGTGCGAGTGTTTTGAGTAGGGCGCATCATACTAGTTTGCAGGTAAACAAAAGAATGAAATTTAGTTAAAACTAGACTGACGAGCACTATATGTATAGAGGTATATTTGCAGAACAGCTTAACTGTGATTCAACAGCTAAACAAGCTGACACTTGCTTTATAATTACTTAAAATACAGCTTTTCCAGTTAAACTTCTAATTCACATACACACATATATATGATGGTTGGTTAATCTCGATAGTTACTTAGACTTAAATAAGGTTTTGTGTTCTTTATATCAAGGTGTATAGAGACACGTAGTATTTACAGAGAAGTACATGTGGAGTGGTATATAAAGAAGAGTATACATTACGCGTGATCAGGATAGCGTTTACGTTCGCCGAAAATGTAATATTGTGATGTAATATAAGTAATAATGTAATGTATATAAAATATACAATATACTAAATCTTGTCATCAATCGAGCGTCATCATCAATAATTTCATATATTGAAAAAAAAAGCAACGTTTAATACAAAAAAAATTGTAGGATGATAGCTCGAATGATAGAGAAAATATTCAACAATAACTGCTAACTTAAAAGGTGCGCTATCCTGATTAAGAGCGGTGTATATGTATATAGAGTAGTATATATAAAGAGCAGAATATATACAGAAGTATATATATAGTGCGTATATATACTATATACTATACTATATACGCACTATATAAAATACTTCTGTATATATTCTGCTCTTAGTAGTAGAGAGATAGATGATAGATGCATATCAGCTTAGCATGTTATCAATAGACGGTATATCTTCTATATAGATTTAAAAGCGTCACAAGCAATAATGTTTATTTTTCTTAGGTTATCTCTATCTAATCATCGATAAGTGGTTAGATTTTCATTATAAAGACTGAAAATCGTTTCTAAAACATTTAATATTTAGGTTCTTCAAAATTATACTCAACAAAGATTAAGCTTTGATGTGTAAAACAAAAATATAATAGATAAACTGAAATTTAAAGCAACTGCTATGTGTGGTATATCTTAGTCAGGAAATAGATAAAGTAATTCTTAATAATAGCGGATGTATACAAGGAAATTGAAAAGCTTTATTAGATAAGCTCAAGCTTATATTCAAAATTTCCTGTCTCTAGCTTCAAGTCTATAGCTTCATTCATACATTACGTAAAGCCAATATAGTCTTTTCATTTATTGAGCAAATATAAAAATAACAGATTATTCAATAAGGATGTATTGCAGATTCAATAAGGATATATTGTAGATGAGTATATATGAAGAATATACAAAAATTTAAATTCCCCCCAACGTAAGTCGAGTCCAACACGAAATTCAATTCACTCTCTTTACAATGGGAAACGAGTATAATTAGTTTGATAGGCGCGTGGTTTGGTGTGCCCAGTGCGGTTTGGTAGCCTTAGTAAGAGGTTGACCAATGCACTTGATGACCGCAGAACACAAATGTGATTATTTGACATTATGTTTTGCCATTTCATAAGTGAAAGAAACCTTCAATGAGATGTTACACGAAATGTTTGGTGCAGCGACATTAAAAAAAAACTTGTTTAAACGAAAATCAAGTTGAAATCGTATTAAATATTTGTTAACAGCCAAACAAAATTGCATGTGGAAATAGTTAACAAAAAATAATGAAAGACAAAAAAAAATAGTTGGCGATGCAATCAATGTGAAGCGTGGTCAATGCCGCTATTTGAAACTTGTTTGGCCATCTGGGAATATCCCCCCCAAAAGAGTAGTGCCAACTAGCCAACTATCGGGCCAGCCTGCTGCCTGCATGCAACGTGAATTGTGCGGCAGGCGGGTTTTATTTAACTCTTTTTCCTGGCTCTTTTCGTAACCTGCTGTCAGGTTCGCTTCAAATGGACGTCTCGGGCGTTCGACTGGTTTTGTGGCCGTTGTTAACTTTACTGCTCAATCTTGGTTTTTGGCCGTTCAAAAAGGATGTTTTTTGTTGTGTGTTGCGGCATTTGGCGACGTCTTGTTGTTTTTTATTTCCGCAATGGCCATTCCTCGACGAGTCGAAAGTGAAACTATCAACGTGAGCAAACAAGTGTTTAAGTAACTGCAATCACCCTAGACAAAATAATGTATATGAGAGGTTATGCCATAATAGGCTAAGAAATTTTACTATCAGGAGAGCTGTTAAGGCTTAAAAGCGAGGAAAATGTGAGACGCAGAACTCAAGCTTAGTATATTCTTAGCTTAATCACTTTATATGTTTTATGTAGTAGAACAGATTAATAACTTCCGCCATCTGAACAGCTGGAGTTATGTTATTTTACTGCTATTATCGATCAGCTGCATTCTATGCTTGCTGACTAAAAATTTAAGAATTCTAATAGCAAAGACTGTCAATAAACCATATTCCCATATAATATATCTTTATAATTGATATCTCATTAATAATATATCTTCTTGTTAATTTTTTAGGTCACTCATCGCACAACTGGACAGGTGATGGTGCTGAAAATGAATCAATTGCGCGCCAATCGACCGAACATGTTGCGCGAAGTTCAGTTGCTTAATAAATTATCTCATGCGAACATATTGAGGTGAGTGTCTTAATACCCTGGACCTGTTTGAAAATGGGGTGTAATAATTTTATGACAATTTATGTAAAAGAAGGCAGAGTTGGCCGAGCTGGAGTAATTATGGAACTTGATTATGAATAACAGTTCTCTTAAGCAGCTTCATCAATCGACTTGATTTAAAGTGTTTGCTCGATTGTCTGTCTAGTTGTCCTTATGTCTGTCTGTCTGTCCGGCCATAAGTCTGTCTGCCTGTATATATGTCTGTCCGTCCTTAAATCCTTTGGTCTGTCTGTTCGTCCGTATGTCTATCTGTCTATGTCTATGAGCGCTTTGCTCTCGCGATCTGCCAAAACTATAGATCTGAAATTTGAAGCGTCCAGAGGCAGGTTCAGCTCAAGTTTCCTTCCAATCATTGATAACACTTTGCAATAACAAAAGGGTCATACATTTATATATACTTAAACATTATGTATAATCTAATATATTTAATATAATCAAATTCCTCATATGATAAAGAGAGTTTCGTCACGTCTCAAATTAAAATATATATAATAGCTCTAACGAATAAGCATCGTAGCCATATATCAACGAGTTTAATCTAACAATGATTTCCTGTATAAATACATCATAGGAATATATATGTTCTATACTAACTTCTTCTTCTACTTCTTGACAGTTTCATGGGCGTGTGCGTGCAGGAGGGACAACTGCATGCCCTGACGGAATACATCAGCGGCGGTTCACTTGAGCAACTGCTGGCCAATCAAGAGCTGTTTCTCAGCGCCGCGCAGAAAGTAAGACTGGCCCTTGGTATAGCGAGAGGAATGACTTATGTGCATGATGCGGGCATATTCCATAGAGACTTAACCAGCAAGGTAGCATTGCATTAAGCAGCTATAACAAGAACTATAACTAACCAGCTGATTGTCTTTCTAATAGAACGTGCTAGTGCGCTTCCTGCCAGACGGTCAATATGAATCTGTTGTCGGTGACTTCGGACTGGCAGCTAAGATACCAGTGAAATCGTAAGTTTATGAGATCATTGATATCTTCCATAATTAACAAAATATATCATTTACTTGCAGCGGTAAATCACGCTTGGAGACCGTAGGTTCGCCTTACTGGGTCAGTCCGGAGTGCTTAAAGGGTCAGTGGTACGATCAGACAAGCGACGTGTTTTCTTTTGGAATTATTCAATGCGAGATAATTGCGCGCATCGAGGCTGATCCAGACTTGATGCCGCGCACAGCTTCATTTGGCCTTGACTACCTGGCATTCGTTGAACTCTGTCCAATTGACACTCCACCTGTATTCTTAAGGCTGGCTTTCTACTGCTGTATAGTGAGTACTCTAGCTATGCCGTACGATAAAATTTGAAAACTAAAATTCCATTTCCCATTGCAGTACGATCCGAAAAGTCGACCCACTTTCAGTGATGCGACTAAAAAGCTGACACTGCTCTTAGAGAAGTGTGAACAGGAGTCGAGGTGTGCGAGTCCATTGAGTTCGTTGGAGCTAATCAATTGTTCGCCGAGCGGTAGTGATATAGAGAATGCAATCACCTTGGTCAACGCGCCGTCAACTGCCGAAAATATATTTACAGCCCCGGCAGGTGTGTTGACACCGCGCTACCAGCGCGACGTGGACGAAGACGGTTTTCGTTTCCCCAGTACCGGAATGAGTTGTAAATCAGCCTCGGCCGCTCTGCCTGGCACGCCCAACTGGTTGGCCGACAGTGCTGAATACGACGATGACCATATTTTGAAGTCACGAGTGCGTCGAGCCACACAGAAGCTAGAGGCAGAGATTCTACTTCATCGGCGCTCGCTCAGCGAGAATATCATACACTTTCCCCTGCATACATCGCCCAGTGACAAGGCGCGATGTCATCAAATGCAGCGGCAACGATCCTCGACGCACTCGCCGACGCCACCACGGCAACTGGGTGACCCACAAACGGCAACGGTCCTTCTACCAACAACTTCGGCAACATCAGCAACAACAACGAAACTGTCGGAATCACCATCGATACTTCCGCTGGTGCCGGCGGTGCTAACGCTGCGGAAAGTCGGTGAAACAATGTGCCTTAAAGATCCGCAATACAAGCCATCGACAACGAAGGATAGCAACGGTGTCAAGCCGAATCCCTTTACGGCGCTAGCGCAGCTCCGAGGTGTCAAGAAGATACTGGGCGCCAATCCAAAGACTTACGCAGCTGGCGTGGGCGACTTGTTTAGCTCGTGTTTCGAGATGTCTGCGCCGTTTTTTAAGGAGCTCGTCGCAATGCAAGCCAAGAGCGTAGCAGGAGGCACAGAGCTTGAACCCGGTCCGAGCGGTGCGACAATAACAGCCAACTGTACCGAACCAAAGAGCCTACCCTCATCCCCGCAGCTGACGCGCAAGTACAGCGCCATCGAACTGAAATTGCCACAACGAAACAACAGCAACAGCGCGGCAGCTAGTGAAGCGCCGGCGGCAACAGCTGCGATTGCAACACCTGTCCTCACCGACATCGACGACTGTGACTATTGCAACTCGGAGGGCGAGGATCTGGACGGAGGTGGCAATTGCGCGGATGCTGAATCGAGTAGCGACGATAGTGCTGTCCGTCCCTCCGTAATGCCCGTGGCACGCAAATACCGCGCCAACTCCCTCTACACACACCCGCTTTTTCGAGGCAGTAGTGGAACTATAATGAAGTACAGCAACAGCGAGCTTGAGGTTGCGCCTCCACTGAAGACAAGCAATTCCGCCAATACTCTGACATCGACCACAACTGACATGATTTCGGGCAATAATCAGGTGGATCTGTCACAGAGTAGCTTATCGGAGAAGGATGTCACCTCGAAGTCGGCACCACCCGAGGAGATCCCAGCTAGTGTTCCTGCACCCACAGACTTTGAGCTAAATGGACTGAAAAACTCGTGCGATTTGCTGCCGACGAAAAGGAATTTGACCCGGCGCGACTCCATCGAAAGTGGCTTTTTCTCGTGCTTCAACGAGGAATCGGATGCAGCTACCACAAACACCAGCTACACACGGCAGTTGTGCGGCATCGGGTCGCTAGTTGTTGGCAGTGGCGGCAGCAGCAGCAGTTGCTGCTACGACCAATTGAAATCATTAAATTTGGCTAATAATAAACTTAAGTAAGTGCGCTCAAGTATTTGCTGTGGCCTAAATATTAATGGTTTCGCTTAACTTTCAGTGATAAATTGGCAAGTCTGTGCCGATGCTGTTATTATGCAACGCCTTCCTCAACTAGCGCGATTGTGGCAGCTGCAGCTGCAACACAGCAACAACATCACAGTGATTCACCCACAACGTCGTCGTCCGTGCTGTTCATAGACAACGAGACTCCGGCCATCGCAGGTGGTGGCAATACATCGTCGTCGACAGCGCTTGATTCAACGGATGAGCTGGATGCCGAAATTATGGCTCCGCACACGCATCATCGGCGCTACACCTGCCACCATTCGTTGGTGAGCGCCAATGTGGGCGACTCGCAGATGACGGCGACAACGGCTGGCCTCATCAATCGCTTGGCACTCGATTCCGAGATACATTCGCTGCTGCAACGCAGCTCGTTCGCCACCAATCAGTTGCTCTATTGCAAAAATCGCACATCCTCCATCTACACGGACAGCTCGGACGACATCAGCTCCGACTCGCTGCTCTGGGACGATCGGTCATTTACCGCATTGCCAAGCACACGTTCCGCACAGATAGCCAAAATTGTAGAGTACTTTGAGAGGAAACGACAGGATTCATTGCCCGCATCAGTGTACAGCCGTAATGGCAACGGCACTGTGGCGGCTGCTGTTGCTGCCTCGGCGCTGGGCTCCAACTATCTGTCATACGAGTCACACAGATACTCGGACTTTAAGCGGCACTTGAATGCCGATTCGATTTGCTTTGACCTGGACAAGAAGCCGCAACAACAACGTATTATGGTCTGTGAGGGAGCTGTTAAATCAAAATTGTCAATTTTCGACAAGAAAAAGCAACAACAGCAGCAGCAACAACAGCAGCAGCAACAGCAGCAGCAACAGCAGCAACAACAGCAGCAACAACAGCAGCAGCAGCAGCAACAACAACAGCAATCAACAATGGGCAATGGACAAGGTGGTTAGCCATATCGATTTTCACATCAATTTTAATCCTTATTAAGCTATTTTCAAAATGTTGGCAGTTTTTTAATTTTAATTTTCGGGATTGTATTTAGGAAAATTCTTTAACATTTGAGAGCTGGAACAGAATATATCAGAGTTTGCACACGAAATGTCTAGTTGTATAACTCTATCTGTCTCTCTGCATCTGGTTTCCCATTACCGATTGCGATGATTGTTTCACCGATTAAATGTTAGCACTAAAGTACTATTTAACATACATACATAAACATATATCAATATATTTTTATAATAGAACTAGAGTTTAACTATAATTAGGCCCTATCAAATCATCATCATATGTTCCCCAAATAGCATGTATAAAAAAATTATTCTGATTTTGGAACATTTTTTCTAATACTTTGTACTGGTTCCTAGTCCTATTTAATTTATAAATCTATGTTATATATCTATGCAAATGTAGCAAATAATTATATATATATACCTATTCAATTGAGAGAAAAGTATTTATTTACATTAATTTAGACTCGTAAGACTTCCAAAAAACAAAGAAAGGCATTGCTGTTATAATTATATGTACATATGTATGTATATCTCTACATATTTGTATTTCATATATCTGCGATCTATTCGAATGGGTCGCACTAAGAGTATATATAATAAAATAAATGTATAAATATACAAAAAGGCATGCAAAACATACATATAACAAAACACACACGTTAGTCTTCATTAGGCATATCTCTTTGATTCCGATTCCTCAGAATAAACCTGGTAGGTATTATCAGTCGACGCCAATACGAAACTTAAGATCTGTCTTCCTTGACAAATCAAACGAATTCAATTAGATTACAATTTAAGTAAATGGATCAGATATTATTAGCATTAGGTTTACATATGTATAAAATATCCAGTGTGTTTTTGTACATATGTATGTATGTAAGTATGTATGATGTATGTTTTAACATTTTGATATATACACTATATATACATTGGATCTGGGTACAGTGCAATTTAGAATATACACCTAAGTGTATATTCAAATAAAAACGAACTTCATACTCAAGTAAAATATTTATGAAATTACTTAATAATTAAAGTTATTGTCATTAGAAGATCTATTTCAATTGACTTGAAAACCCCCTATATAAAGTTGTCAAGTATACGATCTATTGACTTTAAATTGATGTTGATGTTGATGTTGAGTTGATCATGATATAGAGGCAACTATCATTATCAATTTAATAGCATACCTAAGACTGAGTCAAAATTTCTTCTATTTCATGTGCGAGATTTTTAAGAAATAAAGAAAGTGGAAAGCAAGTCTACGCAATATAAGATGTATAAGAAGATGTATATAAATATAAGTAAGATCAACACAACCATATGTAATTGAACACTAAAAACGTCCAAATGAACAAAGTAGATCACCACCATCCATGGCACATATTAAATTGATATGTAACTAAAAAATAAATAAAAAATCTAAAATATCATTTGTATATTGTTTAACATTGAAATAACACTCCACAATTAGGCCCAAAAAATAATAACTTATTTTAATTTCACAATCTCACGTTCATTTTAGCGAAAGAACTCCCAAGGGGTTTCTAATAAAAGAAAACAACAATATTTTATTTTATTTTTATTTAAATAAGACTCTCATATTATTGTCTTTCACATTTCTTGTTAACTTTCCGTTTCGCGCCAATGCATGAACAGAAATGAAAATTTCCCACTAATCGATTATCGCACCTCATGTTAAGAACAGTGCAGCCTATCGATTGCTAGCAGCTGCTAACAACAACCCTGTCATGTTAATGTAGTAGCACTCTGTTAACTCTACAGCTGTATGTTAAGTACATACCAAATCACAGCCCGCCAACTTTATTGACTGTCGACTTTGGCGAGAAACTGTTGGTATGTTAGATTAAAATTAATGTGTGCCAGTTTGAATAATGCTTTTTCTTATTTATTAAAAGCGAATTTAGACATTTTCAATATAAATTACAGTGCTACACGATAACTATCGCTATAATAAACAAGCTATCGATTTATGTTCCCCAGCGAAACTATCGATGCCTGCAGCTATGCCGATAAGCAAGTAATGCCGGCTAAATTTGTTCAGTGTACATGTGTTTCTTGTTTATAACTTGCAATTGTTTAATATAACAAAAAACAATGGAGCGTACGATGCACAATCAGCTATACAGCATATCCCGCGAATCGTCGCCGAGTGTACGGCGCCACAGCATGTCGGCGAACGCTGATAATACGCGCAAATCATTTTTTGGCGGCAATCACGGCCATTCGCCATTGCCAGGCGCCCTGAAGAAGACGACGCTGAACAATAGGTAAAGAATGTGATAAATATATTAAAAATATAATGTACTAATATGTGATTAGTCGCTTGAGCTTGTCCGCTCGCTCTACCACACAGTCCATACCGGGCATTCGCTCGGACTACAATGTCGTGGAGAGCTACGGCCATGCGCTGCCCGTGGCCGTCAACGAGGCGCTCACCTTTGCCGGATCGAATGCAAGCACAGTGTCGGCCAAGATTACCCAAAGTGGCTGGGCGTGGGTAGGTATTCCATATATTAATAAATATATACATATATATTAAATCACTTGAATCCCCTACAGGTTGTCCAAGGACGTCGTCTACTGATTTGGCAGTATAAGGATGCGCCTGGCGCGGGCAAAGTTGGTTCGCCGCCACGTGTGGGCAAAAATCCGCGTCGCGCCGGCACCTCGGCTCAGTGCCGCGAGCTCACGCTGCCCTACAGCGACATTGGACACAAAAGCGAATTGGTCAGCGTCTTCCAGACAGTGGGCCAACAGATGGCCTCCTGCATTGCAATCTCGGCGACGGGCGAGGTGCGCTATTGGGCTTCGATTGCGCACGACAACAATTCCGTGGACATCTCCATATTGACCGGCCAGGAGTTCGTGCAGCTGCTCAATCTGCCCACGCAGCAGGGCTACTTGGCCATCACCTCCACCTGCACCTTGGTCTTCCTGCGCGTTGGCCTGACCAACGGACGCTATACGCTGCACCACAAGACGATAAAGCCAGCTACGAGCTTCCTGGGCGGCTTTGGCAAACGATTTGCCTCCATGCTCATTGGCATGAACAGCGCCAACGACAGGGATCAGGTGAGTTGGCTCCTCTCGAGTCAAGTCTCAGCTGCTAATTGTCATTTGTGTTTTACAGCTCTTGGTTGGCATGTGCTCCGAGGGCGACACAGCGAACGGCGAATCAATTGTGGCCGTGCTTTCGGATCGCACCATGCAACGCTGGCGTCTCTCGAACCACGGCAACACGGAGCAGCTGCTGCACGAGGATGTGGAGCTCTTACGCAAAATGCGTGAAATGTTGCTCCTCAAGTTCTGGAACGTGCGCGCGCCCAATGATAATGTCGAGATCGAAATGCACTTCATGGACTTTCAAGTGTACAAAGGATTTTACTACATGCTCGTGGGCGCCGTGAACCAAGCCCATACGCCCCAGATGTACTATGCTATAGGTGAATCCCTTATCCTTATGTATCTCATATTGGTCTAATCAAGTTTCTCTTTCAGTTGTTGCCTCTGTAAAGGAGGAAGCCATGCAGATGGAGTGCTTCACGCCGCTCAAGCTGAACAAATTCTTCAATAGCAAAACGGCGCAGGAGTGCCTCAGTGTGCGCATCATCGTGGGACCTTCGCACATGTATTTGTATACGCCTAAGGTGGTGTATCCGCTGCTCCTGACGAATTCGTCGCCCGCAGCTGAAGTCGAGGCGGAGAAGGTGGAGTTCCATTTGCACGATGACCGCATCCTAAGTGCCGCCATCTGCAACCATGTGCCGCTCTTCTTCAGCCGCTCGCACGGCCTGGTCTCGGTTACGCCCGGCGACTTTGACAGCACCGATTTGCTAAACATGAGCAGCTGCAATACGCCGGATATGTTTGCGCCTATCTCGTTCAATGCCACGTTTAGTGGCCAAGATCAGAGCACTTTGGGTGATAGTTCCAACAATTTGCCCATGTTCCAGCTGGATCCGGACGACGTCTACAACGAGCTCAACAACGAGGTGGGCCAGCTGAAGGCGGCCTTCCTATACAAGCTGAAGCGCAACACCAACATGGTCAATAAAATAATATCGGATCTAATGGAAGGCATCAACGAATCTGATCAGAAAGGAGCACCGCTAGATGCCTATAAGCTGGATAGGTACGAGTGCTACTATATTACTATATATGAAATATCTAAATTATTTATGTGCCTTACAGAATTGTCATCACCATTGCCGAGGACTTGGCTGAGGATCTGCCCATTGCCGATCCGCGCTGGCAGGCAGCCATCGAGGAGCACGACGGCAATCGTCATGCCCTGGGCAGCTCGCGCTCCATGCAGATCATCAACCAGCTGCGCGACAAGAGCATTGCCCTGCAGCACTTCATTGACTTCCTGCATCAGTGCTCAGTCTGGGATAAGGTGCGTCGCAGCTACAGCCAATCTCTCATCTCTTGCCTAATACCTGCTATATATTTGTAGCTCAATGCCATTCCCTGTGGCAGCAATGTGCTGAAGCCCACCGCGTATATTCTCTCGGATATAAGTGAGAAGATTGTGGCTGCAATGGCGCTGCGCACGATCCAGAGTAAAATGCCGAAGCTGGTGGAGGAGGCCATTGATATAACAGTGTCGCGTTGGGACGAGCAGGCGGAGGGCAGCCTGACAGCCCAGGATATCTTCTACGTAAAGCTCTGCAAGTTCCAGAGCGTTTTTGAGTCCTTGGCCGACATGGTAGATGACCGCATCGCAGCGCAGAATCGCACCACAGCCGCTGTGGCCCAATTCATCGCCGACATCAATGCCACTGTGCTGGGCATGCTAGGTCAGGTGTTACGATTTCGGGAGCAGAATGCCAGCAGCTACAAGTCGCCCGGCAACTCGCACGAGAACCAGCCCTGGACAGCAACGACAGGCGAGGCAGGCGTACTCGATGCGCTCACACGGCTGATTGAGAACAGCGTGCGCTATGCCACACAGTGCGTGAACGAGACGGAGCTGAAGCACACGCTGTACCAGCAAATACTGGAGATGGTGGACATAGTATTGGATGCACGCAAGAGCTACTTGGAGAGCGTGCGCGACACGGAAAAGTTCCACGTGCTGCAGCAGCAATTCGAGACGCAGCGACGGGATCTCATCGGCACGCTGAGTGAGTAGAAGGCAAAGGTAAAAGTGGATTGGAGCTAATCGGATATCGTTTCATTGCAGTCAAGGAGCGGCAGTATGAATGCGCTGCCAAGCTGGCTGAAAAGTACTTGAACTTTCCCAGCCTGGTCGTCATTTGCGATGAGACGCAGGACAAGGATCGCCTGGATGAATACACGCGCAAATATGAGGAATACGATTTCTCGCAGTTCGCCATCAACTGGCATTTGCGGCAGCAGCGCCACGCTGAGGTCTTCGAGCGCTTCAAGGGTAACCAGACAGCTCTTGCGCAATTCATGCGCGATCATCCGTCACTCGGCTGGATTCAGCTCGTATTCAACGGCGACTTCGAGCGTGCCGCCAAGGTGCTCTACGAGCTGGCCCAGTGCGAGACGGAGTATGTGGCGCGCAAGAAGTCGATGCTGTCGCTGTCCAAGCTGGCCGCCTTTGCCGCGGGCGACGTCGACTTGACGGCGCAAATCGAGAAAATCAACTTCGAGCTGTCGATCATTGAGTACCAGACGCATTTGGGTCACGACGTCTTGCAGAACTTCGGCTTTGATCCCACCGACCAGAAAGTGCTCAAAGTGGAGGAGCTTATCAATGTAACTAGTCTATATGCATAGTCCATAGTGGATCAGATTGTTCATAGTCTTGTTGCTTGCAGCTGTTTATTGCCGAGGAGAACGAGAGCGCCACCGAAGTCGAGTTCCGCAAGGCCTTGGAGCTGCTCAACTTTGTGGACCAGCCGTACGACTTGCGACACAAGATCTGGTGTGCGATCATACGACGCGACAACTGGACGGACTACGATACGAACAATGCCGTCGACTATATACACAAGCTGCTCTTCTACAAGGTGATCGAGCTGTCGCAGCTGATGGGCCAGGAGTGCGACAGCGTCTTGCCGCCCATGGAGGACTTCCTGGACAGCGCCGAGCTGGGCGACCTGCCCCAGCAGCAGTCCTTTCAGTATTTGCTGAAGCTGGCCTACGAGTATGTGGGCGACATGTTCAAGCCGGCAGAAGATATGGAGCTGTAATCAATTCTCTCTGGGCACTCGCCTTACTTATTAAAGACTTAGACTAAGAAATGGACAGTTGTTGGCTTTGTTCGGCTCGCATTATAAAACATTATAAACTAAGTTGCTTTGTCTGCCGCCGCTGCTGTCGCTGCTGCTGCCGGCGAAAGTAACTCGAGTGTGGCGAGCGAAGTGGAAGCCCGCCAAGTGCCAAGTGTCATGCTGATGGGGCGCCAACTCTTAGCAGCGCTTCAGTTTCGCTTTGATCATGACGGACGAAACAACGCCGCTGACCGCCAGCGGCTCCGGCTACGTCGCACTCCCGCCCTATCAGGGACCCAGCTATGTGTTTCCCGGCGGCGTCTCCCCACGTGCGCGTCCTTCCAAATTGAAAAAGTTCCAGTGCTGCGTAACGTTGACATTTATGTGAGTGTTCGAGGTGGAATCTAACTAGCTAGGGCTGGAGATATAGAACTATATATCACTATCGTATATAGTATATATATGTATATATATACATATATTTCTAGGATATAGACCCTATGCAGGCAATGACTGCTGCTGCTGACTTCTCTGCATATTTTTCTAGTATTGCAAGGCTGATTTCTGAAAGTTTCTAATTCTATAATAGAATCGGGGTCAACATATTTTTCCTCGTATCGATCATATTACTTTATATGATATAGTGATGCAATATATGATAGAATAATAGGTATCGCGTTTCTCATTGCTTTTTGTCCAGTGTAAGAATACTAAGAGTGGACGCAGAGCGACTTCAGCCCAGCAATATATGATATTTAATCTACAATAGGTGTCTTGCTTATAGAGGTGTCTTGATACCATATTCCAACGGGGCTTAATAAGCGTAAAAACTCAAGCAGTCGGACCAGTATTAAATCTCGGTCAATTGTCGTTCATTTGTCCTTCTCTTTTCTTTTTTCTGTATTATGAAATATAATATATGATCTCAAAAAGTTCGTGTTACTTCTCATACATTCTCTAGGGTATGAATTCTCCATCAAACCCCTTTTAATTATGATTCTCTTTAGGTGAAGTTTGTTATTTGCCGAATGTCTTTATTTTACTTCTTATCTCTTTTCTAGGCTATGAAATATATATCATCTCAAATTTCATTTCATTTCGCTTAAAAGAAATTCGTATTACTTCTCATACATTCTCTAGGGTATGAGACCTCCATCATACCCCATTCAAATGTGATTCTCTTTAGCTGAAGCTTGTTCTTTGTCGAATGTCTTTATTTTACTTCATATCTACTTTCTAGGGTATCAATTATTTACCATCGAAGAAACTATTTAATTCCGTTTAAGTTCATATAATATTATATATATTTTCTAGGGTATGAAATCTCCATCATACCCCATTCAACTATCATTCTCTGCAGCTTCTTCTTTGCCATCTGATAGCCTTGTTAGTCGAATATCTCCCCTTTACTTCACACTTATTTTCTAGGGTATTCCCCATCAATCCCCATTCAATTACCACATTCCCTGCTGCTGCACTTCGTCATTCGATAGCCCTGTTTGACCCGGCATGTCAACGTTTAGTTGGGAAAAGACCTAAACCGCAAATCAATTTCACTTTCCCGCCCGCAGCGTCATTGTAATCGCCGCGTTGGGCCTCGCCCTGTGGCTGAGTGGCAGTGGTTACGCCCCCAACAGTGGCAGCAGCGATGCCCCTGAAACGCCCAGCTTCTTCTTCGTCACGAATGAGTCGCTGAGCGAGATGCTGGCGGCTGTCAAGCAGCCCATACCGGATGAGCCCGAGTCGGAGTGGGCGCTGCGCCACGTGGCATTGGAGGAGGGAGCGGGCGCCCGTGCGGTGAGTGCGGGCATCAAGGCGCTGGGCGATAGGGAGATCCTGGAGGAGGGGCTGCAGCCGAGCGCCATCAACTCGCCGCAGTTCCGGCACTATCGCTCGCTCAGCACGAATCCGGAGGCGCGCAAGCTGGCGCGCCGGGGGTATGTGGAGAACCAGGCCACGCTGGACATCGCCCAGAGCTACAACTACACCAAGCAGCCGGGCCGGAGCAACATTGGCCTGGGTCCGGTCATCGTGCTGCCGGATCCGCTGCTCCTTCGGCTCGACTGCGACTTCAACGCGCGCTACAGGCGCAGCTCGGGCGTCTGCAACAACAAGGAGCACCCGCGCACCTACGGCGCCTCCATGGTGCCCTACCGCCGCATGGTCGCGCCGGACTACGGCGATGGCATCGGGTCGCCCCGGACGAGCCACGGCAAGCAGCTGCCGCCGGCGCGCCTGGTCTCGCTCAACATCCATCGCTCCAGCTACGAGACGGACTCGAACTTCACGGTGATGCTGGCGGTGTTTGGGCAGTTCCTGGATCACGATATCACGGCCACGTCGCTGACCACGGCGCAGGAGGGCGAGTCGATCGACTGCTGTGCGCGCGGCACACTCGAGCTGCACCCGGACTGCTTCCCGGTGCACATCCTCGCCGACGATCCCTACTACCGGCAGTACAACCTGAGCTGCATGAACTTCGTGCGCTCGGCGCCGGCGCCGACGGGCAGGTTCGGGCCGCGGCAGCAGTTCAACCAGGCGACGGCGTTCATCGATGGCTCCGTGGTTTACGGCAATCTGGAGCAGCGGCAGCGCAGCCTGCGCAGCTACATCAACGGCACGCTGCGCATGTTCCTCACCGACGACGGGCGCGAGCTGCTGCCCATCTCGGCCAACCCGGAGGACGGCTGCAACCGGATGCAGATGACGCGCCAGGGCAAGTACTGCTTCGAGTCGGGCGACGATCGGGCCAACGAGAATCTGCTGCTCACCTCGATGCACCTGCTGTGGGCCCGGCACCACAACTACCTGGCGCGCGGCCTGCACCAGGCGAACCCCGACTGGGAGGACGAGCGCCTGTTCCAGGAGGCGCGCAAGATCCTGGCCGCCCAGCTCGCCCACATCACCTACAACGAGTTCCTGCCCGTCCTGCTGGGCCGCAACCTGAGCGCCGCCAAGGGCCTGCTGCCCGCCCGCGAGCAGCTCGACGCGCCGGACACCTACGACCCCCAGGTGGATCCCACCATAGCCAACTGCTTCGCCACCGCCGCCTTCCGCTTCGCCCACACGCTGCTGCCGGGCCTGTTCAACGTGTCGCGCGACAATAGCACGCCGGAGGCCATGGAGCTGCACAAGATGCTCTTCAACCCGTTCTCGCTGTGGACGCCGCACGGCATCGACCACGCCCTCCAGGCCGCCTCCAATACGCCGGTGCTGCGCGTCGACCGCTTCTTCTCGCTCGAGATCACCCAGAAGCTCTTCGAGGGCACCGCCGAGGATCGCGTGCCCATTTGTGGACTGGACTTGGTGTCGCTGAACATACAACGTGGGCGGGACCATGGCATACCCGCCTACCCGGTCTTTCGCCGGCATTGCCGACTGCCGCCAGTGGACACGTGGGAGGAGATGGCGCAGGCCATGGACAACTCCACGCTAGCCTCCATCAGGCAAATTTACGAGTGGGTAGCAGTTGCCTAGGTTCATCTTGAGTTTAACTTTCTCTCCTCTCTTTCAGTTCGCCGCAGGACGTGGACGTCTATACGGGCGCGCTCAGCGAGCCGCCGCTAGATGGCGCCATCTTTGGGCCGCTGCTCAGCTGCCTCGTCTCGGATCAGTTCATGCGCCTCAAGCTGGGCGACTCCCACTGGTATGAGCGCAAAATGGGACCACAAAAGCTGAGCAAACGTAAGACTGAACTTATATGTATATATCTAGTCTATAACTGATTTCCCCTGCAGCACAACTGGCTGAGATATACAAGACCAGCCTGGCCGCCATCATTTGCCGCAACTCCGACGGCATTCAGCGCGTGCGTCAGCATCTCATGGAGCGTCACAGATTGGATGGCAATCACTATGTGAACTGTACGGATCTGGACGGCTACGACTTTGACTTTCAGCCTTGGTCGCAAGCGAATGCAGCGCCAGAGCTGCACCGGGCGGGCTTCAGCCAAGCCATGTCCCTGGTGCGACTCGTCGGGGTTGAGAATGATGCAAATGCAACGCGAGTAACTGTAGCTAACTGAAGAATAAATGTTAATTGTATGTGTATGAAATATATGTGTATCTTAAATTTGATTTGATTAATATTGTTGATTATAGTTTATAAAAGAATTAGGTGAAAGTTAAAGAGAGGCATGATAGCCATAGATGCTCTGCATTTTAGATTTGTAAATGTTCTTTTTTTATGATTTTATTTCAGCATTTATCTAAGACTAATGGATTTTCATTTTGTTGAAGTTTATCTCTGGCCTTGGAGATCTTCGATTTTTATACATCTCACTTTTTTTTTAATTTTCAATAATAACAGATTTATTCTTATTGAAATATGATCAACTAGAATTGATAAAAATTGTTCATGCAACTCCATAAAAAGCATTCAGTTGGCTTTTTTGAAGTTTCCTATAAGATAAATTTCAATTGGAAATTTAATATTATATTTTATGCAATTCGGAGTCGGCTTAAATTCTAATTTAAAAAAAAAAATATTTTCTTATAAATTCAGAGTCAGCTGAAATTCTAATTAAAAAAGAAGTGATTTCTATAAAATGGGCTCACGTTAGACTAAAATAAAAAATCAAAAATATTTTCTTTAAATTTTTAATTTATTTTTAGCAATTAAACTTAACTTTTTTAAAATTTGAACTTAAAGTGCAACTTGGATATATAAAGAGGGATCATTGCACGGCTTGACTCTTTCAAACATTTTTTCAATGGTATTAAAGAAAATATTTATTTAATGTTAAAAATTCAACTAATTTTGGATTTAAAATATATAATATAAAATATATTTATATTTTTTATTTATATTTATAGAATGTTGATAGTGTTGTAGATTGTTAATGAAACTTTGCACCGAAGAAAGATTTCTGTAGCAGTTTGTTAATGGAATTTGCTACAGAAATCTATTTTCTTTAACTACCAAGCTATACTATATAGAATATTTTATTTTTGCTCAAAAAATTATATTGACTTTCAAGCAAGCTCAAAATGTTATAAGAAGATCAATGTTCGATAATTGGACTTCATTTAAGTATAGTACGATCGACCTTCAAAAAACTCAAAAATAGTTGACTTTAAAATCATTCAATACGTTTCAAATCTTAAAACATAATTATTTTTCTAAATTTAAATTTATTGAATTATTTTATACATGTTGAAAATATCATATAATTCATTTTAATTATATATATATACACTATATAGATATTTATCCAAATTCTGTTTTTGCAACAAAAACCAATTTGAATATTTCCTATCTTATAGACATAAATAAATAACAAATCGTTAACAATTTATTAAATAATTGCGGAGCTAAAGTCAATTAATTGGCTTCCTCTTATCGCTCAGCGCAGCTGCTGCTGAAGCAGAGGCTGATGCAATTCTAGACATGCCATTGCAACAGCCCACAATCCATGAAGGGTCCAAGTGCTCCACTTACCCATCAGACCGAGAGCAGCAGCGTGGTGGCATTGGTGGCCAGGGCGAGCGGCGCGGGCGGCGACGTCAGGGCTGCGGCCGGCACTCGCACCGCCCGACAGCTGCTGGCCGTGTCGTGGTAGTAGGCCAGCGCCAGGGCGGCCAGCAGAGTCAGGGCAAATGTCAGCCAGACGCAGGCGAAGCACAGACGGCGAGCCTTCTGCCACCAAGGATCCCAGCTAAACGGCAGCAGCTCCTCCAGCGACAGGCCGTACGAATAGCTGTCCAAATATAAGTGTGTGTGTGGGGGGGTGGGTGGTATGGGGGGCTTATTAATTATTTAATGCAATGCGACAGTTAAGCGTGTGTTTACTCAGCAGTTGTAAAAATGGGCTCATAATCCCTTGCCTCCTTGTTGGGCAGCAGAATGATGTGTGGCTGCTGCTGTTGCTGCTGTGCTGCCAGCAGCGGAGCTCTCTCGTTGCAGGACATTCTGCTGCTGCTGCTGCTGCTGGTGCCGCTGCCCTTTGTCTGTGTCCTTTTGGTCGTGGCTGTCACCTGGGGCGACAAGCGGCTCCGTTAGCGCACAAATGAAACTGGCATCTGGCTCGACTCTGGCTTTGTTTGCAACTTAAATTAGCTTTGCCGCTGCTGTCGCTAGCAGCATTTAATTGACACGAGGCATATTGATTTTGATAACACGCATGTAACACTTGAAGAGGCGATGTGTATTAAAATTAATTTTTAATTTTTTGGAGTTTTATGTGTATGAATTAAACCTGTAGGCATAAAAGTGAGAGACATCAATGGCTATACGAATTACTATATCATATACAAATGCATGTAGAAATCAAGCTGATTTGGTTGCCTTGAAAAATATATTTATTCAACGAAACCTCCGATTAAACTGAAATACATTTTGTTATATACAAATATAAATTAGTTTTGATACAGAAGTTTCTGCGCTGAAATTATATGAAATTATATGAAACTCATAATTTTTTCAAGAACCTTTTCTGTCTCTGTGCCTTGGTAGAGTATGACGAATCATGATCATTTTTTTCACTTTCGCTTTCTTTGGATGGTAATAATAAAAGCGTGCTCAAATTTTTATAACTTTTTTTTAGATAACATTATTATATTTATAAATATGAATAGGGTAGCTCATCAGTGATATCTGAAGACTTGTTGAAGATATTCGTTTTGTTTTTTTGTATGTATTATTTCTTTAGTTATTAATATAATATATATATTTTATTTTTTAAAAACACAATTTGTTTTCAAAAATGTTATATATAATATATATAATATAATAAAATTTTTTTTTAATAATTTGTAAACAATATAAATATTTGGCAAATATGTTAAGAAAAAAAATGTTAAAAAATTGTAAGCTCCCTGCCAAACCTGAAAAACTTGTAATTTCATACAAGACATTTTTTAAGAATTTTTACCAAGTACTCACAGCCCAGTTCTAAGCTCCCTGCCAGGGTAGTTCATCGCCGACATCTCTAGACTTTTCCTGGTTTTTGTTGTTTTTATTGCTTTATTGTCACTCTTTACATTGTTGTTGCTTTTTTTCAGATTCCTGTAAACAACTTTATCGCGGACTTATTGTTGCTGTTGTTGTCTCTGTCATTTTCAACTCATCATCTGCGCGCATCTTCCGCCTCGAGCGGAGATTTGCACAGATTTCGCTTATCGTAGCCGCGCGTTTCTTGGTTTCTTTCATGCTCGACACCCGATGCCTGATGCCATGTAATCTCTTGCATAATAGCAATTGTCTGGCAATTGTCGCCCAGTTTCGCAGCGACAGGCCCCGCAGATAAGAGCCCCTGCCCAGATAAAGTACACAATGTTCCACTTATAGACTTGAGTTTAAGACAATTTTTCATTTTATTTTTGATTTTCGTATTTCGTTTTTAAGGGGAAGGGGATAAACATGCTTGGAAATACATATACCTAAGTCATATGTTCGACTCTAGACTCTTTGAGTAATGCCATGGAATTCCCTAAGTACTATGCCTATGTAAGTATATATATATGGTTAAACATCGAGTTTATATATCGTGCATAAATACGTTTATGGATAGTTTTCTTGGGGGACTTTCACATATTTGGCTAAAGTTTTCGTATATTTTGTGGGGAGATTATTTCCATAGAGATTATATATATCTAGTATAACATATAGATCGAATCGAAAATTTTTGACCCACGTAATACCTTGAGTAGTTAGTATTTTATTTATTGTAGCAAAGTATTTTGTTGGTATTCTTTTCTGAGTCACTTAAGCTAAGATATCTAGAGATTTTATGAAGTAAAAGTTTTCTTTAAGTTTTTCTATATATTTGGTATATGTATAGGGTCTAGAATAATATACTATATCAAAAATGTAATGAAAAGGTTGAATACAAAATACATTATAAAAAACACGAAATGATTGATTATATAGAATGTATATATTTATGAAATATATAAAAAATTTGAATAAAAACCAATATTTTTTCCAACTGAAAAAAAAGAAGAATATAATATTATAGTTAAATGATAGAATATATAAAAGATATATAATATTTTAGCTATTATTATGTTGTTTTTCTTTATATATATATCTGCTTCTTTGTCTTCTGGTAAATCTATAGAAGTACATACCTAAATTCTATATCGGAAGCACTTTACTCGTTTTATTTGCCTTTGCCTTGAAGTTAATCAGATTTATCTATATATATACTATATGTCTTATGATAAGACTTTGCGTTTTATATAACTTTATTCAATTTCTGCTTACTTTTTGTATTGTGTATTCTTTTTGGACTGTTCTATGCTGTACTTCTACATTCTATTCGAATCTAACCTGATTCTGTTTGCGACTAAACGCAACGCCTGTTAACTTCCAGTTTGGGGTTTTCATACTCGTTCACGATGTGAAGGGAGCATACTAGTTGTGTGCAATGTACACCTGAAGTTGGATTTAAGTTTAGGATCTTTTCAAAAAGTTTTTCTGCCACAAAATTGGGGGACATTGTTTGGGTTGACCGCTTTACAAATTGACAAACCTCTTAAGAATATCTACAAAATGCTCAAATCTTGCTATTGTAATACTTGTTAGAGCCATGATGGAAAATCAACAATTTTAAAAGAAATTTAAATGTGAACGAGTATAATGCAGTCGGTCATTCCCTTTATCTTTCACTTCTGTCTAGTAACTTTCCAAAAAAAATACGTAAAATTGTAAGTAACAAAATGAAAACAATATTGAAATAATTGAAAAATTCAATTTTAATTTTCATATAACTTAGGAGCAAAATACATTGAAGTGATAGATGTAATTGCATTAAATACATTTCTCGACTATATGCATAACTTAAAAGTATTCCACATTAATCGTATATTTCTCTTCTTCTTTTTTGTTTCTTTTCATATATTTGGGTATATATATTTATATCTAGATTTGGCGCATTTTTCCCATCAAGTTATTTAGGTTTTCAATATATATATATATTTGATTAATATATATATATGTATTAAATATATATATTTATATTTATATATATATTGGTAACCATTCAAAATGTTTTATTAAAAAAATAGAATAACATTATACAAAAAATACAATTTCATTTAACAAACATTTTGGTGTTATGCCTTAATATCGTTAATCGTTAATCGTAATCGTTAATCGTTTATCGTTTCATAGATGACAAAGTGAAATGAAAGTCTTTCAAGTAAGTAGATTTATGTAGTGCAGTGTACTTCAACACTGATGGTCGTACTAAAAAGTGCCGCATTTTCAATTGGTCGGAGTTTTTTTGGTTTTGAGTCGAGTTGAGTTGAGTTTAAATTTAGTTAAGACTACAGAAGCTGTTAGTTGTTGCTTAAAAGTGCGGTTGACTAGAAATAGTTCTCGATTACATAAATATCTCTTTTATATTTTATTTTAAAGAATACATTTTCTAGGGCTTACACATGTATTAAATTAACAATGGCTGATTGTGACAATTAATGGAGAGACAATTTGAATTACTTATATATATATATATTAAGTACAGCTATAACAAACAACAACAATGATAATTATAATAATAATAATAATTGTAATAATAATGACTCGAATTGAGTTAAGAACATTCCAAACATAGACACAAGCTAATACATATATATCATATATCATTTATCATTTATCGTTTATCGTTAGTTTGAATGCTGCTTTTATGTATAAATATATTTATATATATATGTAACTGAATGATCACGTTGCTTGTTTGCTGAGCCCGGGGCAGCCTTTCTTGTATTTACATTACTTAAAATGACACAAATATATATATATAATGATATATATATTAGGTTAAAATAAGCCACACCTAGAAACTAATTAAACATTACACTTTTTATGATTAACATAAATTTTACATAATTCTCAATATTTATATAGCAGTTACAACATACTATAATTATATTATTATATATACTAGACTATTATTATATTTTTACATATTAGACTTGAAACATATAAATAAAATTTTCTGTTTATTCATCTTGAATACTCTCTCGCGCTCTCTCTCCAGCTTCGCTACAGCTATTTTGTTTTTGTTTCGGCTTTCCATAGAATCATGATCTGCTTAAACCATGATAATATCATAAGCCTCCAGAGTGCTCACGATGAGATATAAAAACCAGAGAAAGAACAATATCGACGCATGTATCCATTTGCTCACAAAGGGTCCACCCAGCTCAGCACGTATCTTCTTGGCCCTTCGTCTATAGACCAGCACTAAGATTGCAATGAGCGCTTCGGCACAGAAGAGCGTTACCGCAAAGCCAATGCTGCAATTGGCAATACCATTAGCATAACTATATATTAATCTGGAGGCGATTGGTTTGCTACTTACGTTCCGGGCTCTACGTTAAATGTTGCCCCATTTGCCGCATGATAGATCGCGGCGATGGACCACGCCAGTCCAATGCCCAGGAATACGTTGACCGCATTGCTGCCCGTCACATTGCCAATGCAATTGTCAGCGGTCTCATCCTGCTTGGCCGCAATGATGCTGGCAAAAGTATCTACAAGGCAAGTGGGGAAATACAATATTAAGTGAGCCTAAATCAGTTGGTATCTTTCTCTTCCTATTAGGGCTTGCTTGACTGAATTATCCTGCAAATATCTGCAAATCCATCTTACACACTCTCAGCTATATTCCTTAAAGTCAAGCCCTCCTCTGATTGATCCACATTTTAATGTGAGCAAAAATCTATTCTCTGCCTTAATGGTACTTTATCAACTCAAGTTCTTGTTATCATGACGTTAAAGGGGTTTCTATCCTCTTCTCTATCTTTCTCTGTTTATAGACTAGCATTACTATTATCGTGAGGTTACAGTTTTGCTCTGTCCTAACGATACTTTATCAAATATATAATTATTAAATGTAACAACTAGTCAAGTTCTTGTCATGAGTTTAAAGGCTTTTCTTTCCTCTAAATATCATCTTACACACCTTAAGCTGCTCTGCTAAAAGGCAACTCTGTCTAGGCTAACCTATTATCGTGAGGTTAAAGTTGGGTAACTGTATCTGTTATGAAAACCCACAAATACTTATATTCCGCTTTGGCTATTCGCTCATCATATTAAATTTCGTTAAGTGCCAACATTTTACCTGGTATACTGGTGCCTAGGGCCACAAAGCAAATGGCTGTCACCGAGTCCTTGATGTTGCACACACAGCCGAAATAGGTAGCCGCATCTCCGATGATAGCGGTTAGAATGCCAATGCAGATTATGGACACGACGAAGGTGAGATAGCCGCCGCACATATCTGTTAAACGATAATGATTTACAAATCAATCGACTCGATGTTGGGTGTCGTTGTTACCCGTGGGCGGCACTATGGCGAACAGCACCTTCCAAAAGAGGCAAACGAAGTGGCTGATGTAATCCATGCATTTCGGTACCACCTCTACAGATTCCTCGGAGTCGAACTCAGCATCGTCGGCTGGGACAAAAGTATTTATACTAATATTAGGATGCCGAGGTATAAAGATTTTATATGGACATAGAGATATTTGGAAATATATATTGATAGATATATATCTATATATACAGCTCACCTGGTATAACAGTTAGTGCATCCTTGAACTGCTCCTTCCACGAAGATGTGCCCAGCACAGATGAAACGTTTGCCCTAGCGACCAGCTTGTCCACAGTACTCTAGGGATATACAAAGTAATTTAGCTTTATTTTACAATATTACGTATACGCATACGCTTTCGCATATCAAGTATACGCCACGTACGACGCACACTCAGAGTGACACACACACACACACGAGCACAGAGGAAACAAAGCATTTCATTTGAAGATTAGAGACAATTAGGTGCTTAGTTGCACGACAGGTGCTAGCCAGGTGTGTTTAGCTTAACTGCCAAGTGTAACAACAATGACACCTGAGCCACTTTATGCTCTCGTCGTTGTCTCGTCATCGTTGTAGTTGTTCTTGCTGTTGTTGTTGTTGTTGCTGTTACTGTCATTGTTATACCCATATACCCATTATGGTTAAAGGAAAGTGAAGGTGATGGAAAGTTGTAAGCTTATCATATACCTTAGATATATAATATATAGTATATGGATAGTATTCACAGTCAGTATATAGATATATGTGATCGATAACAAGGTATTTGTTCTCTTGAAATCGATAACACTCTTTTTAACATAACTAAGTAGTTTGTACCTATCAGTCCCACTCGTGAATATATTATCATATATATAGTTATAGTTATTTAAAGTGATCGATAACAGAGTCTTTGTTCTCTTGAAATCGATAACACTTACTTTTATATCTTTAACCTAAATGAGAGTAGTTTGTAGGTCATCACTAGGCCCTTCTTTTGAATATATGCATATGAAATTTTTGTTTTCTTTAATGGACTCAATAACAGTCTTTGTTCTTTTGAAATCGATAACACTTTCTTTAACTTAACTTGCAGGTAGCTTGTAGGTCATCTGCTAGTCGACTACCTGTCACACCTACAACTTGTTGTGTGTATGAGAGCAACAGCTCTGGACATTAAGCTGTCTGATGTGGTATGTGCACAAGGATCATTATAATGTCTGGCAGTGAGTGTGGCTTGGTTGAGCGTGGGTGTATCAAGGGTGTATTCACCACAGATTTCACAGCTGTCAAGTGCATTCATTGTCTGTAGTCATATTTGGATATATGCTTACCCTGAACTCGGCGGACTCCTGTATGCGCACGTGGGTCGTGGTCATCTCTCCGTTTCGGGGCTTGCTCATCAGCAGTATGCGCTCGAGATCTGATAAGTCTTCAGCTGGCTTGCCTTCCACATTCTTGATTTTCTCTAGTAGTTCATCGTCTGTGCGGGCCAAGGTAAATCAACGTGTAAATCTCAATTAGTATGCAATAAAACGCACAGAACTCTGGCACTTGACCAGAATTCTTCCGGTATACACATAGCTGCATATATACGCCCATTTCTATATACGTATATATGCACATATGTTTGCCACAAATAAACACACAGACATAAACATAGACAGTAAAAGTTGGCTAATTTTAGAGAATCGTTTGGAATCAAGTGCATTGCTTGCAGAAATATTTTGTGGATTTCGAATTGCTACAGCTGCAAAATTTGCAATTAAATGAGAAAACAAATCAAGAAATTCTACACAGTGACAGAGACGGATACAGTTACAGATACAAATACAGATACAGATACAAATACAGTTACAGATATAGATAGAGATACTATTACAGTTACAGTTACAGCTACTGATGGCAAGCAAATGAAGCTAAATTAAATGAAAAGTTCGCTTAGCATTTGCATGAAATGTTTTAATGACTTCTTTCCAATTTGACTGGACTTTAAATTAATTAAAAATCATATTATTTCGGACAACTTTGATAGATTTACTGTTCAGAAAATAATAAAAAATGTCTTGACTGCAAAATCTATCAACTCAAATTAAATGACTAGAAAATTAAAATGATTTCATATTGTTGGATTTATATATACAATCATTTCACTCATTTTTCTTTTCTACCAAAAAACACAAGATTGAAATATCAAAGCGGAGCTATATACTCCCACTTAATACTTGATATATGTTTTTCTTTTCAATATCCCAAATCGGAAATATAAATATTTGACAAAAGATTGGAATTGTTGGACAATCGAACGTTAAAGGCAGACGATTAATCAAACTAAAAGAGCTTGGAGTTTGTGTGATCAAAGATAAATTTATAAAAAGGACTTTCACTTATATCTCACACTTCTAAGTAAAAAATTATAAAAATTCGTGGAAATTAAGCTTATATACATTTCGAATTGCTATAAATTTCGCTTCATCAAACAAAAATATAAGCAGTAATATAAATATGTTAGTTTGATTGAGAGTTAGAGTGCATGCACAGAGAGAGAGAGAGTTAATAAAGATATATTGCTGATATAAGGATGACTCACGAGTATGATCTCCAGTGTGATTTTCTATAGACAGCGATTGAATACGTGGAAGGTGACAACAAATTGATTTTTTTTTATTTGAGAGCAGGAATATTTAAAACAAGATATTTTTGGTTTGTTTATTTCAAATGCAAATACAAATTGTGATTATTTTATTGTTTTTTTTTTCGTTTGCTATGTTCAGTTAAGAAATTTATTTAATGCATTCAACCAATACAAATTTAAATTGTTTTTGTTTTAGCTTTAGCTTGGCTAGTATACCCTGTTATTATGCAATCGGTGGGGTTGCTCTAACATACACATAAACCAACAAGAGACTAATACACATCGAATATGATTGGAGAACAACATCTGCTGCGACTATGTTCAGTCAAAAGCCGTTCACAAAATCGAATTTGGCCAAAAAAATTACAACCACACACACACAGACAGATAAAAATCAACAAAAATCGTAGGGGTATTCCAAAAAAGAAACAAATTAAAAGGAGTTTTTCAAGAAAAATCTTGTGTGCATTTACTTACAAATCGAGTTGATGCAGAATCGTTTAACGATTTGTTATGTATATGTATATATATATATATATAGTCGATGATATCGTATCGAGTTCGAGTTTCGGGGCACAAACAGAAGCGGGCACAAGCGCGTGTTACGTCGAGCATAGAGAAGGTTACCAACAAAATGTCTTTAACCACAATTTGCCCAAACATTTTATTTCAATTGAAGACGAAACTTGAGCAAAATTTCCATTTACTTTTTCTTTCTCAGCTGATCCTAACTTCTAGACAAATTCTGCGTCGAAAAAGCGCAATTTTTAATCGTCTATTTTGTTTTTTTACATGCGTTACAAATATAAAGACTTACACACACACATACAAATATATACAGTATATGAACACAACGATATTTTCTATATTATGAGCGAATGAGTCTTGGGCGAGGTGTATAAATCGAGGCTATATCGATATCGATAATCGATATAATAATGTCGAAATTTGTGTGGAACAAAAAACAAATTGCAATGAATTTCGATTACAGTGGTACGCAGCACATGAAAAGCCTTCGATATGTGAAAATTTTGAAGCTTTTTTATTGTTTTCTTTTCTTTTCGATTTGTTTTATTTTTGTATCTTTAACTGAACATAAACACTTTTCGAGAATTGAAGATGAGTTGAAGGTGTTACGAATACTTTTACCTACCGAAATATCGATGGAAAAATGATTCCTTAGTTGTGTCATCTGCGTGAGGAGAATTGCAATGGTGGTGGTTGTTGTTGTTGTTGTAGTGTGTTATCAAATATTACATACACATATATATATATAGAATTGTATATATATATGTAGATATATCGGGAATTGGATTAGTTTTGTTCAAAAATTACATTAATGCATGATGTGAGAGATACATATATATATATATAAATTCATTTCAATATTATTTATATTGTACTTATATTAAAAAACATATTTGTAATCAAATCGAATACCAGAAATAAACGAAAAGTGAAGAGTGCAACGGACTGCAGGAGGGGACAAAGGGGCAGCTACACAGAGTTGATACCAAATGGAAATAAAAAAGAACTACTTCAATACGTAAAGACATAAAGGTTCATATACTATAATACCATATATAGAAAAAAAAAACAAATTAATCTGGTTACCATTAAAAAAAATAACTAGCTCAATAAACTTTTTGTGCTTAGTTAAAGCAAAGTCAAATTACTAAATTATAAATAAAATTTGACGAATTCAAATATTTTATTAGACAACAATGTAAGAAAACAAAAATAGAAGTTCCTAAACTAAATTTTAATTTTTTTTTTTTGTTAAAAAAAGTTTTGACTTCCTTTTACTTTTGACTTTTGTTTTAAATTAAATTTTTAAAAACATTTTTGTATATATACATTTTTTAGTTTCCATACGATAATTTTCAAATATTTTTTTGCATATATATATTTATGAATCAAAATTTTTTCTAAAATAAAATATTTAGTTTTGTTTCTTTAATAAATAAGAAATGTTTAAAATTGTCTAAAAAAAACGTTATAATTTTTTAATAATTTTCTTTTTTGTAATGTTAAAAAATTAAAATTTAGTTTATAAAGGAAAAAGTTTGTTTGTCATAAAAGATAAAAAGCGTTGCACTTTTAATTTTTGTTTTCTATATATTTCCTGTTTTTTTTTCTAACCCTTTTCCTCTCTACTTTTCAGCCGCTTTTGTTTGCCTAGCGACCAACATGAAAGGATTCTAAGAAACAAGAAATAACATACAACATCAAATGAAACACAGAACCAAACTGGGGACTGCGAGACATAAATATACATATATATATATATATATAATACATATATATATATATAGATATATATTTATCTACTTCGCTGTGCTTAAGGAAATATAGAAATTTGCGCTTTTTGTTCGCAATTAAATTTAACGCTAGGCGCTGGACGGAATTCGAGTTAGGAACTTGAGGAATCGTAACCCAAGAATTGTTTTTTTCTTTTCCTATATTTTCTGTCTTTTTTATGGTTTCGTTCGTTTTCAATTCAAATAAAATTAATTAATTGCACAATTCAAGTCTTACGGTAGTGAGCGGAATCTAGAAGCACAAAGAACACAAACGAAAAGAGACCAAAAAAAATTATGCAAGGAAATCAAACGAAGTTTAGTTTCTAAGAGAAACAACAACTCTATGCATGTGTGGGTGTATGCGAGAGTGTGCAGGTGCGTCTGTGTGTGTGTGTGGGTGTATGCTAACTGCGGTTATTGCCTTGGCAACAGCTCAAGTTGTGCCATTAACTTTATTAAAGAAAAATTCAAATCCATTTTAGGGCACTTCTTGGGCTGCTGCTCTAGTTTTTCATTTCTTCTTTCATTTGGTTAACTGCAAATTGAGTTTGAGGTTTTGTAAGAATAACCGCGAGCACACACACATACACACACACACATTCACTCTCACGCACACACACACACACATGTATATAGAGACAGATCAGGAAGTGTTTCGTGTGTCGGAAAAGCTGGTTTGGGTCTTTATTGTTGTTGCTTTTCAGTGCTTTTTAAAATTGAGTTTAAAACTGTTCAGCTGCAACCTGTTGGGCCAAAAACTCACCTGGCGCCAGATACGGCTCGCCAATGATCACCCTGAACTTGACATCCTTCTCGTACGTGCTCTCCTCGATAATGGGTATCGATATGAATTGCCTGCAAAGAAGAAAACGACGAATTAAGGCACATGAATTAGAATTTAAATCAAGTTTAGAGAATCGCATGGCCCTAACGTGGCCATAACTAACAGGCCCACGTATTAATGGTCGCCTATGCCTAGGGGCTAAATGGCCGTAATCTTGACATTGTACAACAGCATTTGGAAATTTATTAGACGGCATTAACTAGACTGTGACAGGAAAAACACCCAGTCGTGGGCCGAAATCAATTGCCAAAAACGAACGCAGCTGAAAATAACACAAAACACACATATATTACGTATACGCAGTGTAGTGCTCATAAATATGTGCATTATTCAGGCTGTGCAATGAAATGTTTGCTCTAGAATAAAGAATTATTGTGGGTGAGAGGGAGAGAGAGAGAGAGCGAGAGAGGGAAGGAGAAAGAGAGAGACAGGTAAAGAGAGAGAGAAAGTGAGAGAGGAAGATATTTGACAATGTGCCAAGCCCAGCGCAAATCCAATTATAATACTCTACAACAGAGCATGAGAAGGTTGTAAGAACCTTTGTCAGATATATGAAGGCATAGAAAATATAAAATATATATATTGGAATATATCATGCCGGGTATATGCTTCCAAAATGATATTAGCTGAATCTGCTTTAGACCCTCTCTCGACTTATTTTTTAGGAGAAAATATGAAGATGAAATATTATTTAAATTTATTTTATACATATATGAGAATGCAAAAAAAAATTATAATAACTTAGTTTGCTTCACACTATTGACTTGTTTTTTAAGAGAATATATGAACATGAAATATTATTTATATTTATTTTATATATACATGAGAATGCAAAAAAAATTATAATAACTTAGTTTGCTTCGCACTATTGACTAGTTCTTCAAGAGAACATATAAACATGAAATATTTATATTTAAATTATTTATAACACTTTTATATATATTTTTAAAAATATTTTCAGCAGCCTCAATTATTAGCATATGAATTTTCTTTAACTTTTTCTCTCAAAAATCTTTCTGTTAGGGCATTTAATATTCGTCTAAGCACAACTGTCTACCTATTGCTTGTCTGAAAATGCCACAAGTTGTTTGGTTTGCGCCAGCGGGCACATAATTTGTGGGTCCGATAAGACGGCTCAAAGTGGCCAACAAGCAAAAGTTCGTGTGTACCTAAAAAACAAACTTTAACTGATTAAACTTTATAAAATTAGCAAGTTTTGCCAAAATGCAATTGCTATAGTATATAGGTATATATTTTCTATACAAACTGAGTTTCTAGTCGCACTTTTCTTTCGTCGACTTTCACATTTATATCAACCTTTCACCTTTTCAGTTTCTTTTCTCGCTTTGCCAAATGAGCTTTGCGGTTTCTATTGCTGTTTCTAATTCTGCATTTTGTGCTGAGAAAACCCCTCGCTTTTCCATTAAACTTAGCTGGGACGTGTCTGGTCAAGCTTTCATTACGGAAAGCAGCTTTTATGAGTCATACAAATGAAATGCGGTTTTACGAATACAAAGCAGAGTGGAACTACTCCAAAAGGAATATATCATTCGTATGCAGTTCTTAAATGAGGCAGAGTAGAATTACTCTAAAAGGAATACATCATTCGTATGCAGTTCTTAAATGAGGCACCTTTTACTTTATCAAAAACAAAGAATATATATACTAGAGTGCCATTTAAGCTCCTACGATTAGATAAGTTTTGCTTTAAATACAAGCTAACAGCATGTTCGTTCATAATTCGTGGTATTTTTATTTATTTATTACTGTTGATTTCCAATTTACTTTTAAGATGGTAAATTGATATTGGACAATCTAAAGACAAAGCAAGCTTAACAGCAAGAGATATCGATTAGCGAACATACATTAAACAGTTCCTAATTGCGTTGTCTTAATTCTTTGTACTTTAAAAGTAACTTGAAGCAAAAATAGGTATTTATATATTTAGCGACGTACTTATTTTTTAAGTTATCGAGTTACAGGGTAGATGGAGCTTATTTATTATTTATATTTATATATATATGTGTCTTATTTTTCAGTTATGAGTACGACAATACAAAAATGTATAGCCAAAAAACAATCGATAAATATCGATATCGATGTGATATTTATAAAAATATTTATAAATTAACTAACACCCCCAAAACTTCATCATTCCACCTTCATACCAAAGATCGAAAAGTATCTATGTTCATAAACCTACGGATATCTTCAATTTTGTTATTCGCAACTTCTTCTAAACTAACTATACAAATATTTATAGTTCGTGTTCTAGGCAAAAAATCGACTTTTCCCGACTTTCACATATTCACAGAGTATTTGCTAGTTGATCTCTCGTTAATCTCATCTATCAGTTTTCTCATAGAGCTGAAGAGCAAGAAGCCAACCCACATACTAGACTCAAAAGCATATAGAGTCTGCTGACAGATTTTCGGATATAAAATATGTATTTTATTTAACGACACCCTGCCCTGTGTCCCTTAACACCCTTTTCTGTACTCCTTTGTTCCCTCTCTGGTCTCATCATAAAAATAACTTATTTTACACACATGCAACGTTTCACGTGCTGTGCTTTTTATGGTGCGAGTTCGCAATGAAACATAATAAATCCATAAATTCGCGTAGATGGTCGTAAATACGTGCACGAGTCGTGGCCTCGGGGCTGGGACTGGGGAAGGGGGAATGGATTATCAACGCATTAGATTTGCGCTGCTTTTGACCATGTCCAGTGCTATCTTATCCGCGACGTAATCGGAAGTCGCGCAAGTGGGTACTTGGCTGGGGAAAGACCACTGCCAGTCGCTGCCCATTGCCCAGTCTTCAACGAGATGTTGCTCCTCTACCACGTCGTGATTGTGATCGGTTTGCTCAGCGGCTGCGGCTGGGCAGCGCCTGACTGCAAGCGCAATTCAGAATATTGCCAAGATCGGGTCATGCATCCGGACATGCAGGAGCCCAAGCGGGAACAGCAGCAGCACCGCCTGGCGGGCGAGGAGAAGACGGCCTACTGGCGTGACCAGGGCGTGGAGTTCATCAAGCAGAAGCTGAGGGAAAACCCCAACGTGGGCAAAGCCAAGAATGTGATTATGTTCCTGGGCGACGGCATGGGCGTGACCACGACTTCGGCGGCGCGAAATTTGCTGGGCGGCGAGGAGAAGTCGCTGTCCTTCGATCAGTTTCCATACACCGGATTGTCCAAGACCTACTCGGTGGACTTGACTGTGTCTGACTCGGCGTGCACGGCCACGGCTTACCTGTGCGGCGTCAAGGCGCAGGAGGGCACCATTGGCGTCAACGGCGCTGTGGCCCGCACTGATTGCAAGGCCAAGCTGGACGAGACCACAAAAGTCGACTCCATCGCCAAGTGGGCCATGGACGCGGGCAAGTGGGCAGGCCTGGTGACCACAACACGTGTCACCCACGCCTCCCCAGCGGGCGTCTATGCACACATTGCGGAGCGCGACTGGGAAAGCGATACGGATGTGGCGAATGACTGCGGCCAGAACTCCGGCGTGCAGGATATTGCTTACCAGCTGATCCGGGGCGAGGTGGGCAGCAAGCTGAAGCTCATGCTGGGCGGCGGCCGCAAGAATTTCGTGGACAAAGCTCTGGCCGACTGGGGCAAGCGGTCCGATGGCTTGAACCTGATTGAGGAATTCCAGAAGGCGAGCAGCGGCAATGCCTACGTGACCACAGCGGATGAGCTGATGTCACTGGATGTGACGAAGCCGGAACGTGTGCTGGGCCTCTTCCAGAACGACCATCTGCTCTATCACCTGCAGGCCCTGGATCAGGCCAGCGAACAGCCCACGCTGGAACAGATGACGCGCAAGGCCATCGAGTACATGAGCCAGAACGAGCAGGGCTACTTCCTGTTCATCGAGGGCGGACGCATCGACCAGGCGCACCACGACAACCAGGCGCGCATGGCGCTCGACGAGACCATCGAGTTCTCCAAGGCGATTGCCGCAGCACGCGAGCTGACCAACGAGGAGGATACCCTGTTGGTGATCACGGCGGATCACTCACACGCCTTCACCTACTCGGGCTATGGGGTAAGCACAGAGACACAACTGAATTTCCCTTGAATCAATTCACGAATTCCTCCGCTTGCAGTATCGCGGCGCTGATATCTTCGGCAAGGCGCCGGCCAATGGCAACGACAATAAGCCCCACATGATACTCAGCTATGCGAACGGTCCCAGCGCTGAGCACTTCTATAATGCCGATATCATGGAACGCATTGATCCCACCAACCTGATTAAGGGCCATCACGAGGAGGAGTTCCCAGCGGGCGTACCCTTGGACTCGGAAACGCATGGCGGCGACGATGTGCTGGTCTATGCGCTGGGTCCCTGGTCCCATTTGTTTACCGGCGTCTACGAGCAGAGCACCATACCCCACATGATGGCCTACAGCGCCTGTCTGGGCGACGGCCTCACCATGTGCTCCAGCTCCCAAAGGACCTGAGCGCCCGCTGCGTGACTGCAGCTCATCACAATTAAGTTTGTGGCTCATTAAAAGCAGCGATTGCATTGGAGCTGCTGCTGCTGCTGCTGCTCCGACTCCTGCTACTACCTCGACTACGGCGCCTCTCGACTTGTCCTTGATGCATATTGTAAATTGAATTAAATGCGAATTTCCTACAGTACGTCGCAGCCTTTCGCATGTTAGCGCGGAAAAACAAGTTCAAATCAAGTTTCTGATTACATTCTCGACGCTCGACGCTTTCGTGCGTCTAATTATGAGCTGCACTCGTTGAATATAATTGAAAAGAGAGAGGGAGAGAGAAGAGGAAAGTGAAGGGGCGACTAAGCAGGCTAAGGCAGCTCTTGACTGGGCTAATCAGCCTTTGTCATTTCCTACTGAGTGTGTGCAAAGACCCGTTAGGCTTCAGGTTAAGCTTTGCAAATATAGCTTCAATAAGTTTCTATATAATTTATACATGATTTATCGCCTTGCTGCCCCCTTAGGTCAGAGCTTGTAGAACTAAAAGGACGACTAAGGAGGTTAGGGCGACCCATCATTGTTTGTCGTTTCCTTCTGAATTGAATGAATGAATGCTAAGATCCATTAAGCTTTACGATTAGCTTTGCAGAAGTGTTTACAAATGGAGAACAAGTTTATATATAATTCATCGACTAATTTATACCACCTTCAGGTCAGTCTCGAAGTCTCTACGATCTTTCCTTTGCTTAGGTCTAGACCATATTATATTGAGCAAATTCTTGTAGATTAGACATCGAATACCAAACGATTTCAGCTCTTCACTTTAAGTATATAAATCTGTAATGCTTATCTCTAGCTAGCGCTGATAACCATAAAACTTAAAGAGGCAAAAGCGAAATGTTGTTATACAGTTAGCAACAATATTATGCTAACTTAATTTGGAGCCGAGTGTAGGGCATACGTATAGTCAGACACGCTCGGCTAGAACTTGAAAGCTCATCAACGTAATGGGCAAACTTAGCACCTGCCGGGTGCATGTGTGAGTGTGTGGAATCCCTTGCGTGTGCGGTTAAAGTTTTGGCCAGCATTTGGGTTAGGGTAAACACAGACCAAGCAAGCAGCGAGCAGGCAAACATCGCACACATTCATCTCACACTCTTTACACACGCCCAGAATTTGCATTTTATGCAAAACTTTCTGACTGATTCGCCTGCAAATAAAATAGGGAACGCGCGCCCGCATTTGCATTTTGCATTTCGCATTTTGCACTTTGCATTTTGCATTTTGAATTTTAAAATTTAACGTTTAACATTTTGCATATGAAATCGAAGCGTAATTGCGGCAATTAAGACTTATGCGTCATTCGTTCCCTTCGGCCTTCGGGGCGCATGAGTAATATCAAATGCGAAGCGAAATGCGAAATGTATTTGTCAATTTTCTAGTTTCTATTTCCGCTTTGATTGCCAGCTAAATTATATCCGCTCGAGTGTGAGTGAGTCTCTCTCTCTCTCTCTCTGTGTGTGGGCCATTTCCCTTCTTGTGACAGCCATTAAACGAAACAACCCATTCATTCCCCTGGCATTGGCAGAGCTAATTTTGCACCAGCTACACCCTTCGCAGCGGCTTCCTCTGCTCTTTAACTCTTTAGCCCGCTGTGCGCCACTTCCGCCGCTTGATTCCAATGCCGGCAACTAGACCCGACCCAAGCTCCCAAGTTCTTGCAACGCGGCTCAGTTGTTGTTAAGCACACATGTTATTAAACGACCCACACTCGGACACCCCGTCCGCTGGCCTCTCGCTAGCGTCTATTGATTTTAAGTCGAATTGCGACAATGTCGTCTGGCCATCAATTGCGACTGTGGCTAGTCAGTGTCAATGCCGGGAAAAAGCGTTGCAAGTGCAGCTTGTGGCAGGGCCACATAGTATTATGCTCACAGCGACGATGGTCAATTTGGCCAGACGGTCAGACCAGTCCGTCCGTCCGTCCGTCCGTCCATCCGTCCGTCCGGCCGCCGTCTTTGGGCAGCCACAAAAGTGCCTCAAATTGCGAATGGCAAATTTTTGAATTTTATGCAAATGTCGCTTCTTCACTCGAGCGAGCAGCAAAAGGAGACTACTCCCTCTCACTCTCTCTATCACACTCTCCCGCTCTCTCTTTCTTTTTAGCTGCTAGCTGAGTTTCATACAAATGGCGCAGCTCGAGCTAACGGAACATCTTTTGACATTTAATCAACTGAGTTGGAATGAATGGGAAAAATTTTAATAAATGGCTGAATGAAAAGTTCGTATAAGAAATTTCTCTCTTGCTCTCCGTTCTCTCTCTTTCTTTCACTTTCATTCTCTTTTATTCACTTGGGTTAAAATATAAATTTGTCAAATAAAGCTCTGAGTATTTCATTAAATCTATAAGCCATTAGTTCCACTTTTTCTGTCTTCTCTCTGTCCTTTCATTTCTCTTTATCTCTATTTGTCTTCATTTATCTATTTCCATCTTTATATCTTTCTATTCCCATTTCTTTTAAGCGTTTTCTACATTTCTGTATCTATGCATATATGAATCCTATCTATCTTTTATCTATTTATCTAGGTATCTATGTATCTATATATCATCTATGTGTTGGTCTGTTTAATTTTATCTATATTTGTATATATCTCTGTCTCTATATCGGTCTTATATGTAGATATACATATACATATATATGTATTTAAGTCTATATCTGTCTGTCCTATCTCAGTTTTTGTATCTGTCTCTGTATTTGTATCTGTATCTGTATCTGTATCTGTATCTGTATCTGTATCTGTATCTGTATCTGTATCTGTATCTGTATCTGTATCTGTATCTGTATCTGTATCTGTATCTGTATCTGTATCTGTATCTGTATCTGTATCTGTATCTGTATCTGTATCTGTATCTGTATCTGTATCTGTATCTGTATCTGTATCTGTATCTGTATCTGTATCTGTATCTGTATCTGTATCTGTATCTGTATCTGTATCTGTATCTGTATCTGCATCTGTTTCTGTTTCTGTCTCTGTTTCTGTCTGCCTCTGTTTCTGTCTGCCTCTGTTTCAGTCTCTGTCTCTCTATCTATATCTGTTTCTATATGCTAATCTCTCTTGCTCCCTCACTCTCTCATACTCATCCTCCCCTCTCCCTCTCCACTTCTCGGCTCTTCCAATTACCTTAACCGTTTATGGTCCCCTGTCAATATACACACTAAAGCATACGCAATCCTACACTATTCCCCAAATAAACCGAGCAAAGGGCAAATTCAATTTCCAACCACACACAAACAACAACAACAACAACAACAACAGCAGCAACAACTCAATGCTCGGTGCGGATTGTTGAATACTTTAAAATAAAATTACAGTAAAATACAGCAATTTGCATGACAATGGCAGCTTAAGGCACAAGTGGCAGTCACTAGTTCAAACTGACCAGCGCCAGACCACTAATGCAATGTCTAACTTTTGCCTTCAGTCACACCCACACACACCCTCATACACGCACACAAATTTTATTTCATTTTATTTTTCTGCTTTTTTTGCTGGAAGGACGCTGTGGTATATCATATAATCGAATCAAGTTTGCTTTTTGTGGCAGAAACGTTTTGCGAAAGGAACAAACTGCAGGACCAAGTGGAAGCTAGTTTTTTACAGATTTTTTTTACCACAAATTGATTTCAAGTTTGATATGGGGAGGAGATTGCAATTGAATCAACATATGTTATAGAGAGAGTGAGAGAGAGAGAGGAGAGAGTGGAAAGTATATAAATTATAATAATATTAATTGTATATAATATAACTAAGTTCAGTTCGCATCACTGCACAATCTAACCTGGTCTATTTGACATTCCAAAAATAGATAAATATATTGATGTCTGTCTGAAATGCTTACTCAACAAATTTAAATGAATTTTCCGCCTCAATTGTCGCCATGTGAGATAAAAATGGCAAGAATCTCGATAGACTCTCTGATTGAGTGTGGAAATTGCATAGCCTGGCTGCTGACAGGACATGCCAGCGAGCGGATATACACGTAGGCAGCTACCTGTCGATTGCCCATGCTGCGCATTCAATTTAGTTCCGTTCCAGGTGTGTGGGAAAACGATTTTTATCAAGCGGCAATCGCTGACTGAAGTTGACAACAGCATAAAAAGCAGATACAAAACTGCCTTCGAGCGCTAAGTTTCGTCAGCCTTGAAATAGGCCTAGCATGTTGCTGCTGCCGGCCAACAGGTGGCGCTGCTGCCAAGTCGACTACACTTGAGATAGATCAATAAATGTGTATGGCTGACAGGCAGACAGACACACACACAGACACACCCTAACCCTCACGCAATATGCAAATTGTGTTGTTGCTGCTGCCAACACTGAGCGCCACTTGGCAGCTAGCACTTGCCCCGGCATTGCAGTTAACAAATGTGATTTGCACTCGACGGCAGCCAGAGCTGGGGCCACTGGGGGCGTGGCTGGGCAAATGAATGCGTTTTCCATTGGCAAGACAGTACAAGAATATTGCTGTCATTATTATTATTGCTGTTGTTGCTGCTGCTGCTGCTGCTGGCAGCATTTAAGTGCACAGTTCAAGAGCGTCAATTTTATAAATTGAAAACTTAATTGTGTTGATTTCTTGAAGTCAATCAGAAAGACATTGCCAACACGGCGAAAGGGCGCTGGGGCGCTACGTTGCTCCTTCAATCGGGTATTGACACAGCCCGCCCACACACACATTGAAAATTCATGGAAAATTTCACGTAATTGAGCAGCTGGTCGACGCCCGTAGCCCGTGGCCCGTTGGCCCCACCTGAGTGGTTTCTGCTAAGTATTGGCTAGATAGCAAAATTGTTGTAATTCAAGCGCATAGAATAATTTAAACCTTTCAGGCTATTCTTAGCGCAGCAAAAACCAATTGCAATGTTTGTAATGCCACGGGGCAGATACAGTTAAAAATTCTGATAGAAATTGCTTTTCTGCGTCAAAAAAAATTGTTATTTTTATATGAAATTTCTTAGCTGAGACATGGAACTGAAGAGGTATTGATAGAAGTAGGTGGAAAGATGGGATCCAAAGGGAATTTGTAGAAAGTTTGTTATACAAAATTGTTTATAAAAGAAAAAACAAATATTTAGACAATTATTCATTCACTAAATCTATCTATAAAAATGTATAATATGAATCATAAAACTAATTTTAATCATTCATAATAATACCAATTTTAACTATTAATTTTCTAGCATTATATGGATTTAATTAATAAATAATTATCTAGATTTTAGTTTTTAATTTTACAAATAATTTTATATTGCAAACTTCAACCAAATTTTCTCAAAATTTAATCTAAATTTGAAAACTACTTCAATTATACCTCGATTCAAAGTTACTTTAAAATTCACCTGAATTTAAGTTCGCAAACATATTTAACACGAAACTTTTATCAGCTTTAATGAAACTGTAAAAGTTAACAACTTTTCATTTTCCCCCATGCACAATTAAGCATACGCAAATACCCAAAGTACTCATTACTCATGGCGCATCGGCCCATTGGCACCTGCATTACATATATGGTAAAAAAACAAACGAATTTATCTAGATTAAAGCTTAAAGCGAGCAAAATAAAAACTAGTTAAATATTTATGCGATGAAAACAAAGCGATGAGATAAGCAATGTGCATGCTTGTTCAACAAATTGAGCGTGATTGAGCGAGTGAGAGATGGAGAGAGCGAGTGGGAGAGGGAGTTAGAGCTGCCGGTCGCAAATGAACACTAATTATCGGGAGAGATAACGAATATACGGCACATGGCACGACATGGAAATCGAGCAAACAAATATTAGATGTTAGCTAAATGCGGGTGGCATTGCATATAGACAAACATATAGACACACAGACATGCAGACATATATACACACACATATATACATTTGTCGTGTGAAATAAAGTGTAATTAAAACATGGTTTATAACTCACATTTAGTAAAGCTGTCAGCTGCTAATGAGAATGAGCTGTGGCCCAATAAATAAGGAAAACAACTAAATTTAACTAAACGACAGTCTAACTCTGACTAAGTCTGAGACACGTAGCCAAGCCGGTCTATACAATTGAAAGTTTATGGATTCCCAACTTAGTTTGCCTAGCTACTATGAGACCTACGGCAAAGCAGATTTCTTCAAGCCGTTAGCATCGTTGCGTGCATTCTCATTTTGTTGCTTAACAAATATTGACATAGTCGAGAGAAAAATCCAAGACATAGGAGACTTTTGATTCAACTCTTCCTTTTAGCAAAGTACATTGAAAATATTCAAATTTTGACAAGAAAACAAATTGAATGAAAACATGTGATGCCAGGCTACGTATGCAGTAGAAACAAGTAAGAGTGCTTATGGTGGGGAGTGCGCGACTAAGAGATACTGTGACATTTACGCAAAGCTGCTCTTTAAATTAGTCTAAGCCTCTTTTATACATGGACATGCACATAAAAGCCTGCTTAATGTCTTTACTAAGTGAAATTAATTGTTAAGTTTCTTTTGCTCTAGATTCCTTTTTCCCATCAAGTCTGCAAAGTAAGTCGTTAAAGTAAAGTAACAAATTGATGAGCTCTAACGACTGTACTCGTTCACCAAGCAATAACAATAAAGTTTGCTATAAAATCTAGAGTCTGCAATGAATGGAGCATATTTTATATACAAGTCTGTTTATCTAGGAGTGGAATAGTGATCCACCTCTAAAACTATTAAGGATATAATGTGTCAAGAGTTGCACACGATCAATCTAATACATAATGTAGGGCAACTATTATAAATGATGGGCGTTTACAAATGAATTTGGGGGCTTTCAACAATAGACCACTTGCCTAATTTTGCACTTCAGCTGTACAATTCTTTCATATCTCTTACTTTGGCATGCCTCCACTGGGCAAAACCTACAAATCTGAGCAGTCGGGCATATAACCGAATAAATACAGTAAATTTTTCATATTTGTATCTTAAATAGCTGTGAATAATTCATGCACCTAGACAGACAGATAACAACAACAAAACGAACTTCACTCGGAACCAAAATATGCTTTTCACTTCATAAACAAAAATGCCAAAAAGAAAAAAAAAAAAACGTAAGAAAAATATAGACGGGAGTGAACGACTAGGAGATACCCTGAACCCTGTCGAATCTGTGTTTTTTAATGAAGCGTTAGCTTATACAAATTTTCAGGTCAAGAGCACGACACGTTCTGCCTGCTGCACAATGACCAACAAAGCCATCATACCCTGAAGTCCCATTTTCAATGCGCTCAGTATAGAAAAAGGTATTTTGTTACGTGTATAAATATTTTTGCAGCTCACTGTGCTGGCATGTGAAATGCGTAAAGCAAATACTACGTTGCGTATGAATAATGAATTTCTAATTAAATAATTATTCTTTTGCCTGGCGGCATTTGGCGTCGGCAATAAACGCGCGCGCCTGAATTAAATGAACGGAAATTATGGAAATCACTCGGGCTACGGCCAATTGGCAATTGCCGCTGGCATAGCATCGTCAACGCGGTCATAATTAGCTACTTATTGAGTTGTAATTGCAAAAGTTTAACCAAGTGCAGCCGAGCCGAGCTTTGTGAGCGGAGCGGCCCCTTTGGCTGCCTTAGCGGCTCGATTGCATAGAGCGAGTCGAGCGCGGCGCATTCATTAGCGTCTCTCGCCTTTGTGCCATTAAAGTTTCAAAGTTTCTGCATTCAGCCTGGGCCTTTTTTTGTTGTTGTTTTTTTTACAGTTCGCCAAGGAATAAAACAAAAGCCAAGTGGGGAATACAACAGAGAAAAGAGAGAAAAACAACGATAAATTAAAAGCCAAGCAGTCGCCCACTTAAGAACAGTCACAGCCCCTCCCCGAGGATTGGCCATTGTGTGCTTGGCCTGAAAATAAATGGAAAATAAAAGCAACAATAAAAAAGAAAGAAAGCGCCGAGTCTCACAGCAATGGACTGGAAATATTTATTGTTAAAGTTCGCGTGTGCCGTGAATAGCCCGAAATGTTGCTGAATAGCCCCATCAACAATTTGTTAACAGATTTGATTTAATTTTTTATTACCCCAAAACACTTTCAGCCAATTCCAATTAAATTCTAAATCTAGCTTCATTTATTATTATTTTACTCACTCATTTTAATGCCTGTGCAAAATACTCCAGCTATCAATTTGATGTAAGCAGCTTAAAATCACGGCTAGACGAGCTCAACCAGTCGACTTATTTCTGCTGCTAATCTGATGGCACGCACATCATAAAGTTTAAGCTCAGACAATTTAAATTTAAATTTGTTGTTTGTGAATGCCATTTGATAAATTGAATTCAATTTAATAAATGCATAACAATTTAGCAACTTTGGAGCTTCATTAAGTGGACAAATTTATGTCAAATTCATTTTACTTCACATTTCTCTACGGCAGCTTATAAAATTCCAAATATTGCGTATACGCAGCTTTAGCTGAAGAAAGTTTCTTTATTGAATTATAAATTGTCTCATATAATATTAAATTTCACACTTAATGTGAAATTTCAAAAGCAAAGTTAAGTTGCACACTCAATATTAAATTTCTTAAGCAACGTTAGATTTCTCACTCATTTCATAAATAGTTTCACAGCTGTCGACAGATGCTGCAAAATCTCAATCAAAAGAAAAATCTATTGTTTCAACAGCTAAATATTATCAATAACTTAAAAAGCTGTTATGGTTAATTGATATATTATAGCTCTTAATTGGGCAGTCAATACGCATTTTAAGCATTACGTATACGCAGCATAAGCTGTTTGAAAACTAGTAACAATTATCATTTGACTATTGTATTTTTTTTGTCGTCTTCGATGACTATAAATATAACGTAAACGCTATGAAAGCTGTTTGGCTATGTTTAAGATTCACAAATTCCCAATAAATCTTTGAATATTACATATAAGCTGCGTAAGCTGTGCATAAATTTGTAGTATAAAGCTTTTTACAAATTGTATAAACAATTTCAAATATTAAGTATACGCAGTGCCGGCATATGGCATAAATTATATACATTAATATATATCATTTTTGTCCTACATCATTAAATATTAAGTATACGCCGCCAAAGCTGCTAGAAGACCTGCAGAAATTTGGATTTTCTCATATAAAAATAAATATTACGTATACGCAACTTTAATATAAATGCTTATATATATAATATATATATGCTTAAATATATTATAGATATATTTTCCCATATTTCATAAACATCATTGCCTTCAAACGAATTTAAAATTTTAGAAAATACGCTTCCTTTTAAAGCTTGAAATGCAATACAGCCAGCATCGCTTTTCTTTTTACTTTTCATAATGATGTCGTAAATTAAGTCCACGGACAGGTTAGCTAATGAAGGACTCGGGCTGTAATTTCTAATAAGGCACGCAGTTTCTGTTTCAGTTTAAGTTTAATTGTGCGCACATGGCATGAAATAATTAAGTTTTTACCCAGAAAGAGAGAGGCCAGGAATGGCGACGTGAGCTGCTTACCTGAGCAAGGACATAATGTCCTTAGCAAGATCAAAGCAGGCATTGCTGTCAGTTAGCTAACATTACACAGAACGAGAATCAGAATCTGAATCAAGAGCTAAATCAGAATCAGCTGCTGTCAAAGTCGCTGCAGGTGACGTACACACACACACACACTCAGACACTCGCCCACACACAAATCAGAGTCAACATGTAGGTGACCTTTGACATTGAAGCTGCCTGTTCATCACTCTCGTCCTTTGTCGCTGTGAGTGACATGTTTTGCCGGGGCGACCACAAAACAGCGCTTTATTAAGTTGTATGTGACAGCATAAATCAGTGGCACAGCACAGCATGCGCCACAAAGTGTGTGTGCGAGAGCAGAGCGCGTTATTTGATTTATTGCAGCTGGCAGAAGATTCAGCATTCATGTGCCACACATGCCACATGCCACGCATGCCACACACCACACACGCCATATGCCAGCTACCCGATGCCACTTGCAACATCGCAAATCAACTGCTTTTTATTTACCAGTGATTCGTCAGGGGAAAGCAATTAAGAGTGAACGACTAGCAGATATCCTACTCAATTGTAGATCCTTTCTATAGATACTTGAGGGAGAATGAGAGAGCTGTTTGTAGATTGAGAGTGATTTGAGGACCACTGAAGCAAATTGGAAGGAGACAGTATCGTAATCAACAATTTATATACAAACTTTGGCTATCATATCGCTTATCTTCATTGAGTCACATTAAAAATCGATTTTTATCGATGAAAATAAAATAGGAATAGATATAGATATAAAAATAATTGTACATATTACTTGACCCAAACCTAACTCTAAATACTGTTGCTTCGACTTCCTTTAATCGATATTTATCGATATTAGCAAATCAGAACAGAAGTTAATTCAAGCTACAGGTCTTTACACACTGTAATTTCGCTTTAACTTCATTATACACATCACTTAGTGGGGTTCCTTCTGTTTGCATTCTTCTGTTTTGTTTAACTATGTTTCATTTCAGTTCAGAATAAACAAATTAATTTAGCGTTTTTTGAAGTTCAACAAAGTCCACGTGTTGGCCATTTGTTAAATTGTTTGAACAACTCAACAAGTTCTCTCTGAAATTATGCTCACCGCTGAACTCATTAAGGTGCAAAAAAGTTGTGCTCCGATAACCTTTCACCCGTGCGGCGAAAACCCTTTTTTGTTCTTTGGCTAACGGCGCAACAGTTGCTGAATTGCGGCTCAGTCTCCGATTGCCAGGCTGCTGATGACTCTCGACAGGCTCACAACCAGACTCACGCTCTCGCTTGGCGCTTCATGTCATAATAACAAGAGGCAACAGCAAGATAAATATAAACAAGACTAACTAAAAGGTAGCTCAAGAAGAGCCATGGCCAGGCCAGGCCAGGCCAGGCGAGACTGCCTGATGAGCTCTGCGGTTCGGCCCGCAGCTAAGAAGCACACACTTCAATATCTTTTTGCAACAATCAACCTAACGACATCATGATAAACACAACCAACAACAACAGCCACAAAGCAAAAATCAACAGCAAGAAAAATAAGACGAGGAACAACAACAACAACCAATTGACATTGAAAAGGTTGCGCCACAAGCGAACAGACAAATTTGCTTTGCTGCCTGCTGTTGAAACAGTCTCTGCTAATTTATACAGAGGCCGAACACAAAAAGAGAATTGATATACGAATGAGAAAAGAATCAACTGACTGTTGGGTCAGCCTTACCTTTAGCCATGTCCCCAAATCGAAATTATAAGAATATTCCAGTTTTTGCATATTTATAAAAAGTTGAAATTATTTTTAGCTTCAAATTTTTATCCCTGTAGAATTTTGGAAACGAAGCTTAGACTTTTAAGTAATTTTTGCAGATTGATTGACTGATTGTCGTAAAACTCTAGAGATTCACAGAATTCTTGGTAAAAATAAAGGTAAAAATAAAAGATAAAGAAATATTTTTTGTTGCTTTGATTGATTGGTTGATGAACATTCTATGATTGAATGATACAAAATTTAGCATCATTATTATTATTTTAGTGAAAACAAAGCAAAATATGTCATAGACAGGATACATTTTTAATGAATTTGAATGATTGATGGATTAATGGCTTCTTCATCATAATCGACTGTAAGAATCGTACAGTTAAGCTTTTTGCTTTAAGTAGTTTTAATGCTACAATTATTTTTGTAGCTAAATAATCCAAGAAATGGCACGAATTTATGCTAAAATTGACGATGATTGGCTATGACTGACTGACTGACCATATGTATGTCATCATAATAATTGTGTGTAGATAATATAATATATAATTGTATAGAAAATTTATAATTGAAGCTATACAATTATGGAAGAAAACAAATTTGTAGTATGATTGATTGATTGACACAGGTTAAAATATGACAGTTAGTATAGTAAGTTCTCATCATTGATTGATTGATTGAATGACTCATTGATTGAAGACCGTAGCCCTAAGAGTAGTTATATATATCATAGACTCTCAGCTTAAAGTGAATGTTGTACAGCTCAATTTAAATAGCAAATATGAAAATTTTCAATCAATTTGTAACGTTGATGAAAAAAAATCAAAATAATTAATTAAGGTGAGCTATTTCGGCATGGGATTTTATTTAGCTGACAACTTTCATGTAATTAGTGAGGAGCTAATAGCTTTTTGCTGTTTTTACTCTGACCACATTATGTTATTTAATTATAGAACACCAAAAGGGAAGGCAAAAAAAAAAATGAAGGGGAATTGAACTGCAAATAAGTATTGTAAGCTATGCAAATTCTTGTTGTTTTTTGCCCCAATAATATTCCACTGATGTCTATTTGTAATTCTCTTCTCGTATTTCCCATATGGCGCAGGTGGAGGAATCCAATCGCCATGAGAACTGGGCAACATTGGCCTAGTTAGGCAGCGGCTTTCCACTTTTGCCTTAGTGTGTTATTGTCTTTGTTGTTGTTTACAGAGATGGGGTATACGCCCACGCACGCACACATGCGACTCACTCGCCTAGTTGTCAGTCAGTTAAACAGTTGGCACATTCCCCAGCGAATCGCCGTTGGCTGCAGGAAATGCTACTTGTTAGGCAAAAGCCGCACATGCCGCAAAACACACAACATACATGGCTGCACGCGCACACAGCCGCACACACACAGTCACACACACACAGTCACACACACACAGTCACACACACACAGCACTGCTTACATGCTGATTTGATGTGGATAACTTGTAAGTTGTCTTGGATTTGTAAAAAGTGCCATGTTGCGGCTGCCTCTTTGAACATATATATATATATATACACATTCTATATATACACACTACACACACACACACATGCATACATCTGGTATATAGATAGCATAAATTTCAATTTTAGATTATGTGTGCTTAATAAAATATTTGTGCTCATGTGCTGGAAACATGGCAATCCCGCATAGCTTACAAGTTTCTTATGCTACTCTTTTTCACATATTTTAGATGCTCGCATTTTGTTGCTTTTTATTTGATGTGCAGATTTATGCATAGATATATAAATACTCTTATATATATATATATATATATACTGTACATAAACTACATTTGGCATTTTCCCAGGGGAAAAGACAGCATGAAAAAGGAGGAAAATATTGTGGGCAGCTCACCTTGCGGCTGCCCTCTAAGCCACATCGACTGCCCCAAATTGGTCTAATTAACAAATGCCAAAGCCAGAGAACTCACCTAAACTTTGTCTGGCATGTCTTGCTGTTGCTGTTGTTGTTGTTGTTCGCGTAAATCCCAATTAATTGTATTTATACTTGGGCAGTCGCTGACTTGGGCATTGGGCAGCTGAGTAGGCATACTGCTAAAATCTGTTGCCTACTTTCAGGCGCGTCCAAAAACAAATATTAAAAATATATTTTTCAGCTTTTCTGTGTCTACAAATTCTTAAGCTAATTGCAGACTAACAGGATTTTATAATAAGACTCTATATATTATAATAAGACTATATATATTATATGGGCTTCACATGCTGAAACTGGGATTTGAATAGCTTCAAAAATCTGCATAAATGATAGATGGAGAGGGAGGAGAGAGAATATTCTTCAGATTCTTATCAACCTTTGGTGACGCGTGTTAGTCTAGTCAGAAATTGAAATTTTAATATTAGGTATGATTAAAAAGTAAAGTTATAAAAGCTACTGAAGCATATATGAAAACCATTAATACATTTAACACAGTCAATAAGCGTATCGAGCAGTTACTTAGGGTATATAAAAAAGGCATTAGTACTGACAAATATTTATAACTTTTCATATTAAGTGTTCAACAGTTGATCGCGTAGCTCCAAATGCGGAATTTTTTGATAATTCTCGTCGTGTTCAAAGTGTGGCTAACTTTAATACTAAAGTCCAATGTAAGTGCAACATATGTAAATGAATTCAATAATCCCCAAGTCTATATTTACAGAATGCTGCAGAAATAAAACTTACAAATGTGCGCTGCATCGTTCACAACGACACCTGGGTTAGGGTCTATACTTGTCGACTGAAGGCAATTAATCGTTATAAGACAATCTTCAATGCAAATGGCACAATCCTGTATCCCACGTATCAGATATCGGTTAACGGTCAATTTCTAAAGAAGGCAAATGGCTACAAGCCCTGGCTATATAACACCACCGTAGATCTTTGTCGATTTGTCAAAAAGCCTTATAATCCGATTGCCATAGCCGTCATACGAAGGGTACGAGAATTTACCAACTTCAATCACACCTGTCCTTATGTGGTGAGTCTCACGTATATAAATTTTAACTCATATTTTAATTTGGATTTCTCATGCCAGGGCATCCAATTTGTTAGTGGGCTTCAAGTCAAGTATAATAAGTATGGCCTTGCTTTTCCAGCTGGCGACTATCTACTAAAATTAGAGTGGTTTTTCCATCACAAAAAAGTACTATCAACAGATTTTTACTACACGGTTAACGAAGGTATAATGGAGTCAAAATAAAGCAAGCGCAAAGCTCTATCCACAAAATATGATTCTGTAAAAACATGTATGTGCACAATAAATGGTTTGCGGGTAATCAGTTACACAAGGAACTATAGAAGAAATAAAAATTCTATTGACAAATTTTTAAAGACCGACAAATTATTAAGTCTACTGTTTGAACAAAACTAGGACAGTTCAAGTGATCAATAAAAGAACGAATACGTATTGAACTTGAGTATCTTCTAGTCGATTAGTAGATTTTAATATATATATATATATATATATATATATATATATATATATATATATATTATACTGTGAATGTAATGAAAGTGACCATAAAAGCAGTGCGATGTTGATGGCCTTGAGTGCAGCATTGGAAGGTTTTGCGTCGCAGTGGCTCTCACAAATATGCTAACCTGACATAAATTGGACCTTTATTAAACAAAAGCTAAGTACTAAGTTAGTTGGTAAAAGAATTACCAAAGTAGTAATTTTGGAAGAATGTGATGATCATGTTCATTGGAATCCGTTGAGCGGCAGAGGAGTTGTTGAGCAAAGCGTTTGGCTGCTTTGTTTGAATTGTCCACTGGTCGGTCGCGTTCGACTAGAGTTTTCATACTTGTTTGAACCTAATTATTGTTTGAACTTAATTACTGGTTTGATGGAATGCCCAAGTATATACGAACATTTGTTTATTTAACACACACTTAAGATTGATGCCGAATTTTGCATAGGTGCTGTGGCATCAGCTATATCTTAGTTTGGAGTACCGCATAATAGCACACCAGGGTAGGTGTTTTGCACAGCAAGTCGAGTGAGTCCTTTAGAATTGTTTATTGAAAAGGTAGCTCGATCATTGGGGTTGCTTCTTCCGTGTGACATAGCATATGAGATTGATTTGCCAGAGTCTAGAGCTTGAGCAGTACAGAATATTTCGGCGGCAACATATAGCAAGGAAAAATCTGATTAAACCAAGGCTAAGGCTGTTAGATACCAAGGCTACGGTTGTTAGATACCAAGGCTAAGGTTGTTATACGAAGTATGAGATTTTGCGAAGTTAAGTTCAAAGTTAAGAGTACCTTTGCAAATAGATGAATGGTTAGACGGATAGATATATCCCCAGATCATTGACAAATGGAAAGTATAAGTACGCTCATGAGGATATAAAGAAGTTGCTAGATAGATATGTACCAACTGAATTAGGAAGTTGTGGATGATTGAATGGTGAGAGTGAAACTGTTGAAACAGACAGTATGAGAGTAAACTGTTGAAAGAGACAGTTAGCTGTTGAAAGAAACAGTATGGATATGATACTGTTGAAAGAGACAGTTGGGCTGTTGAAAGAGACAGTAACCAATTTTACCAAGTTATAGAGCTTTTTAAAATATCACCTCGGCTCCGAAAAATTCGCTTGCAAAAATATGTTTACGAGCACTTTGCATGACTCTAGCTCGGGTATTATTTGCCCGATTTCGGAGTTATATGCCATTTTCGACTCGTTTGAACCACGACTATTAATTGGCATTCAAAAGTTTTCTTTTTGAAATTTTGCCATTTTTGACAAAAATAGTGATGTTACCCCTTATCATTTTTGTAAAAATCGGGTCGAGTGAAAAAAAAGGGCTCTTTCTGAACTTTGACTGACTACAACTGTAGTATTTTTTAGCCGATTTTCAAAAGGCATACCTTTTTGGAAGCGTATTGATTCGAAGTATCGAGCTCTATTAACCAATTTTACCAAGTTATAGAGCTTTTTAAAATATCACCTCGGTTCCGAAAAATTCGATTGCAAAAATATGTTTACGAGCACTTTGCATGACTCTAGCTCGGGTATTATTTGCCCGATTTCGGAGTTATATGCCATTTTCGACTCGTTTGAACCACGACTATTAATTGGCATTCAAAAGTTTTCTTTTTGAAATTTTGCCATTTTTGACAAAAATAGTCATTTTTGTAAAAATCGGGTCGAGTGAAAAAAATGGGCTCTTTCTGAACTTTGACTGACTACAACTAGAGTATTTTTCAGCCGATTTTCAAAAGGCATACCTTTTTGGATGCGTATTGATTCGTAGTATCGAGCTCTATTAACCAATTTTACCAAGTTATAGAGCTTTTTAAAATATCACCTCGGTTCCGAAAAATTCGATTGCAAAAATATGTTTACGAGCACTTTGCATGACTCTAGCTCGGGTATTATTTGCCCGATTTCAGAGTTATATGCCATTTTCGACTCGTTTGAACCACGACTATTAATTGGCATTCAAAAGTTTTCTTTTTGAAATTTTGCCATTTTTGACAAAAATAGTCATTTTTGTAAAAATCGGGTCGAGTGAAAAAAATGGGCTCTTTCTGAACTTTGACTGACTACAACTAGAGTATTTTTCAGCCGATTTTCAAAAGGCATACCTTTTTGGAAGCGTATTGATTCGTAGTATCGAGCTCTATTAACCAATTTTACCAAGTTATAGAGCTTTTTAAAATATCACCTCGGTTCCGAAAAATTCGCTTGCAAAAATATGTTTACGAGCACTTTGCATGACTCTAGCTCGGGTATTATTTGCCCGATTTCGGAGTTATATGCCGTTTTTGACTCGCTTGAACCACGACTATTAATTGGCATTCAAAAGTTTTCTTTTTTAAATTTTACCATTTTTGACAAAAATAGTGATGTTACCCCTTATCATTTTTGTAAAAATCGGGTCGAGTGGAAAAAATGGGCTCTTTCTGAACTTTGACTGACTACAACTGGAGTATTTTTCAGCCGATTTTCGAAAGGCATACCTTTTTGGAAGCGTATTGATTCGAAGTATCGAGCTCTATTAACCAATTTAACCAAGTTATAGAGCTTTTTAAAATATCACCTCGGTTCCGAAAAATTCGCTTGCAAAAATATGTTTACGAGCACTTTGCATGACTCTAGCTCGGGTATTATTTGCCCGATTTCAGAGTTATATGCCATTTTCGACTCGTTTGAACCACGACTATTAATTGGCATTCAAAAGTTTTCTTTTTAAAATTTTGCCATTTTTGACAAAAATAGTAATTTTTGTAAAAATTGGGTCGAGTGAAAAAAATGGGCTCTTTCTGAACTTTGACTGACTACAACTGGAGTATTTTTCAGCCGATTTTCGAAAGGAATACCTTTTTGGAAGCGTATTGATTCGTAGTATCGAGCTCTATTAACCAATTTTACCAAGTTATAGAGCTTTTTAAAATATCACCTCGGTTCCGAAAAATTCGCTTGCAAAAATATGTTTACGAGCATTTTGCATGACTCTAGCTCGGGTATTATTTGCCCGATTTCAGAGTTATATGCCATTTTCGACTCGTTTGAACCACGACTATTAATTGGCATTCAAAAGTTTTCTTTTTGAAATTTTGCCATTTTTGACAAAAATAGTGATGTTACCCCTTATCATTTTTGTAAAAATCGGGTCGAGTGAAAAAAAGGGCTCTTTCTGAACTTTGACTGACTACAACTGGAGTATTTTTCAGCCGATTTTCGAAAGGCATACCTTTTTGGATGCGTATTGATTCGAGCTCTATTAACCAATTTTACCAAGTTATAGAGCTTTTTAAAATATCACCTCGGTTCCGAAAAATTCGATTGCAAAAATATGTTTACGAGCACTTTGCATGACTCTAGCTCGGGTATTATTTGCCCGATTTCGGAGTTATATGCCATTTTCGACTCGTTTGAACCACGACTATTAATTGGCATTCAAAAGTTTTCTTTTTGAAATTTTGCTATTTTTGACAAAAATAGTGATGTTAACCCCCTTATCATTTTTGTAAAAATCGGGTCGAGTGAAAAAAATGGGCTCTTTCTGGGTTAATGAATGAAACCAAAAATTGAAGATAAAACAAGTAAGAGTGCTCCAATCGAGACGGCTCGAGTAAGAGATACCCTGAACCCTGTGGGAGCTGTTACTAAAATCATTGTACGCTTCTTTTATGTATACATTGCATATGCACACATTAATACACAGTTATGCGTAAGCATAGTGGAGGGAATCTTAAATATTTTTGGTACCTGCTGACCCTTTTAGAAATCTGAAGTTGGTTGCGAAAAAAAGGGCATACTTGGAATTTCTTAGAGTTTATGCGTATCGCGGATATCGCACACAAACACATAAACGAACTATGCGTACACACACACATACACAGTTATGCGTAGACTCGCGCTCTGCTTACTGCGCAGTTGACGCTGCGGCAGCGCTTGGGCTTGAGCATTACTAAGGGAAATTGATTGTTGAATAATTTTTTTCTGTTTGGACTTTCTTAATGAAACTTTCAGAGTATATTAAGATGGTACATATGTTTGTATTGGCAAAAGCACAAGTCTCTAGTATTTGATCTACGACTTCTAGAGAAATTTGCAAATTTTGGGGAAATGGGGGCCAATATCCAAAATCGAAAAATGACAAAATGTGCGCATTCATTACAGTAACATACACTGCAAATCTGAAGTATCTAGCTTTTACGGTTACAGAGTTACGCTTGAAAAACAAAGCCAAATTATCGATTTTTATCGATAATAAGCAAATGGGATGACTTTTCGATAATTTATGATAAACTCGTTAAGCGTACGGTATACACGAGTATTCATGTTAAATTTCAAGTCTATAGCTTTTGTAGTTTAGGAAATCGGTGCGTTCACACGGACGGACGGACGGACGGACGGACAGACAGACAGGGCTTAAACAATTTCTCTTGTCGTCCTGATCAAGAATATATATACTTTATGGGGTCTGCCACGCCTCCTTCTGCCTGTTACATACATTTTCACAAAACCATTATACCCTGAATTCCCATTTTCAATGGGTTCAGGGTATAAAAAAAGTAACACGAGTTAACAATTTAGAATCAAACTACATTTTTTCACCTTTTTTTTTTTTTGAGGAAAGAATGGAACAAAATTTCTAAATTTAAGTGGAAAAGTTCAATTAAAATATCTATTGAACCATACATAATAACTGCATCGAATAGCTACTTAAAGTGTATAAATGACATGAGCAATGCACAATTTTTAACAGTTGAACGAGAAAGTCGAAATGCGGAGGGCTCTGCTAATTTTTGTGATATTAACAGTGTGGCTAGTGTCAATTTTAAACTTCAATGTAAGTTCACCATATCTCTAAAGGATTCGATAATCCCTAAATCTACATTTATAGAATGCCACGACTCTTAAATTTACAAATGTGAAGTGTCCCGTTTACAACGAATCCTGGATCAAAGTTCACGTTTGTCGATTAAAAGCAATAAGTCGAAACAAGACAGTATTTAATATAAACTCTACAATTAACCAACCAGCATATCACATAACGATGAACACTCAATTTCATAGGAAAGCAAATGGCTACCTTCCCTGGCTTTATAATATTACGATCGATATTTGTCGGTTTGTCGACAAACCATATAATCCTGTTGCTATAGCCATTTTACGCCGATTGCAGGAATATTTTCAGTACAGTCCGCACTGTCCTTTCCTGGTGAGTCTAAAGTCCAAGTATATTTACCCACTCATATTTGACTACATTTTTTTCTGCATTCTAGGGCCCTCAATTAGTTACCGGATATCACATTAAAAATACTTTGGTCGGTATACCCTATCCCACTGGGCAATACCTAATCAGATCAGATTTTTATTTCCATCGCCAAATGACAGTGTCAATATATATTTACTTCGACGTTGACGAAGGTATTATGTTTTCAAGATAAAGTTGGAGCAAAGCTTTATCCACAAGATATTGTTTTATATTTGTGTTTATATTTTATATTCTATTATGTTAAATGGTATAAGGGTCATTATTTAAACAGGAGAAATCGAAAAAATAAATCGGATCAATTTTTGAATATCTATAAATGTTAAATTTTTACGAAGGATTTCATTGGGCAGGACTTGTTTCTTAGGCTATTGTAGCAAGTAATTGCTTCGGAGCCTTAAAAATTGTTGCGATCATTAGGAAAACAGATACAAATAATTTGTAAATTTGACATATTCCTTATTCAACTTGTACGAGACATGAAAGAGTAATTAAACACCTAAAAATTTTATAAAATAGGAAATATTGATTATGCCGTTTTCCAATCCCTCTCTGGGCGTAGATATATCCACTATATTTAGTATATATGGCAAATGACAAGTCTCTGCTACTTTAAATAATACTCTAACTACTATACTACAAAGCTCTTTAGCTTATTCTACTTGTACGAGACATGAAAGAGTAATTAAACACCTAAAAATTTTATAAAATAGGAAATATTGATTATGCCGTTTTCCAATCCCTCTCTGGGCGTAGATATATCCACTATATTTAGTATATATGGCAAATGACAAGTCTCTGCTACTTTAAATAATACTCTAACTACTATACTACAAAGCTCTTTAGTTTCGTGAATGAGTATAAAAATGTTTGCCTTTAACAGTGATGATATCACAGTACAACCTCAAAGAGTCAATCGAAAAATGGAAAAAATGGGAACACTGTATTTTCCCTATTAAATAATATTATAATACCCATTGAACCATAAGAACTGATAAATGCATTTAACATAATCGTCAAGCGTATCGAACTTTCTAATACAAAAATCCTTTATTGTTCTGGGCTTCGCATATTGCACTGACTAGACGAAAGAGATTGTCGTCCAGTCGTATTGCACGCTGCCAATCGTATTAACCTTTGATCTTTGGTCGATTATAGTCAATTAATCGATCTTACTTTCTCATTGTTTCTGATCCTTCATCATCTTTCCGTCCGCAGTCCGGCAGTCTGTTAGGGTGTTTTCTAGTCTGTCATTCCCATGTAGAGTATATTACTCATGGGCAGTCAAATCGTTGAAGGACTTTACATCCAACTGAACATCTAATTTAAATTGATTATCTCCTCTTCCACCGAAGATAGTTCTACAGAGATTTATATTTTTGGATTATCGAACACATTATAAAGTTAATTTATATTTTATATCAGCAAACATTCTATCGTACTTATGCTTTTGTAATACATACTTTATCAGCGTGACAAATAAAACTAATAGATCAATTTTTTCTACTCTCAGATATTTGGAATTCGCTTTAACTTTTATAGAGGCTTTTATATCTAAAATTTGTAGAGGAATATAACTAATAAATGAATTAATTAATAACGATTTAAATATCTGCATGCTAAACTCAATTCTGAATTCAGTTAAAAAGCACTGAAAGTATGATTAACTCGATTAAAATGGAATGATTCGAAAACTATTGCAATATTCAGGATATTTTCTAGTCAGCCCCTCCATCGAATTTATACCATTTGTATTAACTTCAAGTTCACTTCAGCTGTTGGCAGTTGAAAAGCAGGCAACACTTTTGTCTTCAATCACTTTAAATTGTTTTATATATGTCTATGTTTTATATATATGTTTTACCAATAAAATAAAACTACGCCTTCGGGTCGAACCTATACAGTTTAAAACTTTATATAATATGATTCCCCAAATGCCCCAAGGTCAACACAAGTCGGGCACTCGCGAGGTAACTTATTATACATCAAAAATGTTGCTTACGACTTTATATTTTGAAAATTGTACTAAACTAAAACAGACTTCTAGGACATTGAAAGCGAAATAAGATAATGTAGTAAAGAGGAGAAATCAAAGAATCTGATCGAATTTTGAAAACATAGCTGCAATTAAAATAGCTATTTAACAATAGCTAAAATGTAAATACTACATTTAATACAATCAGTAAGCGTATCGAACAAGTATATAAAAAAATGGTATTAACAATTAGTAATTTCTAAATGTTTTCATATTAAGTCTAAACACTTGATCGAGAACGTCGAAATGCGGAAGGCTCTAATAATTCTTGTGACATTGAAACTGTCTCTAGTTTTAATATTCAAATCCAATGTAAGTTCACCATATTACGACTACGATTTGATAATCCCTAAACCCAATTTTGTAGCATGCTGCAGAACTTAAATTCACAAATGTGCGCTGCATCAATCACAACGAAAGCTGGGTCAAAATACACGTCTGTCGATTGAAGGCTATAAGCCGTAATAAGACAGTATTTAATTTCAACGCCACCGTTGTGTATCCAGTGTATCAGGTATCAATGAACGCTCAGCTTCTAAAGAAGGCGAATGGCTACAAGCCTTGGCTTTATAATATCTCTGTGGATCTTTGCCGGTTCATGAGAAGGCCTTATAATCCAGTTGCTATTCCATTCATACGAGCAATACGAAATTTTACCACCTTTAATCACACCTGTCCCTATGTGGTGAGTCTCAGCTCCAAATATATTTTCACACTCATATTGTAATGCTCATTATTAACTTCAGGGCACTCAACTTGCTAAAGATCTTATAGTAGAGTATAAGAACTTGGGAATACCTTTTCCAACGGGGGAATATCTAGTCAAAGTACATTGGATCTTTCACAAAAAAAACCAAGTCACAACAGATTTTTTCTTCAATGCTGACGAAGGTATTCTGAAATCTTGATAAAGTAGGAGCAGAGCTTTATCCACAAAATATTATTTTCTACAAGTATTGTCATTGCAACGGCTTGACCGACTATGCCTAAACCCTTTTACGTACCTCAACACCAATAAAGAATCATAATATGTTTTTAGAATAAACTGGTTACGGAGATAAAAATACGTTATGCCTAATTGGGCGTTTCGGATAGACAAATATAATATACAATTATAGAAACGGTATCAATTTAGAGTGCTTGCAAACATTTAAACAACAATTTGTTTTTCTTCAACTACTCATGACTTCACACTATTTACCCAAGCAACAAAGCATGACCGACCCAATTAAGTGTATATAGATATTATTGACCTTACCCAGGTCGAAATCGAAACACTGTCTATCCAAGCTTTTTTTTTTGTAAGCATATGTTGCACGTATTAGTGCGTGTAAATGCGTGTTTCGTGTGGATTAGGGTGTATCCCAGTTTGTTGCCCTCGACTAGAGCTAACAGAATGTTATAAATTAGAATCAGACTAAATTTTTTCAGATCTTGTTTTGGGGAAAAGCAATTATTGGGAACAAAGAGAACTAAATTTCTCTACCGCATATAACTGCATCGAATCGCTACTTAAAATGTATAACAATGGCATGAGCTATGCATAATTTTTAGATAGTTGAACGAGAAAGTCGAACTGAATAAACTCTGTAATCTGATAGTCAAAATAGTTATCATTATATAAAGAGATCGTATGACTATTCGACTAATTTTAGTTAGATTCGGCTTCTAAAACAGCTTCTTTTATAGACTGCTTCTGGATTAAGCAATTATTTTAAATTTTATGTAGTATATTTTCACTTACATCGTGGCTCAGTTTTGGGTCATTTTTGTGACGGAACTTAAAGCACTCATATAACTCAATATAAAAGTGCTTGGCTACCGCTCATCGTCAGCATTTGACGCAGATTATACAAATTTATGCAACACTGTCGGCACTTTCATTCCATCATCCTCCGCCCCATCTCTCCATCGCCCCGACCACGTCTCTACTCAGGGCTTTGCCACCATTTTTGTTTGGCATTACACTGCTGACTGCTGTTTTTTTACGAGAGCTGACGCAATAGCGGTTTCTGCTACTACCCACTCCCACTCCTGCTACTGTTGCGCATTTCCGGCCCCTCAAGCTTTATGCTGAGTGTTGGTTGGCGTTGGGGAGTTAGTTAACAGTTGCCAGTGGCAGCAAAAAGTCGACTAACCGACAAGAAGACCACTGCCCGACTGCCCAGAGCAGCATTTGATTTTCATTAAAAACGATGTCCACTTGCCTTGCCCGAATAAAAAATACCTGGCATCGTCCACTTAGTTGCCCTGTATTGGACTCTAAGTAAATCAGATTTTAAAGAACTTATATCTTCGTCAAAAACTTTAAGATATTATAAATAACAACCGTATGCATCTATTACTCTATGAACAGGCGAATTCCCTATAGCGACTGCCGAGGCCACACACATTTTCACAACAACAAGGACAAATTCAAAGCAATTTTCCCCACTAAATTTCAATTTGTTTTACTTTTTTGTTCAACGAAATATGCATTTATATTTGAGATTTGCGTCTGCGATTAATTAAGTGTAAAATGCATTTATTTAATGTCTGACATCGAGTTATTTACTCTATTTGCATTCATTTCGCCACTGAGACTGAGTTTTTGTTACTTGGGCACACACGTCGTATACGTAACACTACAAACGGACCCAAGAGATGTGGGCTTGAGGGGCAGACACAAACATTTGCTCCAATCGAAGCATTAGTAAATTGTGATCGTCTAACAGATACTCTGTAAAAATACAATACAAAGTGGCATATCCACTTTGCACTTATAAAATCAGGTATATATATCAGATAAAGTTTCCTATAAATATGTGTCTCTCGACTGTGATCGACTAACAGATACTCTGTAAAAATAAAATTTTAACGGCAACTAGAATGTACATACTTTATATATACTTCCAACGACATGAAATAAAAAATCAATTGAGGAAAAACTTAATTATTATCGACCAATATATACCCTGTACTTATATTTAAGCAATTATCACAACATTCCGAATATATTTATTGCTTAGAGGCAATTTGAAATACAAAATCTCGTGGTCATGTCAATTGTGACCAGCTGCTAGATACCCTATAGTAAGTATTTGAAATGATTTCACCTATCAACAATATATCAAAGGTGAAAATTTGAATTTCTTCTGATGTTTCATCCTATATTGTTAAATAAGATATATACAATTTTCTATATTTTCTGATTGTAGATATAGTTTCGCAAAACTCTTTTTAAATTCATTCTTTTACAGGATATATAAGCAATCAAAATCGTAGTAAGCCATCCCAGCTTGAGTGGCTGTAACTGCTCGGCGATAGCGTTCAGGGAATACGCCGGACATAAAAGAGGAAGAGAGAGATAGAAAGACAGAGAGAGAGAAAGAGAGACAGCGAATGAAAGTAAATGGAAATGTGAATTAAATGCGACAAACGAGGCAAGGAAAATTGAAACGTTTAAAACTGGGCAAATAATTGCCTTAAGGCCATATTGAGAGCTGGCTAAAATGAATGGAGCAATTGCACCAATGTGGATGCCACTTGACACTGTCAAGCATGGAAAACTATTTGCACAATGGAAATAGCAGCGAGCGGCAGCTTAACGACCATTATGAGCGGCACACAAAATGGCGCCTGGCAGCGTTGCCACTTAATTCTTTTTTCTCTGCTTTCTGCTTTCTGTGTTCTGTTTTCTGTCAAAGCTGTCCCCTGGCGCTTGGCACATCTAATTGTCTGCTCCGGTTTGTGGCTTATTATGAAATAATGTAGAACCACAAAAATTTATGTTACGTGTCGGCGGGACACGGGGCGGGCGGGCCAGACGCCGCTCGGCAGAGCTGTTGATGTGCAGCAGACAGTTTTTAATAGACACCGCCCGATGGCGCAGCGAAAAACAATTTATGCAAAGCTGCAAATCAGCGAAAAGATGAAGAGAGAAAGACAAACGAGAGGATAAACAAGCTCATAAAGAGACAGGGACAGAGCAAAGAGAAGAGATATTATGTTATACACAGTAAATATAATATAAATGTGGAGACAGTTGAGCTTGCATTTCGTCGAGCTTTTTCGCGCATAGTAAAAATGAAAATTTAGAGCATTTTGCTGTGAAAGCTAAAGACAGACTTTATGGACTCAAATATATTAAGAAAAATTTGCTAAAACTTGATTTATGCTTTGATTAATGCCGGCTCACATAAACTTTCATTAGGCTTATAGCATTTCCTCGCTCTTCAGTTACGCTTGACAATAATTAAGTTGACCTGACTTGAGCGGAGGCATGAAGCATGTGTTGTACATAGATATTAGGCAATGGATATTGGATTTTTCTACCCTGAGCGCGTTTAGGAAGGGAAATCACGGCATAATGGTTTTGTGAAAACCTATGTAACAGGCAGAAGGTGGCGGGTCAGACACTATAAAGCATATTCTAGAGCAGAAGTTGATTGAGCATTGTAATGCACATTTTGTATTTTTTGGATTTTGGATACCCCTCCAAAATTTGGAAAAAAAAACGTATATCAAATACTAGGGAAAACAAACTATATTCAATCTTAATATACTCTGAAAGTTTCACCAAAGCGTTTACTTGATAAAGAAGAAAAGTTAGTCAACAATCAATTTCCCATAAAAATCCTCATATTGCAGCTCAAGCGCAGCAGCTGCATAAACTGCGTAGTAAGCAGAGCAGAGTATGGCTATACACGAGTGTATGTATGTGTGAGCGTTATATACTATGTATATATAAAAGAAACTTGCAATGATTGGAATATAAGCTCTTTTGCAGAGTTCAGGGTATGTCCTAGTCGAGCCGTCTCAACTAAAGTACTCTTACTTGTTGGACTTTGGCTTACTTAAAACTTGATTGAAATGGAAATGTAGGAAGAGTGCTTGAAAACAAACAAAAGTAAGTTTGAAAGGTAAAACTCTTGAGTTTGACCCAAAGTTTTCAAGAGCTAAAGAGACATTTCGTAGATAGCTAAGCACCATGAACTGAATTCTCCTTGTCAATGGGTGCCGTATAAATGTATATATCAATTACTTTTATATGATGCAGGGAGTAATTATGCATATGAAAATACAGTTTCACAATTTGAACTTAAGGACAAAGCATGTACTTGAATAGAATTTCGAATCTCTCAAGTTCTTCAGAACAATCCCAGTGCCCACATATGCTAGCTCTAGCACTAAGAACTAACTACTTAACACACACTGAAAAATAAGCTGACTAACGACACATTTATGTAATTCAAAGCGAATATTTTGGAGGCGAGCTAATTTTATAAAATTAATTAGAATTTGCACTTTGGGTTTAACAAAGAGGACGACGCAGTGGGTTGACTGCCTATGGGTGTGTAGGGCTGTGTGTAGGGTAGGTAGGTGTATATGATGGGGGGTACAATTATATGGATATGTGGCACGCAGCATGACGGTATTTGCCTCAGTGGGGGGGCAGACGCACATATTTGGTAGCCAAAGTCATGTAGGTAAATCGAGTCGACTCAATGTCCTAAACGCGTGTGCGTGTGGGCGTGCGAGTGTGTGCGTGTGAGTGTGTGTGAGTGTGTGTGTATCATGTGCTGTTCACACCGACAAAAGCCATTTGCAAGCAATGCGAGCAGGTGCCAGGCGCTGACAAAAACAACTAGATGAATGCCAGCTCCAGTTCCGGCCGCCCCAACTTCAGTTTCAACCTCAATTTCAATGCCACGCCTAGTTTTTCTTTTTGCGTGAAAACTTGGCCTGGCATTCGCAGCAACTGGCGCAGCAATTAAAAGCGCAAATTATTTCGACCTTAATCGATTCGCGGCGCTGTCTCTCACGCATTCAACACAACTCCCAAAAACCGACTGAGCAACAATTCCGTATAGTCAATGCACGCACACATAGAGAAAAACTCCGGCGGGAATTGACACTGCGTGACATGTATCCAAAACTCCATTCGCCAGTCGCCGCGTTGAGCTTTAGCAACGGGCACGTAGTCTGCCAATCAACTGTTATTAGGTTAGGCTATAGCCATCAATCTCGAGTGTGGTTCATGATAGTGGTTCAGCTGAAGGTTCGCTCCATATGCATCAAATAGACAAATATGAATAAATGTAAATAAATATGCAGACCTTGACTTCTCTCATATTCACATTCATATTACCAAGTCAAACAACTTTTATGGCGTCGTTAATGAGGGGTTCATTAATCTATCTTATCGTATCTGAAGCTCAACTACACATTATCGAATGATTTGGCCTAAAAGTGGCTCATTAAAGTGGCTCAGTTGAAGAAAAGCAAGAAAAAAAAGGATATGTGGGTTCATGTAGATACCCATTTAGTTAATCAATCACAAAATCATACCATCTTAACTCACCTACACTTATTTAATCGAACTTTTAAATGTAAGGCTTTGCTCAGTGTATTCAAGAGACAAATATAGATGGATGGATGGATAGATAGATGTAGATATGATATGAGTTAGGATATTATAAAATATGCATATAAAGTATATCTTATCATATCCTAACTCATCTACATACATATTTTAGAACCATATAGCGTAAAAGTAGTTCATTAAAGGGGCTCTCTTCAGTTGAGTTCAGTTCAGTTGATTCAATATAGACATAAGAAAAGATTCAACTCAAGGTATGGGATATATATAGTATAACCATGGAAATCGTAGATATAAAGCTGTATATAATTTCGAACCAGATACAGCGAAGGTCAAGAATTTTTGCAAAAATTCGGTTAATCAAGTATTTGCATTTTGACTACAAATTGGAAGATATATTTTAATAGTATGTAGTCAAAATCGAAATAAACAAATTCAGAATCAAGTTACAATACAGAGAGATAAATAAATCGAATAAATTTTGCAAAATCTAAGAGATATGAATTTGCTGATTATAAACTCTCAAAAATTATATGATGGATAAAATCATATTAAACCATATTACGTATTACGTATATCCTTTTTTTAGATATAATAAATATATGCAAGTATATAAAGAAGGAAAGATAAAATCATAGTCACAACTACTCACTCAGTCACATTATTTTCGAAGACTAACTCGCCGCGAACGCCATGATAGTGACGTCCACTGATCGCTGTTTCATCCTCGGTCCAATAGGGTACAATGACGGTGCCTCGAGCACCAGAATATCGCATAACGGACACAACGTGAACACCAACTGATTCGGTAATTTCGTATTTGGCCTCGCCAAAGGAAAAAATGCCGGCGTGATCATCATCCAGTATCATAACGGTGGCTGTCGATGGTACATAGGTGGTGGCATTCTCGGAGGCGTCGAAGAGCCGTATGTAGAAGCATTCGTCCTCCTCGAATATATCATCGTCAATGACCTCGATCTTGAAGCGCTGCTCATCGACGCCAGGCGGAAAGGTGAGTATACCACTTTTGCCCACAAAATCGGAGCCAGCGGAGGCGGTGCCATCCTGAGTCTCATAGTGAACCGTGGAATAGCCGGAGAGATCGCCACGTCGCACCACACGCACCTCGAATTCGCCACAATTCTCCATGACCGTATAGTACCCGGGCTCAAAGTATATCCGAGTGGGTATATCGTCATCCTCATCGTTGTACGTATGAATTTGGGACTTCACATGGCTCATATCGTCGTGGGCACGTTCTTGGATTTTGCGCATCAGATTGCCGCTGCCGACGAGCTTACGCGTGGCCTGGATGCGATAGAAGGCGCGCGACTTGTTGCCACGCGATATCATCTGCTCCTGGGCCATCATCTCCAGTTGCTCCAACTCAGCTTCCGGATACTTTTGTCGCAGCTCCGACAACAGCTGTATATACTCCATTCGGGCCTCCTCATAAGCATGCGCACTGTTGGCCAGGAAATGTTTGTTCTTGTCATCTCCGCCCATCTCGACGGCATCGTTTTCGCCGGAGACAACAGTGCCACGTTTATTCATCCGATAGTTCTTATCCATGTACTTGTAGACGAGCAACCGGCGCTCCGCTATATACGCCCAGAGCACGGTGGCTGGGAACATAAGCAGGGTGACCACAGCCTCCCACACCTCAATGATGCCGGGCGAGATCAACGAAAGAATCGCCCATAGCCAGATGTAAGCGAATATCGATAGTACGGCGGTGACAATGAACACCCGGAGATGCTTGATGCGACGCCTCTCGCCCTTCGGTAGCAGCACCATGCAGAGCGCAATGATCACGAACAGATTGTAGGCCGCCGAGCCGACAATTGTGCCTGGCCCAAGATCTCCGCTCTCGAAGTTTTTCGCATAGATCTCAATGACGGAGAGCAGAATTTCGGGTGCACTGGATCCCAGTGCCATGAGCGTTAGGTTTGCCACAGTCTCATTCCAGATGCGTACACGCATCGTTTGCTTCTCGCCTTTGGGCCCGCGGACGACCACATTTCGCTCAATAGAGGTGATTGCCTCTATTGCTGCCATGAAACGATCCGATATAATCGAGACGCCCACAAACAAATAGACCATTAGCATAAAGTAGACAAAGCCACGCAAGGCACGGTCCCCAAGTGAGATCCTCCGCTGAGGCTGCCATAGCGGCAGCAAAAGACCCTCTGAACACGTACTCAAATCGTCCAACTCAACTCCGGGTTCCATGGTCGTCGTAAAGTCGTCAGTTCCTTCAATCGCCTGACGCACACGACGACTGTGAATGGCATCACTGCTGGTATCATTCAGAGTCGAGTAGGATTCTGAGTTGTCCACAGCTTGGCCAGCTGTCAGGGCAAACGTGTTCGCCTTCACATAGAGCACGAGCAATAGGACAGCGAAGGTGGCTAGTGTTCTACCGATTTTTCGTATTAGCAGCATCTTTTCTTCTGTTTTTTGTTTTTTGTATTTTGTATTTTTTTATCTTTTCTGGAAGTGTTTAGAGTGTATTGTCTTTTTCTGTTACTGGAAGCGTTCCTTTCTTCAATTTTTGTGCACTGAGTTAAAAATATGTTGCGGCTTAAAATGTTCGATTCGTCCTGCGAAACGGCATCATCTCAAACGCAGGCTTAGCACGATGTGGCGACCCTTGCACACAACTAACGTTGCTCCTGTTGATTTCTGGAAAAAGACACAAAGGAAAACAAATTTCTTTATAAATAAGCGAGCTCGAAAAAGCACCATCTATCATCTACTGCTAAATAGTACTTTTCCGTTGAATAACCCGATTTAACATTATTTAACTTTTCCAGATGGGCGAAAAGACGTTGCCAGAGCTTTTCACTTAGTATTTTTCTTTCGTACTTTTCAGCTGCTTTGTATATTTACACGAAACAGAAGCCAAGACAAGATATAAACTGAGAGCAACTGAAACTAAACATAGAACATAAACAAAATGCAGCAGTACTAAGGGTAAACATACAACTCGAGCAAGTGCAAGGTAAGCCACGACTGCAAGATACTCTACGAGGAGTGTGCTTGACGTGTCTTACGGGATGTTATATCTCATATAAAGCAATAATTCCCTTTCACAATAATTCTCACTTTGTGATGACTAATATTCAGTCATTAGCCATTGTTCATTGAATATTGTTCACTGGTTATTGATCTTTGGTCAGTAATAATGTATCTTTATATATTTTTCATAATTCATTAGTCATTGGTCATTAGTTATTAGTCATTAGTCTTTAGTCATTGCTCATTAAAAGCAAGAGGACATTGGTCATTGGTCATTGGTCATTGGTCATTGATCATTGGTCATTGGTCATTGGTCATTGGTCATTGGTCATTGGTCATTGGTCATTGGTCATTGGTCATTGGTCATTGGTCATTGGTCATTGGTCATTGGTCATTGGTCATTGGTCATTGGTCATTGGTCATTGGTCATTGGTCATTGGTCATTGGTCATTGGTCATTGGTCATTGGTCATTGGTCATTGGCCATTGGTCATTGGTCATTGGTCATTGGTCATTGGTCATTGGTCATTGGTCATTGGTCATTGGTCATTGGTCATTGGTCATTGGTCATTGGTCATTGGTCATTGGTCATTGGTCATTGGTCATTGGTCATTGGTCATTGGTCATTGGTCATTGGTCATTGGTCATTGGTCATTGGTCATTGGTCATTGGTCATTGGTCATTGGTCATTGGTCATTGGTCATTGGTCATTGGTCATTGGTCATTGGTCATTGGTCATTGGTCATTGGTCATTGGTCATTGGTCATTGGTCATTGGTCATTGGTCATTGGTCATTGGTCATTGGTCATTGGTCATTGGTCATTGGTCATTGGTCATTGGTCATTGGTCATTGGTCATTGGTCATTGGTCATTGGTCATTGGTCATTGGTCATTGGTCATTGGTCATTGGTCATCTGTCATTATCACTTGCATTAGCATTGTCATTTTTATTACCATTATTATTATCATGATCATATCCATATATAATTTTCATGACTATTAATTTTAGATTAGCATAAATTGGTCATCGATTTATTAGCCACACTCCTAAATCAAACACGAGCTTCTAGATTCTCATCATCATATGAAGCAGTTACATTGATTAAATATAACACGTCTTCCCCTTTCTATATATCTTTTGATATTTGTGTAATAACTACTATGTTTGCTATGGGTACGGGTGACTGAATAAACGCTGGTCAAACTGACTCAACGGACCGGTAAATATGAATACATTATGAAATCGATAAAATGCATAATGTAGATAATGTCAATAACTAAAGCTGACTAAGAAATAAGGAGAGAGACAGAGAGAGAGAGAAAGACTGTGTGTGTGTGCATGTTGAAGAAGATGGAACTGAGTAAAGCATAACGGTAAATGCATTGACAACAAGAACTTGACTGACAAGCGAAACGGACAAAAGTCGGCACAGCGAATGGCGAAATAGAACGGTTAAAATTCAAAGAGAGAGACTTAGTGAGAGGGACACAACAACACAAGAGAGCGAAGGCAGAGTGGGTGAGATAGTAGGCTATATTAAGATATGCATATGCAATTGTTCTATGCGGATGGATTGCTGCACACTCCTGTCTATAATATAATTTGTAGATATATATAAATAAATAAAATTAAATACCTAAATATCTATATATTGTGTATATGATGAATCTCCTATACGAAAGTCGAAGTGCATTTTTATTTATTTCAATATATGTAATATATATGCCAACTAATATTATTTATATATTTCTAAAATTGAAAGCAAGAATAATATATATTATTTTAATTATGCACAATATTTGCTTGCTTGATTCGCATCCAGAACTAATATGCTGCACATTTTGCGCTGCAGGGGAAGGGCCTGCTTGTATTAATTTAGCAATTACAACGGTAAAATGTGCCAAGAGCAAGAGCGTTAGGGAATGGGGAGAGAGCTGACTGTGCAAACAGTCAGACAGTTGGACAGACGCGCCTGGGTGCAAAAGAGATGAATGTCAATGCACAAGCACACTAACACACTAGCACACACACACACAAGCACACACAGAGACTCGGGCATTTCTAGCCAGCCCGCAGGCAAGTGCTCAGTTCTTCCACCCGTTTTTCATTTCAGCAGCAAATTGCATTTAACCGTTATTGAAAATTTTGTGCACGTCGACGCTTAAAAGAGATTGCGAAATTAATTGAAAAATCTCTCGAGCAGACACTAGACATATTATTATTCAGACAGTGCGTGCTGCATGCAACCACAGTGCAGATTCCTCACTTTACATAATATTTATGACCACTGTGCATAGTGTGTGAAATATGTATTTAAATATAGCCCATCGCTGCAAGGCTCAGCGGGTTCCGTTTTGGGCTGCGATCGCCAGAACAAACACGTTACGTTACGTTAGCACTTACGTTAGGGCTTACGTTGCGCTATCGGTACGTTTTTTACTGGTGTTGGCCCAACTCGGGCTGGGCAAACATTTCGCGGAAGCAAACGTTTAGTATCGAATATCGAATTCTGTCCAATTTAGATTTCACTATGATTGAAAACGGCTACAATCGAGGCACTGAACACATCTGCTCTCCCACTTGCATTCACATTCGCAATCGCGTTCACGTTCGGCAGCCAATGCACAACTAATTCGCCAAAAACCCGCCGCCTGTCGCCTGCGCTCGACAAGCGTCGTCCCAAGCTCTCATAATTATTTTGAGTGCCCTACACTGATTTGGGCACGTCGGTGTGTTCATCGGTGCAAGAAACATAAATTGTGTTGCTAACTTATAGAAGGACAGATATCTATTCTTCTCAAGTCTAAAAGAGCATCTCTAACACTGATTTACATATTTCAATCTTACATTCTGCTAGAATTCCTAAGAGTTCCACATTATGCTCATTTTTTTTTGTTTCACAAGCGTAGGGTATTTGTCGTTTTGTTACGCTTTTATCTTTTCCCATGCACCACAATTATTAACCTATGTCTTTGTCTGTCAAAATATTCGCCGTTATTTTAGCTGTGCATCGTTTCACATAGTTTGCTTTGCTCACGCTCTCACGCTCTGCCTCTCTCTCCACTCTCTCGCGCTAACACTCTCTTCAAATTTCTCGTTTGTTATTGCCTTCTTTTTGTTTAGCATTAAATTTTGTTTATTATTGTCGCCTTCAGCTCTCTTTCCCTCTCTCAGTCTCTTACATGCAGAGGCAAATATTTTGAATCTGTTTTGTTGCACCTTTGGGTCAACTACACAAACACACACAGCTCTGGCGAATTGCTATTATTATATAGTGCATTCGGCAGGCGTTCCGTATCTTAATCTCAAGCACTAAACATAGAACTCGACTAAAGGTTGAGCTCTTCAGCAAAACCATCTAATAGTTGGCTCAACTACAGACACCCTGTATATTTTGAGAGTGCATATGAAAGGGTTGTTATGGCAAAATTTTGAATGGGATAAGGATATATGTATGCAATAATATTCTTACTACCATACTAGCGATATATAAACGTTGGCAAAAGAGAAAATTAATATTTTCATATATTATATTATATAGAGGATACATGTTTCGCTATCTCGTTAGTAATCAAATATATTGATAACAATCGATTTGAAGTACTTTAATTATAGACAAAGATTATTTGTCCACTCATTGAAGAAAACCAATTTATTAAAAAGAGAATTTAAAGTTTTTGCAAAAACAGGGTAGCGTCTTGTCGGTTACCTAATCACACTCTCTTTCTTATTACGCCTGCCACCCAGCTGTGAAGCATGCTTGCGTACGTAGCTAATTTTTTTTGTTTTTGTTTTTGTTTTTGCTCTTCTGCCTACCCTTCTGATATATTTTTAGACAACTGCACAGACACACACACACACACACACACACTATTACACTAATGATCTCTGCCTAAATATGCATGTATGTGTGTGCATATGCACATGTATATTTATATGTTTTCTACTCACTTGACCTTTTGTCAGCTGCTTCTTAGTGTGGACTGAGGCACCTCTTGGTCGAGCTTCAATGAATATACGATATATGTCGCAATGTGAAATGACTTGGCTGCCAATAACCGATTTTGGACGGAATGATTAATTGGCCTTAACAGTAGGGAAATTTGGCATTAAGGCGAATAATTTGTGGATCGATTCACTTACAGCCCACAAACACCTTTGGCCCGTCTGGGCGAGCACCGTACCTTTGGTATCGCCCACTTTGTTTCTCTCTCGCCTCTCTCTCTCTCCCCGTCTATATATTAGGAAAGTCGGTTCACACAGTATGCGCCATGGGCCCCGCCAGCGAGGTTTGTGAACAAGAAGAGAATATGGAACGCTTACGATTTAACTAATAAATAATGGAGTTTATTCCAAATTTATACTTACGCTCCAATAATGTGAAGTAAATCTCAAAGGCGATCCACAACAAATCAATCTTTAATATCGCGTTCTATTTGGCGAACCAACCAAAACTGGAAATCGCTTTCAGCGTCCATATAATATATAGTTGAATATACTTCTATATATATATACGTAAGCCTTTCCACATTTATTCTTAAGATAGCTCGACGAAGCGTTCTTAAATTTCATATCAATCTGACGGGCCAATTGATATAGTGATACTTTGTTATCATAAGAGCATTATACAATGGGTCTAACTTCTCAGATTAGAGCTGAGCGCGTGCCGTGACCCGTGAGTCGTGCGAACGAATATGAAAATTGAAGCTCTATGAAAACTTATGTGAGAATAAACATAAGATATATATTTGTATATAGAGTCAGCTCTAACTGATTGAATGTCTATATCTCTCTCCATTCTAATCTATATCTTATCATGTCTAGCGCAATTCTCTAACTTTATCGTTATCTAACAATAACGTCATCAAGTCGTCCGTGTAAGACATATTTATAGTAAATTAGTTTCATATATATACCAGACAATGCAGGTATATTTCGATTAGATAGATCTGGTCAATATATTTGCTTTATGTGCCAACTGAATGATAAGAAAATGTGGAACAATTGACTGATAAATGGAAGCAAATTGCAGTTGTATACTATATAATAATGAGCTATATAATTGAGAGTAATTAATTATATATTCCTATTTATATTCCTATTTATGAGCTCATCAGTTTTATTCAATAATTCCATAATTTCATAAGGTTTTGATTGATAACTGATTTTAAGATAGTTCAGAATGAAAGTATGCTTCATTCTTTGATTTTTCTTCAACTACATATCTTCTAAACGTAAGTGTTTTCTTAAATAACACCAATTTAGAGGCCTACGAAAAAAATTTGGGAATTCTAGTTACCTAATTGAGCGAGATATTCACATTTTTTGCAAACTTTTTTTTTGGAAAACTCTACAAATATTTCCTGGAATTTTTTTAGGCCCAATTTCAGACGAAATTTAGAAGAGCTTAAAATAGAGTCCAAAAGGAAAGAAAATGTAGGACGATCCTTCGAGATAGTTATAGAAACTAATAAAATTTAACGCATAACGTAAAGCGTGTTTTCTCCTGAAGATCCTGTATATATCATGGAAATATATCTAATTTAATTTCCTCGCATAAATTCCTTGCAATCCCCTCGCATTACCATAAATAACGCGCTGTATCGGGGCTACTACCTTGGCACACCTTAATTATTAACTGGGCAAGGGCAGGTTTTGTGTTCATACTTTGTTAATTGAATCATTGGGACAGTCACTAACGGCTCAAGTCCTGGGCTCGTGTGCCGCTATTTCGGGGGCTTAGGCAAATTTTGCATGGTCAATTAGACTAAATAATTGATGAGACGTCGCTCTGGCAACGGGCACGAATAGCGAATAGCAAACGGAGAGCAAAGAAAATGCCTAAAATGTTGCCTAAATCATTTAAAGTCGCTCGTGAAATGGAAGTGCGCTTGAAATATTTATCATACGCCACGTTGACCGCAGTCAAAGCGAGCGCGCACACTCGACTCGGCCTAATTGTGATGGAAGTCTTTGCCCGAGTGTGAGCATACATCAGGCAGACACTGTCAACGGGGCTCTAGCGTAAAAAGCTGCCGCAGCTGTCCACCAGCTCACTCGACAGGCAACAACATCATATCCTGAACGAGCAATCCTTGTACTTATATCAATTCCATTTTCACACTGCTTTTCATATTGCCTGCCTAATACCCTGTAGCAAGACGCCCGTAGAGGGGGGTTCCCATTAAGCCACACTTAAGCCACTTATGGCTGAGAGTGGCATTTCGTTAACCTGATTGGACTTAGCATATGATATAATGTTGGCTAAGGGGCTTGATTGACTGATTCAAAGACTGATTGAATGAGTGTTAGGGTGTTAGATGGCTGACTAAATTGAGCAGAGATATGAGCTTAGCTCTTTTATGATATCAGCTTTTAGGTATATATTAGTTAAAGCTGTAATTGATTGACTCATAGAATGAGTGCTTGCTTTATATTATATATTAATTAACTGATTGACTGATTGACGAAGTCAATATTTGTTGATATTTGTTGTCTGATTGATGATTAAAACGTTGATTGACTAGCTGCTTGTTGATTGAACTTAATACAAAAGTGTTGCACATGTTTCATAGTTGTTCTAGATCGACAAAACGATTGATGAACCTAGCTGATTGACGATGAACATTTTGATTGACTGATGATTGAACCATATATATATATAAACTTTGCACATATTTCATATTTGTTGCAGACTGATTAGGCGATTTATGGATTAAGCTGAATAACCAACTGATTGATGATAAAAACGTTGACTGTCTGATAAAAAAAATCGCCTTTGTTTGCTTCTGATTAACTGATTGATTGATTGCCTACATTTTCGATAATGATGGATTGACTGATTGATGACATATTTAATGTCAAATGGACGAAAAATAGGTCTCATAACTGCCTTAATTTTTGGTAATATAAAATGATTTATCTTAGCTGATTGATAGATTGATTGATTGCTCGCTGCTACTGCTTTGATTGTTGATTGAAGCACGCTAGATTTAACAGTAGTGGCTTTCTATGATACATACAAAGAAAACTTATATAAACACAGATGTATGCATAATTAAAATTTAGTAAAATTTAGTTTTTACAGGGTATCTGCTCAGTCGATCAGCTGAAATTTTCGTATTTCTGATTATGCTGTTGTTGTGGGCGCATTCAAGCCGTATATCCTTGGTAACAGGAGGCTGCACGGCAGCTCAGCTCTGAAGCTTTTCGGGACAGCAGATGAAATGGTTAATGCGAGAGTAGGTGGGAGGTAAAGGGGGCGAAAGAAGAGAGAAGGAGAGAGAGAGAGAGAGAGAGAGAGACAGCAGCAGCGGCGGCGGCAGTAGCTTTAGCTCTGGTAACAGTTGCTGCTGTCAGCGCATTTTCCTGTTGCCGTTGTCGCTGCTGTTGGCTTTTTTTTATTTATTGGCGACAGTTTTGGGCCTCATTGTTGTTGTTGTAGCCTCTGTTGTTGTTGCTGTTGTTGTAGCGACAACAACTTTGATGACGGTCGTTATGAAAGTCGTCGATTCGGAATGCCGCTTTGTCGCCGCACCGATTCGTCCCTTTCCGTTTGAGCTAACCGACGCCATCTTAGATGGATAACATTACCGTTGACAGCTGAATGCGTGCCCGGGATATATACCAAGCCCCCGCATCAACCACCACCCCCTTCCTCCCCCCACATAGCCCCACACATATCGCTGCCAATCATTTTTTTATACACATTTTCACGCCTGTTTATTCTGCTGTTCAGAGCTAAACTGTTTATTATTTAACAATATCGCTCGCTGCTCGTGTAGGTGAGCGCTTATTTATTTATAACTGTACATTGTAACATTTTAAACACACACACACACACACACGCACACACACAGGGAGAGAGGCGTGCTAAGCGCTTGCAAATGGCAGCTACAAATTTTAATAGTTTTGCGCGCAGACAAAGCCTGACAAAATGGTTGTCTCAAGACATGTGTATATATGTGTGTGTGTGTGAGTGTGTGTGAGTGTGTGTGTGAGTGTGTGTGCTCCTGGCATGTATTGTATGCATAGCTGTTGTAAATAAATGCGACCCGTGGGGCGCTAACGCGGAAGCAGGTCTTAAAGTCGGCGCGCTGCAAAGTATGCTACACTTTATGAATGCCAGCTATGGTGTGGGCGTTTGTGGGCGTGTCTCTGTGTGTGAATTGTGTGCTTGTCATTAACAATGGTTAGCAGCAACAACAACAACAACAACAACAAATGTGTTTGCCTTGCTCATCCGAGGTACAAATATGTTGAGCTAAAACTTGACTAATTAAATAATAATTTTTTTTTGACTTCATTAGAGCAAATTAGACGAGCTCACGCATACACCCAAGCACACACAGACAGCCACACACACACATACAGCGTTCTATCAACACAGTTGACATTGATTTGATTTTCATTGAGCTGCGCCATAGAAATTTCTACAAATTCCTTATCTCTCTCTATCTCCGTCTCTCTCACTCACATTCTCTCTCCCTCTCCCTCTCCCTCTCTGCTCTGTTATATTTCGCTATGATTTATTGACACAAGCAGCTGGCACGCGGAATGGCTGCAACGCTCATAACTCACAGATAGCATTCGATCTGGATACAAATGTTTTGAATTCCAAAGCGAATAGTTTAACTAACTAGATACCCTCTAAAGTGAGACAAGTAATGAAGAAAAGTTTGAAACATGACTTCAAATTAGCTTAATTTACTTTAAATTTAATTGAACTCTATGAAGAGTCAACCTAATGCTCATTGCAGCTATATAAGGTAGCGAAAGAAATATATCATAACAAATTTGATAGCTTAAGCTAATCTTAAAAATATGAACTAAAATGGAGGAGCTGGAGCTAAGGAGCTGGCTTTATATTTTTTTCACATCTGCAAATTACTCCGCTGGGGAAAAAAGAGCACTTTTTGGAGAATGCTTTTCATATTTATTAAAGATATAATTTCTTTTGTTTTTTTTTTTTTCACTAAAAATCAAGTCAAATATGCTCTGTAGTGTTTTTTGCTTCATTTTTTGCAGCTGCAATAATAGGCAAGATATATAAAAAATAGCACCACTTTGACAATACTTTCAATATTGACTTTAATACATTTTTTTATTTATTTTAGTTTAAGCAGCTTGAATTACATTGAGGAGAAAGAAATAAATAATGGATGATGGAATTTTAACGTATTTCATATGAAAAAATTAATTTTTAGCGCTTTTTGTTATTTTTCTTTTTTCTTATTATCAGCTTCAACTACAGTAATGGCAACAAAATTATATCACTTTTATAATAATAATAAATCTAACATTTTCTTAGACCCGAAATATATATTTTTTTATTGTATTTTTCGCAACTCTCTAAACAATGAATGGGAAAAATCAAGTGTTATTTTTATTGCTTTTTTCTTTGAATTTTCTTCAAAATTGTATAAAGGTTAGTTGAGGAATGAAAATTAAATGTAGCTGTATTTAAAAATAATAGATGCCAATCTTTATATTTGTATAAATTTTTTTCATCATTTTTTGTTTGTCTCTAAATTATGTCGTCCAATATTTAGTACTCAGTCGCACTATCCTTTTTTTGAACACAACTGTATAACTTATATCAAAATTCTTTCATCTACGACTTAACTCTAAGTACAACTAAAGCATTCTTAGTATTCCCAAATATCTACCCACTCTTCCACAATTCTCCCACATACTACAGGGTATGCGCAATCATTCCCTATTGATTAGTTTCTCCATTATGCTGGTCTTGGCCAAAGTTGGCCAAGCAACTGACGTGCCAGACATTGTTAAGATAGTTAGCTCTTGGCTGCTCGCTGGCCGTTAGCTGTCAGGGCATATTCTAAACTATTGCTGGACTAGTAGAAGCCGAACTATTTGCTAGCTTGTTCCATTTTTAGAGCCACATCACCAACTTTTGCACGCCCAACTTTAAATGGAAAAACTCAGCACAGCTTTCACCTAGCCATACCTTGCTGAAAGAACTATATTCATGTGGGGGCGAGTAGGGGTGTGTGTGGATGTGTGTGTGGATGTGTGTGTGTCTTGAGCAGCCGCTTTCACTTCGATGATAAATGATATTCAGTTGGTTACCTTTTTTCTGCGAAAAACAAGCAAGCACTATTGTCCAGCGCTCAATCATTCAATCAATCAATCAATCGCTGCTGACGCCGCAATCAGTTGAGCAAATATTTTGCTAAACGACTTGGTCAACAACCAGTTGTTAGTGTACAGGTTCTACCGATTCAATGGAGCTTAGATAATGGGCTTTTGTGTAGGGGTTTAGGCTGTGTTTATATTATACTACAGAAACAGATTGCCCTGATAAGGCTTAGTATAGAGCCTATGGACTGCTATACTAGTATTACTCTGAGTAGAGGTTTGTTTTCTGTCTTTAATCTTTAGATTTTTTTGCAGATATACTATATAGAGAGAGAGTTTTATTAGGAGAATAATTCAACATTCTGTAGTTATACACTGTACTGCGTCTTAATATCTTAGAGGTAATATCCATATTGATAACTATCGTCTTGATTTTTGAGTTTCTAAAGTATCACTCGAGCATTATAAGACCTAAAGGCCTAATATTTTATATAATAACAAAATTATGAAATATCAAAAGATTATTGGTATAAGGTATTTAATTTTCTTAACATCAATAAATATTGACTGAAATAATAAGATAAAATAAACATTTCTTTAACATAGCTCGAAGACTGTAAGAGGCAAGGAGCCGATATTTGATAAAAAGTTTTATATATATAGACTATCTGAAAATAAAATATTTTTTAAATGCATTTCCCTTGAAATCTTGAAATTTTCATTTATTGCCTGTCAATATGCTTTTTCATTATCTTTACATATAAAAACTTCAAGTTGTATTTTTCTTCAACATAACTCACTATAAGAACTAAAGACTTCGTACCTGATATATAGACATTCCTCAATCATAAAAAGATCTAGAGCAATTGATTTCTCAAATACCTTTACCGAGAATAGTGTACCCGCTATGCAATCGCTTGAAAACTACAAGAACAAGAGATATATCGCAACCAAAATGTTAACCTCTGTAAGACCCTTTCTGCCACAACTCATATTTCGCGTTTAGGGTGTTTCCTAGTCGAAACTCCTCCTGCTGCCTACAGCTCGCTATTCACTTTGCTCGCAAACATTTGGCCATCTTAGCAATATGTTTACGTAAGCTAACCAAAAATCACACAGGAACAACAACATCAACATTATTACGTTATCATCAACGTCAGCGCCATTATCATAATCATTATGAGCACATGTGAGCTTTGAAATACCTACAGCATTACTTACACTCCGGGGCGGGGGTAGCCACCCTTGCGGTAGACAAAGGCAGACTAAGAATGTGCTATAAGCATACAAGATAGATAGTATACATATATATATGTATACAGCACACATATATCTGCCAAAGTCTATGTAGACATAGGCTTAACACGAAATCACTTTAATATGTTTTCCTTAAGCGCATTTTATTGTGCATTTCAGATGAGCCCCACAAATTGGGTGCAAAATTTCTGGTATCTATTCAAGCGCAAATTCATTTCATTTGCATATCCAGCCTTAGAAATTCAAATAAAATATCCTCTTAAGGAATACTTGACTAGAATATTCTCAGAACGCTGTCAAGTTGAGTTGAAGCGTTTTCCTGAATGGATTGCAATTTATGCGAAATATCTCGAGATAAATTCAATTATAAATAGCCTTTGCTCAATAGCTCATATTAAATGCAATCCATTAGATGGCTCATTAAAATGGACAGCTCGTTGGCCAAAAGCGGGGAGGCATTGAGGGTAACGGAGTGGCTGATAGATGCTCGGAACTCATTGATGACTTGTAGTTTTTGGGATGTGGAGTATGCTGATGTGGGCTAAACGACCAGCTGCATACCAAATTCAAATGCTACCGATTTTAAAGCTCTTAAAATGGGCTTAAACAAAGATGGAAATTCAAAGGAATTTCAAAATGAATTTTATGAAAATGTAAGGAAATGTATGTGTAGAAGGATTGTGGGATATTTAGCAGATATATATATATATTTATATTGTAGACGTGTGTTAGAGATATATAGATATATTTTAGTTTTTAACTTATAACATAAAATAGGTATTCCGAGCTAGCAGAACTCGGGTAATGGTTCAAGTTTTTAAGACGTGAAACGTTCTTAGGTGTCATAAAGCTCTTATAGTTCTCGAGATATGCTTACAAACACTAGACTCCAAATCCAAATATGAAGAAAAATCAAAGAGATGTAGAAGAATATGCGGTACTATGTAATAGACGTATTTTATTTTGATGGAACTAGACTTCCATATGTAAGCTTGAAGCAAGTAAGGCATATAAGGGGTAGTGAGTGTCTAGCTATTGATCTCAACTCGCTGATTAGAGTATTTAAAATGTGAAGCTTTCTGGAGTTTCATCAAGGACACAAGAAGCCCAATATCACATTTGATGTCAATAGGCTTTGTAGCTCTCGAGCTATGCTTGACAAATCAAGTCTCAAAATAGGTTTTATTTTTAATTTAATCTAAAATATAGAATTTATATTTAATTTATATATTTTATAGAAGCTTCCTAGGAGCTAGCTCTCTAACACACTTCCCTCAACTTTAAGTCCTACTTAAGAATCCTTTTGCTAACAGTATACCCCACTTAACGTCTGCTTCCCTAGGGTATTCACAATTTATGTCTGTGTCTGGCTTTCATTATCTTGTAAATTTGACTCGGCGAGCCGAGCGCAAAGTTCATATAAAGAATTCAATTAAATTTCTTGCCAATTAAAGTGAGCAGCAGAGTTAAAGACAGAAATTGTTGTCAAGTTTGCTGGAAATTTTGGGCTGCTCATGTGTGTGTGTGCCTGTTAAGCGGAAAATTATGATTTCCCTGTGCCTTTGTGTGCGCATTGAGTGAATTTTCCGGTTGACAGAGGACACACAGAGAGATGGGGAGAGAGAGGCGCTACCTAATAATTGCTTTGTCTTAATAACTTGAGTCGAGCTCGCGCTGGGATTACGACTCGAGCACACCTCGCAGAGTGACAAGAAAATTAAAGGTTTTTGGCATTGTGGTTGGGGCTGGGACCTGGCCTCGCCTGGCTGGAAGGTGACAAAATGTGAGCCCGGTGCGTGTCAATGTTGACTCCAGATATTATATCTTTCAACTGGTATTCGAATCGGGCTGGCTCGTATCTCCATGGCTTGTTCATTTCACGGCAAACGAAATTTATCTTTTGTTCGGCTTCGCCTTTGACTTTGCTCCGACTTTATGGGATTTTCATGCTTTTAATTTTTCCTCTTTTTATTTCCCCCTTTTATTTACAGCTGCTTTCATCATCGTCCCCGAAATTTAATTGCCTGCCTTGTAGAACTTTATGGGGAATCATCAGCGTTTGGCTGTCCCTTTTATACACTTCCCCTGAGTGCTAATCTAATACTGTCACGATATGTGCCCCATAAAGCGGAACACTAAACTCTTCCCTATGTCGTAAAGTGTCATATATATATGTCATATCATAAGCATATTCTGAAATTATGTCAATATATAACTGGGCTAACAAGGCTAACACAGTCCTTATTAAATCTCACTTCAGCTTTCACTCCATTTATTTTTAGCTTCAAATCGATTTTCTTTCGCTCTTTTTTGCCCTAGCGACCCCTAGACATTTTCTATTGAGCCTGAAGCTTAAATTCACATTTTTCAATTAAAATTTATGTCTTCAATCAAAGTGACTTCGAAATGAGCTTAAAAGTAAAGTCATGGGCAGAAGTTTTTATGCACATTTTGAAGCTAACGAGATTTATTTATAAAAGTCTATATTTCTTTTGCATTTAGCTATGTATTGTATTGATCATCAATCATGAAGTCGATTGATTATTTAAGAATATAAGACTTACGCTTTAAAGAATTAGTATGAATAATTCAGATATCTATCTGTAAGTACAGGGGTTATCGTCACTCAATCAATCAGTCTATTAATCATTTAATCAATCATGTATTGCTAACATTTTTTACTGCTTAGATTAGTATTTATACTGTATAAATTGCAGTTTTTCTACCTTCAATGAATAGTGTTCCATGTTGCTCATCAATCAGCTTTCTATATGTTAGAGTGGCTGTTCAGCTAATCAATCAATTAATTAGTCAATCATCAACAAGGACCACAGTTGATCACATATTGACTAGTATATTACTGTAAAAGTTTCAGTTTTACATATTCAATTAGCTCTAAGTGTTGATCAGCTAATCAATCAATCAATCTATCCATCTCTCAATCAGCTAATCAATCAATCAATCTATCCGTCTCTTAATCAGCTAATCATTCAACCAATCTATCCGTCTCTCAATCAATTGCCTAAAGATCAAGTAATATTGAAAATTATTTTTAATAGCTTAGAATCCAAATAGACAGTCTACATTTATTCAATCAATGACTGAGTGCCAATATTTCTCCTAAAAATCGTAATATAAATTACTGTTACAAGTTTTACTGTCTATGCTGTATATACAGTAGACAATTTGTTGCTCATTAATCAATCAGCCAATCAATGAAACAATCACTTTATAATCACTTTCCTCATTGCTATGACAAGTAACTAACTGCCCAACTGAACCACCTTAGGCTATACACTGTTCATCGATCTGTCATTTAGCCAATTTATCAATCAATCAATCAGTCAATAAATCATTCATAGATACATATCACCAAGCTATCAATTTTCATTGCTTCATAATCCGCGCTCATACTTCCTTTCAGCTAGTGCATTAAATATTCGACTATTTGTGTGATTTCTCTTTTTGGCTTGTCCTTTTTGAGCCACCTCGTCGACGTTTGGCTTAAAGCAAATCCTCATATTTTTCTCATCATCTTCTGTGTGTTTTATGGCTTCTGCGCTTTAATCAAATAGCCAGCTGACTTTTCATACCAATTTTTACGAGTCGTATGCGCAATTTCGGCCCGCACACACTTGGCATAGAAATGGCTCCATGTGGGAGTGTGTGTGGGAGTGTGTGTGTGTGTGGGTGTCTGTGTGTGTGTTATATTTCACTGTCAGCATTTTGATTAAGTTTACTGCTCCTGAAATATTAACGAATGCAGTTTTATTTTCATCTGCAGCTGCAACTGCAACGCCTTTTGCTCAGCAATTGACGATATTGCTCATACGCCACGTCGGCCAAGCCAAGCCAAGCCTCGCAGCAGTTGCATCAAACATGAGCTGAATCTCGTCTATGGCTGACATCGCTCTGTGGCATCAGCATATTGCAGAGGGGCGCGTGGGCGTGTCGCTTCTATGCTGCATATGCATATGGCCTGGCCATGGCCATGTCGACGACGACGACGGCCACGTGTGCCTCTTGCCACATAAAGTATTGAAGTGCAAAGCTTTTAGCAGCGAACACTTCGCTTTAAGCCTTTAAGACGCTAAGCTACAGCTGACAAATATCCGGGCAGCGCGTGCACTGTCTATAAATATATACTATATATATATATATGGAAAAGTGTATTCTGCATTCTATTTATAGCTGAAGCGTAGCGTTAGAAGTGGAACGAGTGGAGCGGATTTTGTAGATGCTGCTCTGAGTTCTAAGTAAAGCCTTGAAGCCCCAGTCGGACAGCTGTTTAAAACCTTAAAGTGAAGCAACCACAAAATTTGATTGTCGGTTTACCGAGTCTACGTTTACAGAGGCTTAAATTAATTTGAAAGTATGAAGGAAGTAGTGGGGAGTGTCCGACTAGTAGATACCCTGAATCTGGAACAAGTCTGATATTCTTCTTTTGTTCTACTTTTCTACATCAGAAAGTGGTACGAAAACTTCAGCTATGACTAGCTTATACCCTGTGTATTGAAGCATTAACATGTAAACTGCTCTACATTAGAAGAGAGAGATTCAGCTGTCAGGATTGTACGAAAGAAGATTTCTGCAGTGAAGTGTTTCGTTCCTTGGGACGAAAACAACAAACCATTGAGTATAGAGGCAGAAGCTAAATACTTTAGAATTATGTAAACAGTAAACAAGACACCCACTCACATATATTACCCCTGGTATTGTCTGTGTTTTACTATGAAAATTAATTCGTGTACAACTTTTGTTATTGTTGAACTTTCTTAATTAAATGCATAATGCAAATTCGAATTCAGGAAAGGATAGTAACATCTGGTTGTATCCATGCTAAAGCAACGTCTCTGGTATTTTAAAAAACAAAGTTTTTGGGGAAGGAAGAAGAGAAAGCTTTCAAAATTTGAAATAAACCAAATTTGTATGTCAAAGGATCTCCCACAGAATATGTAATAGGTCTTTGACATTTTTTTTAGACATATGGTATACACAAATAAAATTTTTTTTTTTTAACTAAAGAGCCAAGACCCCCCATGGTCCTAGAGATCATTAGACCTCTGGACTTATAGACTTACAGACTTATAGACCCTTTGATCTATAGACCTATAAACCTATAGATAGACCTATAGACCTATAGACCTATAGCTATGGACCTATAGACCTATAGTTCTATAGACCTATAGGCCTATAGACCTATGGACCTAAAGACCTAAAAACCTACAGACCTCTAGGCCAACAGATCCAGCTCAATCTTAAATTTTATAATTAATTAAATAGACCTTTCTATTCCAAATGCACATTATCCAATCCAGAGAAATGAATTCCAGCAAAATCATATATAAAAGAAAACCTACACATATCACATAATATATATCATATTAAATTCGAATTGCAAATCGTTTCCTCAGGCTATTTCCTTTCGGGCCGATGGGCTGTCAAATATTTGGCCCTCAACTTGAACTCAATTAAAAAGTAAACAGTTATCGATTGTAATATGTTAGCCGAATGCTTTTGGCTGACATTTCGAGCTGGTTAAGGCGCTGACACTCAATTACTCTTCAGTTAAGAACTTTATGGCTCTTATGGCTCGATGGGCGGTTAATGGTCGTAAGCGACATCGATCCGGGCCGCCAGCAATTGCAAATGTCAAGCATTGTCCCGGCCAATTGTGCGACGATTTCCATAAAGCGACGGCCACCCGGCCAAGTGGCATTCACCAGCCATCGGGAACGTGGCCGGGAGTGTGACTTTAGATAACTTCGGCCGCCCAGTCGACGCGAGCGACGCACAATTGGGAACGAGCCGAGCATTTGAATAGTTAAATACCAAACAAATTGAAACAAAGCACTCGCCATGAATGAAATTTGAGATACGAGTACACTCACTCGACCTGCCACACTGAGCGAAACAAGGAGAAAGGTGCAAGGCAGCAAAGCAGCAATCGGCTGTGTAAACTCAGCTGGATTTTAATTGGAGATTGGACTAAGTTTTGATTGTAAATCTGAATGTTTTCTTCTTTTTTCTTAGCTATGCTCAAGGTATAATGAATTTGTTAACATTTATGAAGCAGATAGAAGACTATAAATTACATATATTCTTTATCAGGCAGACTGGTCCGAGTCGTTCTAGATCCGTCTGTCCGTCCGTCTGTTAGCATGTATGAACTTGTCGATTTCAGAACCTATAGAGCTTTGTCTGTCTAGAGACCTCTTTAGCTTTTATTTTCTACAGAGTATCTCATGATAGGCAATACTCCAGATATGCGTATTCGAAAAATCTTAAGTCTTTATAAGACGAGGGCACTAACAAGTCAAGGCTCTAGTAGAAAAATGGTTTGTGATCTTACGGACATATGGTCAGATGGATAGATGAATGGGACTGATTAATCGCTAATGTTTACCCTAATTGAGGAATGGAAACAAACTGGAAATGTATTCGTAGATCAGCCGTGAGGGCTGGAGCTCTACCAGATTGGATTTTGTATAAGAGTTGTGAATGCCTGAGGTTAGATTTTTCTTTTCTTTTTGAATGGAATTAGCTTGGAATTTTGTATTGTTTATACGCGAAACTGAAGGAAAATGGATATTCTGGGTATGATTGCCTGTAATAGGTATAAGGCGGCATGGTAGACACCTTTAGGTACATATATTCTTAGGCAGGACAACAAACTGACAAGATTCCCGTCTATCTGTCCGTCCGTATGAACGCAACGATATCGTAGGCCACTTCTTCATATTAAAGATCCAGTTCACACACCAAACTCAAGCAGAGTTTTATTTTAAGTAGAAATTTCTACATCTCGTGTATCACTTTTAAATTCCAATGTCGTCCTGCCTATATTTAAATTTCTTTACACAAAAAGTGCTTGAGACTAAAATGCTTTAATGGGCAAATATAAAATGTGTATTAGGGATTTAGTACTTAGTTCGAATTCAGGGCATTTCAACTCTCAGCTGATTTTTGTCTATTCAAATATGAATCCACCTCTTAAATATTATCATTAATTTATCAATAAGCCCTCAAATATATAAAAGTTTTTTTTTTTATTTTCAGTAGCTCTTCTCGCTCAGTGCACAGGCCATGTGCTCAATACGACAGTTGAGCGAGGCGAATGTCTGAGTGACAAACGGAACGACAGACAGTTTGACTGATGTGCGTATTTGTATTGACAAAAAGGCCAACAGGGACGTTGACGGCATGGGCGTGGGCGGAGGAGGGAGAGGAAAATTAAACAATAATGAAAAGTGTGGGGCATGCCGGAAGCGGAAAAAAGCGAAGCCAAACGGAACTCAAGTGGCGAACAGCTGCGCCTGCCCCAGAGTCCTTGCTGCATGCAACTTCTTTGTCTGTTGCATTGTCTCCCAGCTACGTCTGTGTGTGTGTGTGGCAGCGATTAGGTGCCACAAAGGGCAGTTGGAGACAATATGGTGCGTGCTGCATTCACAAAGACAAACGGCACAAAAAAGCACATGACAAAGCGCCAGACAAAGTCAGAAAAAAAAGAAGAAGAAGAAGAAAATGGCCCAGAGCAGCGACTAAAGCTTAATCGATAGCAAAACGCAAGGCAACAAAAATAACAATAATAACAAAAAACACTGAAATAAGTGTGCTTAGTTGAAGTGTGAACGACTAAGAGATGCCCTGCATAATGATAACGATGATTAAGCAATAAAACAAAAAATTAAATTCCGCTGACTAAGCTAGCTTAATTTATTACAATAAACTCAAGTAGAAAATCGATATTTATCGATTTCATATGACAGATATTTTAGTAAGTTTTCTATGCAAATTATGTAGCAGCCATAGGCATTATATTGTATCATTGCCCAAAATAGTTGAAAATTGCTGAGTCATTTGGACTACCTTGATTTATTGACACATATTAAAGCAGGAAATCGATATATATCGATTTTGGTATGATAGAAATTTTATTGGGTTACTTTGGAAATGATGTAGCAAACATAAGCCATACGTCAAATATTCATAAATTTAAAGCCTGCTAAGTCTTCTGAGCTACCTTCATTTTAAATCGATATTCATCGGTTTCGAATAATGGGAATTTTTTTTTGCTCATGTTGGACATGATTTTTCATGCAATTATTGTATCAAATATCAAAAGTAGCTAAAAGCATCAGAGTCTTCTAAGCGAAGAGACTTTTTCATTTAATCAATATATGTATATTAATATAGTAAATCGATATTTATCGATTTTGGTATGACAGACATTTTGTTAAGTAACCCTGAGGATTATATGGCATATACAAAAGATATATCAAATATTGAAAGTACATTTGATATAGGTGGAAAAAGTTGTCTTTGTGAGATGCAATTTTGTTATTGAATTCTATTTAAGTATCTGATTTCTGATGTATAAGTTATGCCCTATAATGAGCGATATTTATCGATTTGCAAAGAATATTTTATAAAGTTGAATAGAAGCTTTTCTTTATCAACTAACAGAAAGATAGCTCCACCACATTTTATAATAGATAATTATCGATTTCGTGCATTTAAAAATATTTTTGATATCCGATATATATATTATATGCCTCATTTTCCAAATGAAACTCAGAAGGCAACTGAGATTTTGTTAAGCAAATATAAATTTGATAAAATCTTGAGCTTAGTTTGGTATGAAGGCAGAGATATTGCCTATTTTTAAGGTTTTCGTGACATAACATCCTAATAAATATAGATTTGGAAATGGTGACCTATAACGGCTTTTATATACACTCTGATGCTTATAACACATTCTTTCATATCTATCGATAATTATCGATTTTATAATAATAAAGAAATTCTAAGTTAAAGTTTCCTTGCTTCCATCTGAGACATACAGAAAGACAGACAGACGAACCAATTAGACTATACTTTAGATGTCTATCTCTCTTTATATACCCCATCACTGAAACATTAATCATGGAATACAGGGCATCTAAGTACAACAAACTGGCAACTGTCACGCGGCGGCGACGGCTCAGCAGTAGCCGCGGCCGTTGCCAAGGTAAGGCCGGGGCGTATGCGTAATGTGCTTTTCAGCTGCGTTTTAATGTTGCATTCATTTCGTCAATGCTGGCGCCGCGAACAGTTGCAAGTCGCTGCTGCACGTAGCTGTCTGCATAGAGAGAGTTGCATAAATTACCGGCTAGTGGAGCATTGAGGCGCCACACGACCTGCTCCAGAAGTGGCTGCCGCTGCTGCTGCTGCTGCTGCTGACACAAATTCTGATGCTGCTGCTGCTGATGCTGCAGGATACACACGCACGAGTAGCTGGGACGACGGACCAGCTGCAGCCTCGGCCGCAGAGTTGGCCAAAAAATTTGTGTTTTTTTTTCTTTTCTTTCCTTTTTGGTGTCCCGGGGGCTGTTGAACTGCACCGTCGAAGCGAGCTGAACTCTTTCTTTTTTTTTTGTAAACTTTTCACTTGAGTCTGGTTGTTGTTAGTGTTGCTGTTGTTGCTGCTGCTGCTGCCGCTGCTGGCGTGTTATTACACATTTTTCATCTCACGTTTGCCAAAAAAGAAGCGCATATATATATATAACATATATAAATTGTAGACAGTAGAACAACAAGAACAAAAACAAAAACAACAACGGTAAATTGCCTGCCGGTCAGCAGGTTCAAAAGTCGGCGACCTGCGCGCCCTGCCCCTGCCGCTCGGCCTCTCTCGCGCGCTGCGTGTTTGTCCTGGGCTTATGCTTGCGCCCAAAAGTATGCAGAAGCTATTTAGCCTACTTTCGGTTGCACACTGTTGCAGTTGTTGTTGTTGTTGTTGCCGTCTCTGTCGCACGCAAGCACGCACAAACACTTGACCAAATGAATACCCAAAATTTAACCAATCAAAATTTGTTCTATTGTTATTTTTAACTGCATGCGTGTGTGTGTGTGTGTGTGCGTGTAACGGTTCTCACTTGTAGTAAAAATAGTAAAGCACTCGCAGCGTTCGGCACTACTAAAAATAGTAGTAGCGCAGCTAACGGCTTTTATCATTCACTCTTGTTGTTATTATTGCTCTTCGCTGTTGCTGTTGTTGTTGTTGCTATTTCGTTTTGGGCTGCGTAGTTCGTTGCGTAGCATGCGAAAACGTGACACGCTCGTGCACCGGATAAAGAAAGACTGTCGCTATCGCCGTCGTTGTCGCTGCTTCCCAACCCGAACGCCGACAGGCCGAATAACCCACTGGCCGACTGCGGCAGCCGAAGATGAAAACGAAAACGAACTCGGCTTCGTGTCGCTAACGAGCGCTGCAAATGGCTGAACATGAAACGCGGCCATAGATAACAAAATGCCGAACAAAACACAGGCGCACAGGATAAGAAACGTTTTGGCAATGAAACACGCGCAGCGATAACAGCACTTGTGCGCTCTCTCACTCTCTCTCACGCTCACTCTCTCTCTCTCTCTGTCTGTCTATGCTACCCATTCTCTGTTTGCTCTCGTGTTAAGTCTATTGGAAAAGAGGTCTTGTTTCTTTTTGTGTTTCGCGTGTGCGCTACGCGACTGCAGCATATGCGATTTGATATGTAACATGGTGAATTGGAAAAATATATGCAAATGTGATGGATTAATATAAATAATTAATTTCAATTAATTAATTCATTTCTAGAATCAATACAAACTTGACATTTTCAAATGAAACTTTTAGAATTATTTTTAGTTTCCACTTTTTTTCAGATAAATCATATTCTCCCTACTAATTATAACTAAATATATAGTCCATAATTTCAAGCTCATAAAATATACAAAATTAATATCCAGCACTTACAGCTACGGCTCCACGTCAATAGATAATCCCATTATCTATGACAGTTATCTTAAAATTTTACGATGCTTTAAAGCAATTGCTCTCGCTGTCTGCTTACCTGTAATTAACAGAGCTATAGACACTTGTTAAATGCGAACACACCTTTTTTTAAAGGCTTTTGGGTTGACGCCATTTTTTCAACTGAGCCCCAAAAAAAAACCCGCGAAACATCATCAAAATAAATAAGCAAAACGGAAATTAATAAGACCCAAGCGACCCTTTGCAACAAAATAAGCAAAAGGGACAACAAAAACCAAAAAGCAAAGGAAACAAAAATGTTAAAAAAGTTTGCCTGCACGGTGAATATTGAATGCCCTTTCCAAACAGCATCTTGGTATATATCATGGTGTAGAACATTTTTCATTTGATTAATCATTAATTATCTCTAAATAATATATAAGAGTTCAATTTATAACACTTTCTGATAAGGGACGAATTTATTAAAATTAATTTCTCTTAAAATGTCATGCCATTTGTCATATTTAGTGACAAAATCATAATGCCTTTATGGGTGGAGAAGGCAACATGATGGCGGTCAGTTAGGCTAAATATAAATGTATGTGTGCGTGTGCGTGTGTGTAAGCAAAAGAGCACGATGCTTAGCTTCAACTTTATCCAGCTGTCTCCCTTCCTCTTATTTGCTCTCAAAGCTGCATGAGAATGCCTTTGCAATATTAGAACATTTTGTTGAAGTAGTAAATCACAGCGCTACGCCTTTGAGCAGTGGCATAAATATCGTATTAAATATACATAGTTATATAGAAACATATGTCTATAAAGGTACACGCGTAAGCATATGTCTGCGTTAAGTAAAATACATCACACCGACGCAGCAATGCGACTGATCGACTGGGCAGACGCGCGCAGACTAATCGTCTGAGCTAAGCCGGCAAATGTGCTCTCACACTAGCTGCTGAGAGCACGCACTGTGCGCTCACTCCATTTCAACATAACGGGATCAAGCGACGAGGCGACCAACAGGCGTTCAAGCTGTGCTCATTTCAGTTGCCAGTTTTCTTTCCACTCCTTCGCTCTCTCTCTCTCTCGAATTCCTTACACTGTGCGCGAGAGGGTAAAACTTTTAGCTTTCTTAGCAAATGAAATACAAGTATTTTGTTTTTTTTTTTAAGTTTTATTTATGTAGTTTTTTTTATTTTAATCATTGTTTAAATCTACAAATACATTTACAGCGGAGGGCGAAAGAACAAAAAATTAAAAATGTTTACTCTCATGTTTATCAATTTTTTGTTTTTGTTTTGTTTTGTTGTTGTTGTTGTTACATATTATATCGTATGCAAATGTTATGCCATAACTGCTTGTTGCTATTCGATCCAAGGTATATTTTGTTGTTTTTTTTTTTTTTGGTTTTTGTTTTGTTTATTTTTATAGAATTTTTATAAATACTTTTTGTTGGAGTTATGAATTTTTATATATTTTTATTTTCGTTTCACATCAACAACAATATGCATTGCTATTATCTTTATTATTATTATTATTATTAATCAATATAATTTGTTAACAACTAATAATAATTTTGTTTCGTTTGTCATAACTAACATGCCATGAATTCCCCATTGGAAATCATTAAACAAAAATCTTTTGTTTTTTTTTCTTTCTTTATTTATTAAACAAATCAAAAAACTAGTTGAAAAAGCAGCGGCGTATTGTTTTTGTTTTTATGTGATTGACTGACTGACGTGACTGATTGATAGATTTGTAGACAATGCGTAGCACACTTTTTCCACAAATTTTCTCAATTAGTCGAAATTTTGTTGGTTTTCCATTGAAACAGTCAATAAATTTATATATTTTGGGGTGTGACGGATTGGCAAACTGATTGATTGACTGAAGGGCTGAATAGCTATTCAGCGGATTTTCATTTTCATTTTCATTGTCATTTTGCAATTAGTCGCAGTCACACCCCAGTTTTTTGCGGTGTATGTGTGTGTGTGTGTGTTAAGCGTAAGTTATACGAGAGAGAATTGAAAAGAAAATTGAAACACAATACTGTTATACTGTTATACTGCTACTGCCTTGGGCGTGCCGCCATTTTGTTTTTGTTTTGTTGTTCTTGTTGTTTTTAGGCTGTGCCGTGTTAACACGTTACAAACATTCAAATTTGTGGGCGTGGCTGTGTGTGTGTGTGTGAGATTTTCTTTTCTCCTTTTGTAGGGGGCGCTTAAAATGCACACAAAGCATAAATATTTAATTTATTTGTATTTTCTTTTTATTTTTATGTCTTTTTATAAACTTTTACTTCTCATATAACAAATTGTATGCCGCTCTTCGGCTGACCGGCCTGCCCAATACCCTGTAGTCCCAGAGCATGGCCTAGGCGTGGCATGCCGCCTGCCGCCCTTCAGCGCCTGCCAGCGTCTAGAGAGTGTTTTTTTTTTTCTTTTTATAGCTCCATTTATATAATCAAATTTTCATATAATATATGTGTGTGTGTGTGGTTGGGTTTGTATATATATAAACAATTATATTAATTGTGTTTGTTTTTGTTTTTCTTTATTTATGCATTCGCTTTGACTGCTTGCCCCACAAAGTTGTTGTTGTTGTTGTATCTTTGCTTATTTTGTAACTACGCTAATTTATTCATTTTTCATTTTTTGTTTCGTTTTCTGTCAAAATTTTCGTTTTTATTTTTTATTAATTTCTCTAAACTTCTTATATAATTTGTCTCTTCATGCGTGTGGTGTGTGTGTGGGTGTGTGTGTTGTTGTTGTTGTAGAGTATGTTTATATTTTATATTAGTTGCGCTTTAGCTTTGCTTTGCTTCGGTTTCTAGGCGCAATTATTTTATTTCTCTTAAATATTTCTGTTATTTTTTTTTTTAATTTTTTAGCATTTGTTTTTTGTTAAATAATTTTACTAAAAACTTGTTAGGTTATTGTTGTTGTTGTTGTAGCTGGTTGCTGTTGTTGTTGTTGTCGAAAGTTGTTTGTTGTTCGTTTTTGTTGTAGTTTTTACTTTATTCTTTTATTTAAATCTTATTTTTAGCTTTAATTTATAATTTAAATGTACTTAAATGTTTAAAATAATTATCGCTTGCATTTTGTTTTTGTTTTTGTTTTTTTTTTGTATTTTTTTACTTTAAATAATTAAATTAAAATTTGAAACATATTGCAATATGTTTTCCTTTTATAGCTTTTGTTGCACAGATTCCTGTGTGTTTCGCTGTTGCTTGCAAATTGCGGTTGTTGCTTTCTTGTGTTAAATAAACAATTACTATTTGTTGCCTTTGCTGCGGGTGTGTGTAGATTGTGTGTGTGTATAGGTGTAGGTGTAGCTGTGTGTGTGTATGTGTTTAATAGTATGTCTCCTGCTCCAACCAGCCGCCTGGGTTGCGACGCAAATAGAAACGACGTGTCTCATCATACACAAAGATGGCCAACATGAATGGAATGGCTGGGAACCACCAGACGAGTCTGCAGAGAATAACAATACATTTAATATATATCTCTATCAATCATATCAAGTCATGCTTCACTCACTTCAGCGGATACATGCGCAGACCCTTGTCCATGCCGGGGCAGTAGGAGAGGAAGGCAGCCAGCACCGTTTCGAAGACGAGGCCAAAGTTGAGGGCCCAGTTGCGCATGCCCTGGTGGAATATGGAGTTGCGACGCGTCTTGCAAATGATCAAATCGGCCCACTGTACCACGACAATCGAGATGAAGAACGCGGTGTGGCAGGTGTATTCCAAGGTCTTGCGATCGCGATAGGTCTGACGGGGGCGAAAGAAGAAATATTAATAATAGTATATAGAAACAATAGGTAAGTGATTGATTGATTGACTGATTGAATGACTGATTGACTGACTGATTTGCATAACTAATTGATCGACTGACTAAGTGCTTGATCAACAATTTGACTGAGTCAATAGGCTTAGCTACTGCTTGTCTAAAAAGCGCCACCTAGCGTTGAGCAGCTTAACAACTATGTTTCTGTTCCTCGAAAAAGAGCAGGAAGTTCTTATAACTTACTTCAGTTAGACATATTTTCATATTTTTTGATTGACTGGCAATGATTGATGATGCTCTATTGTTGATAGACGTTTCAAGCAATTAAACAATAAAAGCTAAACGTTTTTGACCTTAATCCAAAGCTGCTTTTCAGTACACTTCCTATAAGGCTACATTCAATTGATTTCAAATTTATTATAGAATATATAGTATTTAAATTAAATTTTACAAGATTTTGAGCTCTCCATCAAATTCAATAAATACTAAAGGTTTTTAACATAGTTCTTATAGCTCTATCTGTAAATCCGGAGAGAATCTAGAGCTAACCACAGACAAAACTTTAAGACTGTAAGACTTTAGCTCATGTTCTTACAGTTTTCCAAACCTTCAATGGACGATGCTACATATACTAGATATATACAATTTATATCTAAATATATATTACAGAATTCAACTCTCTAGCTTCAATATCAATTTAAGGCTTTGCATTCAAAAACGAATAATCTTTACACAAAACCAATATACTCGCATCACTTTGTGAACGAGTAGAAGTCTTTTTACTGCCAGTTTCAAATCCAATCTCACTTAACTCCAACAAAAATTGAATCTAAATTCTATTAGTTATGATAATAATCTAGTAATCTATAGATGATATATATATCTGATCTACTCACCCATTCCTGACCATACGAGTCAGTTAGATCGTTGACGGCCTTGGAGTCCCACATCTTACGGATGCCAAACAGTTTCATGGGCAGGAAACCGTTCTCAGCCATAATCACAAAGTAGACAAAGAAGCCGGCCGCTGCTTGGATCATGCCAATTTGTCCATAGGCCATGGAAATCAATCTGCATTTATTTTAAGATCGCGCAACGAACAAACGAAACGAAAGGCAACAAAATTAAATAAGTTAAAAAATGCTGTGAACAAATATTTATTTTTCTTTTCAATTTTTTGTGTGAATTTGTTGATGGTTTTTTCTTCATTTTTTTTTAATTTTTTTTTCATTTGTAGGTTGTAAGACAAGTCTTAGGGAGCATTAAAGATCGGGCATTGGCGCTAGCAATTGCTCAAGGTTTTTGCTTATAAATAAATGTAATTAAATTAAAGCAGAAAATTAAAGAGAAAATTTCGTGTAAATTTTGTTTGATCAGAAATAGAAATATTATAATTAAATAAAAATTGATTGAAAATATAAATAAAATGGTACACAAATTTAATGGTGTACAAATTTACCCAATTTAAAAAAAAGTCTCAAATATTTATATATAACATCTTAAATATTTTTTTTTAATTTTTCAAATACTTTTATTTTATTTAGGCTAAAAAAATTAAATTGTCTTTAAAAAATATATATTTCTTTAATTTATCAAATTTTTTAAATTAAGAAAAATATATTTGAAAACCCCTGAGCAACAGCTGCTTGCAGCTTATCATATTTAGCATATGATATAGTAGAATTTTAGTGTTCAATCGATATTGAGAGAGTTAGTAACTGTAGAGAGAATGCCATTTTACCTTTAAGCTCTTGGAAATAAATTACTTTTATAACTTTGAAGCAAATGAATGAAATCGTTTGTGTTTGACTTTACAGAATATAGCGTGGATTGTATTATGTATTAAATATATATTAGATTTTGCATTTTGTTTTTAAGTTTTTAGTAAAGCGCGTTTTAGGTAAGCGTGAGAGCGCAAAGAATCGTTTTCTTTGTATATTTGCATTTGTTTTTGTTTTTTGTTTTTGTTATTAATTATTCAGGTGAAAAGCAAAGTTCTTATGTTTAGTGGGTGTTAGGAACATGCAGCTAGACATAGACTATAAACATATATTACAGGGTATTTATTTGTAGGTGCTATTACACATGCAAGCGAGCTGTATTCCAAGCAAATATTTTTGTTCTTCTTTTGCTTTTTACTTACGCTTAAACAAGTTTCTGAAGAAAAACAATAAACATATATAGAAAAAAAAACAACTTATAGATAAACAAATAAGTTAAACATAGACTTACAAATAAATATTACTTTAATATGAAAAAAAAAAACAGAGAAGTAAAGTCCATTTGTTGTTGTTTAGAGGACGAGCCCACATAGAGACTTACTGCGAGGACATTGCGGCAACAGACTTGGCTATATAGTGACTATATAGGTGTGTGAGTGTGTGTGTATAACTAAGTAGAACGCAACAGAAGCTGTATATATATATATGTATTTGATTGATCGACTCAGCTACTATATATATATATTGTATATATAGAACGCACTAACTGGGATAAAAGTAACGGCAGAAAAGCTTCGCTTTGTTGTTGTCTGTTTGATTTTGTTCTTGTCTAAGTTTTCAGTTAACGGTATGTTGTGTGTGTGTGTGTGTGTGTGTGTGTCTGTCGGCTATATCTATGCAGCAGCCATGTCCCAGAACAAGTTCTAGAAGCGTATTATCAAACCGATAACACTTATATGTATATTGATTGTGCGACTAACACACAAAACATTGATGCACATTGTTCATAGAGAGATTCAAAGAAAAGTAAAAACGAATTTTCCAAAAAACACTTAACACATGAAAACGGGGAAAATTGGAAAATTTGGTGAGAGTCAACATATAACAGTAAAAATTTCATATATTATATGGTAACATTTTAGGTTGTTTTTTTTTAGAATTTTGTAAACACAAACGAAATTTGTAGTGAACACATAAAATTTGATATCATTCCACATTGAGAGCTCAAAGATCGCAAATCGAAATCATAAAATATATATATATTTTATATATAATATCTTAGTGTCCAAAAAGTTCAAAAAGAGTTGAGAAAAGAAATGAAAACAAACAGCAAAACGAACAAACACATATTTCGTTGGAACAGCCTTGCAGAGGAGCTCTTCCTGATAGAGCTGATTGACTATATAAATATATTTGTGATTCCATAAAGTTGTATTATCTTAGTCTACTTTGACTTCATTATGCTCACATATATCCCTGATTCTTTAAATTTCATTATGTCTATATATATTTTTGATACCATATTGATATAGTTTGTATTGTAGAATATTGAAGTTATCTAGATATATTCTCGATTCTAAGTATCTTTGGCATATTCTAGATTCCTTTTTATTGTCTGTTTTCAATCCATCTATAAATATCTTTCTGATTCCATAAAGTTTATATTTCTGCCCTGTTGTTTCCTGATTATATTGGCTTAATACCGACATATTTAAAATATATCTATCACATTAATCACAGTAAATTGAATCTAACTCTTACATATCATATATAGGATATATATAACTTCAATATATTCCAATTCTTATATCTTTTGGCATTAAGGATCTTTACTATAATACTGAGTATATAATGATTAATATTTTCCCTTCCCAACCAATAACAACTCCCTTCTATATAGCTCTGCAAGAGTATTCAAAATTCGGCTAGCCGAATTCCAAGTCCACAAAAATTTCGTGTGTGTTTTTGTTGAGACAAATATTTTTTTCATATTGCTGGCCAAATTGTTGGGTTGGGTTAGGGTTTGGGTGGTAGTTGTCACACACACACACAACTCAAACAAAGGTCAAACGAAGGTCAAATGTCAAATTTGAAATATGTTAAAAAAGAAGAAATGGGGGTTGCATGTTTTGTTCATTTATCTAAAATTTATAACTAAACAACTAAAAGTAAACAATTCTTAAAGAATTTTTTTTTTTTGGTTTTTGGTATTTTTGGTTTTTTGGTATTTAAATTCCTTATCGTTAAAGATTTGTCCTGACCTGCGGTTTACCAAGTTGTCGCGGTACGGATCTCTCGGCTGACGCTTCATAATATCGCTCTCGGCTTGCTCGTAAGCGAGTGAAATGGCCGGTATCTTGCGGTATTATTATATTAGTATTTTTTCGGTATTTTTGTGGTATATTATTGATTTATTTTGTGCAATGTTTGCAAGTATATTTTTTTGGTTTTTGATTAGAATCAAAAAGAAAGACATAATAAAAGTTTTGTAAAGAAAAAATCGGTGTAAAAAGGGGGAAAAATACGAAAAAGGAAAAATCTTGGTTAAAGTTTGACGAATAATCTTTAGCTTGGCATTATGTATGTATATAATAAATACTTGTTATATACTAAAAAAAAATATATTTTGTATATGCGCTAGGATAGTTTTCTCATATATATATATATTTTAGTTATATAGTAAGTACTTAGATAGAGATAGAGGTTCGGTTGCATTTGGTAGATTGTGTCAGTTGGTATTTTGTTGGTATTTTGTTTAGTTTCGTGTGTTTAGCTTCTGCGTACTTACGAAGCTAAGAAGTACTACACTGGGCAGCAAAATCGAGCAACCGAGTAACAAAACATCGATTCGTTATAGAGTTACAAGTGTGTATATGTATATATATATGTAGGTGTATATATATATATATAGAGTTTGCTTAGAGCTTAACTTGCACTAGATTTGGTATCTTTATTTATATATGTATATATATAGTTAAGACTAGGAAAAACTTGAGCCAGTTGAAGTGTTTCAAACACGACAACAAACAAAAAATGACAAAAAGAAAGTTTTGATGAGGATCGAAGTCGAATGAGATTGATTGATTGACTGATTGACTGACTAGAGTTTGGAGTTGTATGGATCTCCACAAATGACTGACTGATTGTGATTGAAATGGATTTCATTTTGATGATATCTTCGTCTACTACTAAGGAATGCATTAAATATACGATATACAGTAGTAGCATTAGAAGTAGAAAATAACTTGTAGACTAGTTTAATAGTTTTATAGTTAGGCCTGACGCTAGTAGTAAATAAGTTTAAATTTCTCATTGTATATATATATATGTAGAGAGATCGAAAACACGTTCTGCTTCGTCAGCTTTCAGTTGTGATGGGGGCAACGTAGAGGGACTTACCTTCCACAGGAAATCAGAAAGATCGAAGTCGATTGATGGTATACAAGAAACAAAAAATTAGATTGAGTGGTACAAGCAAAGAAGTTTCTTGAGCACCGAGAGTAGATTGATTGATAGAAATATAGGTATATATATAGAGATATATATAGAGTTAAGCAAATATTATAGGAAGAGTTGAAAAAAGGAAGCAGCAGAGCACGCCAAATCGCTTTGATTGAGTGTGATTGAGCGAAATATTTCTTCATATAGATTCCAAGTGCGGTGCATTATTCAGAGAGAAGATCGTTCAGATATAATTCGATATATATGTGTATATATACCATTCGAATAAGTTTTTCAAGTAGTTTTTCTTTGTGTTTTTTTTTTTCTTTCATTTTTTTGTTGTTGACTTTGACTTTTTAAGTTTTTAAGATTTGCAAAAAGAAAATTGAAAATTAATTAAGTAAATTGTAGCTATTGTATATAGATATAGATATATATGTATTTATATTGGAATACGAGTAAGCGCATAAGAGTTAGTATTATATCATTGCATAGTAATAAGAATAATAAGAGAAATAAGAGCAAATTACTTTCAACGAAAAGAAATTCGTAAGAAAATTAAATTGAAAATAGATTTTCGAAAATATTTTTGAAGTGTGGCTGGCCTAAGGCCCAGTGAAGAGTACTCGAAGTAGTTCAACTAGATCAGTTCGAATTGAAAACAATTATATATATTGGAGAGTGACTGAACTATAGTCAAATTGTAAACTAGAGAAAGATAAACAATAATAAAGAACTATAGAGAACTGTTCAAGTATTACGTTAACATTTAACTAGTTGATATTCAAAGGAGAAATACTCAAGTAGTAGAAGAATGAGAGGAAAAACATTGAAGAGAACATAAAACATTTAACAAAAAAATATAATAATATAATAAACTATGCCAAACATTTAACATAAAATATTATTAGAAAAAGGGGCGGGAGAAAATCCAAAGAAAAAACAAAACATCAAAAAATGAAACATTCAAATCGAAAAAGATAATGTCGAAATAAATCAAAAGTAAAAGTTACTTTATGCTAAAAATTGTAGTTATATTTGATATTTGAAGCTAATTGAAAATAGTTTTAAATAGACGAAAATTAGTTCGTAGTAAGAACTTTGTTTAGGGCTGAGCGTACTTTGCTTTCAAAACTAGACCGAAAAAATGTTCGCAGAATTGATGTGAGTTGGAAAAAAATTGTAAATTTCATTTGCAGTTTTAGAAGAAATTGTTGTTCATTTGCAGCTCACTCTTTTACTTTTACTTTTAACTTTTACATTTATTTTTGTGTATATTTTCATGTTTCATTTTGTTGTAGTATTTGTTGATTGTTTTGTTTTTGTTGTTGTTGTTTTTTTTGTTGAGCACAAAGAAAAACTTTACCTTTCGTTGACGAGTTTATCTTGAAAGGGATTCCTGGGCTGGCGTTTCATAATATCAGATTCAGCCGTCTCATAGGCTAAGGAAATGGCTGGCACCTAAACGTGCGAGCATTTTTTGTTTTGTTTTGGGTTTTGTTTATCAAAACACACAAACCGGATATTTGGAATAAAAATAAAAATAAATATGATAAATTATGCAAAATTATGTTTCACTATCTCCCTCTCCCCCTCTTCCTCTTTCTCTTTCACTCCTCTGGGCAACGAAAATGCGAACAACTGTGAATTCCATTGGAGCGCAGTTCACTTAAAGTCTATATATATAGTTAGATCATATATCATACTTAAGATCCGACTTAAAGCTAACTTAGTAGATCATTTCGATGAGTTTACAGTGGAATTGTGTGGCAATAAAAAAAGCTTAAAAAAAAATAAACTTAAATAAAACTTAGGAATAAACTTTAAAATAAATTGTAAAGAATTTTGAAAAAATTTTGAAACGTTTTTCATTTTGGAATAGGGTTAATGTTTATATATATATAAGTACTTATATACATATATGCTAATATTTACTACAGATTTTTGTGTGCAGTTAATTTGGAATAGTTTTTTTTTTGCATAGAAAACTAAATATTTAATGCCAATCAATTAATTGTTTAGAATGTACGTGAGAACAATTGTTAATTTTGTTAATTAAAAGTAATGTAAAAGAAACATTTTAAAACCAAAAACTTGTGAAACAATTTGGCAGTGAGTGAAACATAAAAACAGTTACAACCAACGCACACCAATTAACATTTAGAGCAGTTTTGAATAGAGGCGAAATTTGGATGATATTTTTTTGTTTTGTTTGGAACTGTACTCAATTTACACATAGGCCAATTTTACAATACAAACGAAACAAGAAGAAAGAAATAGCTGGAAAAGAAATATGATGTCGATTTGTGTAAAAAATGTACATGAGAACCAGAATTGTAGGGTTTTGGTCAAGAGCTAATATGTACGAGATGGAATGTTATCGATAAATGATCGATAAGTTGTAAATAATAATCTGAAAGACGAATCGTTAATATATGAGTTTGATTTGTTGGTGGAGATGACCTTTAACTTAATATGATACAAAATTGATATCGATAGATGTATATTGATAACTGTTAGGTGTTTATATTAAACAAGAATCAATGGGGGATTATGTTACAAACTGGTATCGATAGTTGTCTATCGATAAATGTTACGATTTGAAATCGTACAAAAAGTATGTTACAAAATGTTATCGATACATGTAAAATGATGATGTTAAAATGAAATTTATGCATGGAAATGCTTGAAGTGTACACGATTTGAAAGGCCATATGTATATGCTACAAAAATGATATCGATAACTTTCTGCTATCGATAAATTAGAATATCAAAAATAGATGACTGCGTAAATGGAGGCGATTTGAAACACGAGCGGTATTTATATATGCTACAAAAATGCTATCGATAAAAGTTTATCGATAAATGATAATCTTAAGAGTTAGTTGTTGTTTAGTAAACTGGTTAGTTTGGTTTTTTGTTGTACTGTTTCGAGAGTTTTTCTCCCATTTTTGTTTTTGTTTTAGTTTTAACGTTTATGCTAATTACAATCCAGCCACATACACAGACATCGATTAGTTATAGTTTATGATGTTTGCGCGAGAGTTTAGTATTAAGTATTACTTTCATTCTTTTTGTTTAGTCTTTTGAAAATGTGCATATGTATGTGTGTGTGTGAGAGTATGTGTAAGTGTAGGGTAGAAATTGACTTGATTGGCACCTTGAGTTCACTAATTTATCGTTGAAGGGGTCACGTGGCGGACGCTTCATAATATCGGCTTCGGCGTGTTCGTAGGCCAATGATATGGCTGGCACCTGGATTTGTGGATTATTGCAGTTGGTAATATTAGCAAAACGTTTTCACAATTCAGTATACAAAGTAGCTCACATAAACAGATCATACAGATTCTGTGTGTACGTGTCTGTGGATTCGACTAGAATTGAGAATTATACTAAACGAAATACTTAAGCTACAAATAGGTTCTTTAGTTTGTTATATAGCCTAGTGCTTGGCAGCTAGCTGGCAAACCTAAGTGTTAATTTACAGCGTAGCTGGGGACTGTTTGACGGCGCTGTTTACCTCTCGTTGACTAGATTATCCACTTCGGGATTACGTGGACGCCGCTTCATAATATCCGCCTCAGGTCCCTCGTAGGCCAGCGATATGGCCGGTATCTGCCCAGCAGGCAGCACAATTTCATTCAATTTACAATACACGTTATATATACATAGATATAGAGAGAACAATAACTTAAGTAGCTAACTGACTTGACGGCGAACACATAGATCTATGCATAATATTATGATAATATAACTTGCTCGTAACACTTAGTGGGTTAACTCAGTTAACATTAGTTTTAGCTGTAAGTCCAAGAGTCAAGCTGGGTGTAAACTTACCATGTCAGTGCCCAAATCAATGCACAGAATTGTGACGGTACCGAGTGGCAGTGGTATGTCGCACAGAATGAAGGCCAAGAAGGGCGAGATTTCAGGGATGTTGGAGGTGAGTGTATAGGCAATGGACTTCTTCAAATTATCAAAGATCAAGCGACCCTCCTCAACGCCAGTGACAATGGAGGCAAAGTTGTCATCCAACAAGATCATGTCAGCGGCCTGGAAATAATGAAATGGAAATTAAACTAAATAAAAATGTTCTAATCGGGAATATCCGACTGGGATGTACTGGGCCCTCAGCTCATACCCAATTAGAGCATATATAGGGCTAAGCTTATATAATTATTTGTCACTCACCTGCTTGGACACATCGGATCCAGCAATACCCATAGCAACACCAATATCAGCCTTCTTTAAAGCAGGTGAATCGTTGACACCGTCACCGGTGACAGCCACAATGGCGCCCATGCGCTGGCAGCCCTCAACAATGATCAGCTTCTGCTGGGGCGAGGTACGGGCGAAGACAATTTCGGTGTGATAGCGTAGGATCTCATCCAGCTGGTCGGACGACACATCACGCAGCTCGGCGCCATGGACAACAGCGGCCTTAGCCTCACGTGGATTGACCTCAGAGACGGGTATGTTGAGACGTTGGGCAATATCCTCGATGGTCTCGTTGCCCTCGGAGATGATGCCGACAGACTTGGCAATGGCTTTGGCAGTAATTGGATGATCGCCAGTGACCATGATGACCTTAATACCGGCCGAACGGCACTTGGCTACGGCATCGGGCACGGCGGCACGTGGGGGATCAATCATGGACATGAGGCCGACGAAACGGAGATTGTCAATGGGGAAGTTGATGTCGTCGGTGTTGTATTTGAAGCCAGTGGGATATTTATCGGAGGGCAGCATGAAATCACAGAAGCCGAGCACACGCTCACCAAGTCCACCGAGCTCCATGTAGGCATTGTTGAACGCCTCCTTCATTTCCTCGTCCAACACCTTCTCCTTGCCGTTGATAAAGATGGTCGAGCAACGTTCGAGTATGCGCTCGGGTGCGCCCTTCATCACCAGCAGAACACGTGGATCGTTGGTGTCCTCGGTCTCGTGAATGGACACTTGGTACTTGTTGGTCGAATTGAATGGCACTTCGGCAATTTTGCGGTTGCGCTTGCGAATGTTCATCACATCGCCGAGGGCCAGCTCCATGCACTTGAGCAGAGCAGCCTCGGAGGCATCACCGCTGACTTCCTTCTTGAGAATTGGGACACCGTCCTGACCACCTTTGAACTCGGCACGGTTACAGAGAGTGGCAATGCGAGAGAGCGCCTTGAATCCAGGGCTGGTTCTATCGTATTGAACACCCGACTGATCCTCAGTGGTATCGGCCTCAATGATCTGGTTATCGAACCACATGTGGGCGACTGTCATGCGGTTTTGGGTGAGTGTGCCGGTCTTATCAGAGCAAATGGTGGAGGTGGAGCCCAATGTTTCGACAGCTTCCAAGTTCTTGACCAAACAATTCTTCGATGCCATACGCTTGGCAGTCAGGGTCAGGCACACGGTGACAGTGGCCAGCAGACCCTCCGGCACGTTGGCGACAATGATACCGATCAAAAAGATGACGGCATCCAACCAATGGTAGCCCAGAATGAAGGCGATCACAAAGAAGGTGACGCCCAGGAACACAGCAACGCCGGTGATCAAATGGATGAAATGGTGGATCTCCTTAGCGATGGGAGTCTCGCCGGTATCCAGACCGGAAGCCAAGCCAGCAATGCGACCCATAACGGTGTGATCGCCACAGCTGATGACGACGCCCTTGGCAGTGCCCTCGACGGCGTTGGTCGAGAAGAAGGCTAAGTTTTTGGTCTCCAAGGGATTCTCGTGCGTGAACTCCGAGCCACGCGACTGCGGCTCCGACTCACCAGTCAGCGAAGAGTTGTCCACCTTAAAGTTACGCGCCTCAATGATGCGTATGTCGGCGGGAATACGATCGCCGAACTTGACCTCAACAACATCGCCCAGCACGAGATCTTCGGCGCGCAGCGTCAATTTCTCGCCCTCGCGGATAACCGTAGCGAATTGGGGCACCATGTTCTTGAACGACTCCATAATTTTCGAACTTTTCGATTCCTGTAAAGGTTAAATCAAAATTAAATATGTTTCGAGCGAAAGTATTTCTTGTGCTTACCTGGTAGTATGAGAAGATGCCGGTCACAATGACGACAGCGGAAAGTACAATACCCAGATACAAGTTATCATCGGATGGCTCCTCGCTGGTTGTCGCCTGGATGGAGTAGGCGACAAAGCAAAGTATAGCGCCGATCCACAGCAGCATGGCGAAGCCGCCAAACAGATTCTTGCAGAATTTCACCCATTCGGGTGTTTGCTTGGGCGGTGTTAGCGCATTGGGACCATCACGTTCCAGATTCTCCTTAGCCTTGGCATGACTCAGACCCTGAATAAGAAGAGGAATTATTTAGCAAAGTATAATTTATAAATCATTATATCATGATGGTCTTACATTTTCGGGATGTGTCTGGAAACGCTGGTACATTTCCTCAGGAGAGATTTTATGATGGTCAATATCCAACTCCTGTTTGAGATCATCCAAGTTCTCCTTCTTAGCTGCTTTGGCCGGCATCTTGCGTCTTGACTATTGCCCCATACAAAATGGATGAAGAAAAAGAGACAAAATTAGTTTCAGATATAGACTGGGTAGATGCAGTGCAGTTAGCCCAAAAAGCCAAGACAAAAATCGATTTACTTCAAGCCAGAACCGATTCGATAAGAGCGCAGAGTGCTGTATAGACCATAAACCACATTTTGTTGTTGTAAGAGAAGAGATATGTGTGTTGTGTTGTCTTTGTCGTTGTTGTTATAACACGCTTCCAAACTTACCCCATTTTAGTTAGTATTTATAGTATATATAGATATATCCAGGTTATGTCTAAATACTTGAAATCGCTAATTGCTAAAGCGAGCGCGTGAGAATATTTTGTTTTGCTGCGCTTTAATCTACGGCTAAAATACACATGCAATAAATTGTGCGATTTGACGCGTTTATAAACGCGCCCAAAACGCGCGCAAATTATGAATGTCACGTAAAATGAAAGAAAAATGGAAAACGGAAAAAAAAGTTGACTAAAATAAAAAAAAAAAAAACAATTTTGAATACTCTACGCGAATTTATTATAAATAATTCTATACTATGCGAGATAGCGACCGTATAGCCCAGCTACACAGATAGATCAACGCCAGCTGTTGTCTGGTCGGGCAATCGACTTTTTCTTGTTCTGCTTATCGCTTCTAAATTTAGTTGCGCGTGACGTCACAAAAAGTGCGAATATTTGAAATAATTGAGAAAAGCCCGCAAACTGGTTGAAACCAGTTTCAATTGTGAGCTCAACAGGTTGTTTATGACAAATTTTATGCATAAACATTATAAAGAAATTATTGCTAATTATCTGGCTAGACAGCGGTTATATCTCTGGGTGATTAATAGATTTAGCGAAAATTATATATGATTATTAACTAGCCAACTGTTTTATGAGAGCTTATCTGGTTTTACATATATCTATTATAGCAGTATTGCTCATAGTTGTGTAAAGATTTTGAGTGTTTTCTATATTTAATCTGGGGCGATCTTTCGATGATTTCTTTTAAATGTCAAGCGCGGCAAATAATATTGGAAACATGCCCAAAAAATACTCAAAGTATAAATAAATAAATACATGAATTAGAAATGTAATTGAAACAACGGAAATCGAAAGATGGAAATGCTTTAAGTGCAAATAGAGAAAAGGCAAGTTAGTGTGCGTTTGACAAACATGAACGACTAGTATATGCTCTGAGCACCGGTCACCGAGAAAGTTTAGAGTATTATTGAAAATTTTAAAGCTTTTTAAAAAAGGATTTTAGTAGTTTGTGTGTTTAATTAAAGAGAGTTCGCATACTAAATTTGAATGCTTTAGCAACTATAGTCTTCGAGTATTGTTAAAAATAATAGCGTTAATTTAAGAGGATATTTGTTAATAAATCAGCGAAGTTGTTAAGCTTATGATATACTAGAATGTCTATAACTCTTATAGATGTTCAGATTGACCGACAAATGTATATATAATATATAGAATTAGATTCAGACTATATGTAAATCTAGATTTCTTTTCTACAGTGAGCATAACCCAATTAGTACAGAGTTCACAGTATAATAACCCAAATAAAAATTTAAATTAGACCAAAAAAAGCATAAACAAATCGAATGAATATATATATGAATGTGAATGTTTTGTACACACACCGCCATGAGTATAAATGAGTGTGTTTATATAGATGGATGGATGGTTGGTTGGGGGTGTGAGGGTGGGCTGGGTAAAGAAAAATAGAATTGAAAATTTACCTTGAAGTGGCCATCGGCTGTGCGATTGTCGTCATCGGTTGCAATAACCGTGGCGACTCGATAGGAGTCCGCTCTCTCTAGATGCGACTGATATTGGTATTTGGATTGATGGATGTTGATTGATGTGATGGACGTCAAAGAAATACAAATCAAAAACAAAACGTAACAAACAATGCAGAATAAAATATATATAAATATAATTATGATCAAATGATAACAGCAAGCATTAGCAGATGAATAATATTGTAATACATATAGCTAAAACTAACATTATGATAGGAACTTAGGAGTTATGAACTAAATAAATGTATTTAAATATTTATAATCTAGCATGAACTATGAATCATGTAAGGGCAAAAAATTAATAGCTAGTGACTGGAAAGTGGAAGTGCGACAAGAGAGCGCATGTGCCGTATGGGAAGGCCAATTGAATTACGGGTTTTTTGCCCAGCGCATGAGATACCCTGCACTCAAGACACTGCGCGCTCGGTTCTGACGTAAATTTTAGAGCACTTAATGAGATTGCCTTATCAGCAAATGAGCCAAAAATGAATCACAGCGTAAGCAAAAATAGAGAATTATGAAAATTGGAGCAGAAAAAATAAATAAACAAAAATAATGAAAAAGTTATCTATATTTGAGCGAACTATAAATACCCTAAGGCAAGGCGAATTGTGAGCGAATTGAGAGCGCATCAATTTGGAAAATCAATTTTAGTTGAATATATATATCAGATATATAGAAAACAGTTGGAAGTACAAAAACGTTGTACTTGAAACTACAATATATGGAAACTATGCAACATCATGAGAGATATAGGCAGATAGATACTAAACAAGAAAGCATAAATATATCATGTAAAGGTAGAGTATTTATATAGGGTCTAGTCTTATAATATATAGCATCTATATATTGTATATAGTATCTATAAATATAAACCATATAGTATATATCTATGCTTTATGGGCATTTGGCAGACTTATGCAATCATGACCCTTTGAAAGGCCATCAAAACAAATAAATATTTCAACAAAAACAAAAACAGAAATATATTTATATATATTATGTATATATTTATACATATCTGCCGTCTCTTTTTGATAAGTCATGCAAATTCTGTAAGAGCATGCCAAGTAATTAAACAAACAGAGAGTAAAGAAACGAGAACGAGAACGAGACTATGCGAGCGAGAGCAAGAGCTACACATATATATAGCTATATAAACATATATATAGAGTTGGCGTGGGATCAATGTGCCGATCAGTGCAAAACCTGTCGTGCGAGCCGGCAAATCTGATCAAAATTTTGTTATGTTTTTTTGTTTTGTACTTAGGTTCACTTGGGCGCTCGAAGTTGAAATAAATTTAAAGATTTTTGCTAGCATTTCTGGGCATATTGTTTGTGGATCATTTGAGCTTACGCACTTTTTTCTATCTTTTCTCTCTGTTAACTTTGTCTCACACAAATTCGCGATTTGCTGCTGTTCAATTTTCACAAATTGTCAATTGGTTTGTTCTATCTGCTGTGTTCTAAGTGCTAAACAATCTGCATGGAAAAGAGGTGGAAATTATATAATATTATGTTAGTTTGTTTATAGATATAAATGTAACTTATTTGGTAAGTTAAACTTAGAATGTAGACTTATGTTTGAGTGCAAATAATTGTTAACATTTGCGAAGAGAACGATTCTCAAAAGTAGCGCAATTTTAGCTTAAATTAATTTTCTATCAAATTATTCTTAAATAATAGAGATTGGGCATTTAGAGATTAACCCAACTCATCCCCTTTACTCTCCCCCTAAGCCATCCCTCTGTAATCAAGCTATGATTAGGATTAACAGCTTAGCGTTAGATTCGAGGTATCTCCTAGTCGTTCACTCCCGACTCGTTTTTTAGCTCCCACACTCATTGAGCACTGGCGCTAATTTCTATTTTCCTGAACAAATTAAATTAATTTTACTTTTTTTCTAATTTATTGCTTAGCTTTGGTCAATTGTTGATTTTCATGGTTCGATAGATTTGAAAAGCGACCATAGAAAATCGCGAAAATTGTGTTTGCAAAAAAAAAGGCGAATCGGCCTGATGAAAAGCTGAACGAAACAATTAGAGAAGCGCGCTGCTGGTTGGGGCCAGCCCCCAGGATGTTTGGGATATAAATCAAAATGCGACAATAGCACATTTGACAAGCAAGCACACACACACACACCAGAGCACACAGTCACAAACACACTCGAGCATGCTGAAAGCTGTTTGCATAACGCTGCCAATTAAGCTGCTCAGATACAAATGTATCTCACAGATACAATTGTATCTCTCTATCCATATGCCTGCCCCAAAGCATTTGGCGCGCACTTTTTGTCGCGCAAAGCATTTGCCATTTTGAACTTGAATATCAATTTACAACAAATGGACATAAAACATAGAAACAGTTATCGGATGCAAAAGTCGAGAGTGAGATAAAAACGAATGTAGAAACTGAATTGACAGCCCGAGCACTGGGCAGACAAATGAAACACGGCACGCTAATTGTTCAATCAATGCAGAAATACAAATACAGTGGGCACATGCTATAAAGATACCATATAGTATAGTATAGGATAGTTGTAATTGAACAGAGTTTGGGGGGAAAATATTTGTAATTTGAGTTAGCTTAGACAGTGTTTACTCTAGAGTTGATTTCTAATGTTTCACTTAGCGAGTGCACACTGTATATACTAGACATTATCCGCAAATTAAGCCGCACAATGAAAACGACAATTGTAAACAATTTCAATTGACATTTTTAGCTAAGCGAAAGTGCATATCACAGCAGATTGATAAATCTAACTCTCTCGACCTCTGGCTCTCTTTGACGCTCTTTGTTTTAGAGTGCATCTTGAGAGAGTCTACATATTATATTTAGACACTCGAAATCTGCCAACCAATATACCCCCTAAGTACACTGCCATACAGGGTATATCTGGCACTGGACAGCTGTTGGCGCTTATCAATACAAAAGCGTGGCGCGTCGCTTGAACTTTTTAATGGGCAGGGTCATATGGATCCTCATTTCGAAACTGTTCCAAACCAGTTACAAATCGTATCTAATCTTACGAGTTTCATTTCTGGCTAGACAACAATCGGCACAGCTTGTTAACTCGAGTGGAAACACGTTTTTTTTTTTTAGTATTTCTATTTTGTGCTTTTATACCTAGGGCCCGAGATCTCACGTCCCCGCTCTGGGCCAGGTTTTAACAATTGAATGCTAATTGTTCGCATGCTTTGTCAGCTTCTTGCTTAATCATTTACAAATGTTAAATATCTTAATTTAACATGCGAGCAAATATTGTTAAGTAAATGCGAAGTATTTTCCGAGTTATTAGTAGAAATACCTTGAAATTACTTTGAAATTTTTAATCTTAAATCTCAAAACATTTTTGAGATTATTGGAATTATTCCGATTGCTGATAATCTTATGCATACCTAACTATAATAAATGTTAAGAAATAAATTTAAGTTAAATTACAAATTTTAATTTAAGATCTCAAAATTTTTTTAGATCATTGGAACTATTCCAATTCCTGAGAAACTCTATGCATAACTAACTAAAATAAAATTTACAAAATAAATTAAAATAAAATAAACTTAAATTAAAACAAATTTTAATGACATTTGACATAATGAATTTGTCAATGTTTTTTTACCCACCTTATAACTCATAACGCCTGTAATATGATGATGAAGTAACGGTAAAACGTAAAGCAAATTAAGAAACTAAAAAAAAAAACGCAGACAAAACTGAGGAACAAGCAAACATAAGTAGAAATGAGGCAAAAAAAGTTAAGGAAAACTGGATGATTTTCAGCTTATGCAACAATCTGCAGGCAAACCACAAAAAGAAGAAGAGCAAGAAGAAGAGAAACGACGACGACCCTGGAAGGCAGCAGGAGCCAGCGCAAGGCGGCAAAGCAGCAGCAAGTGGACCGACCGCATTGGCTGCAAAAGCCAATGGAAGCGCAGAGAGAGAGCATGCATGGAAAATGGAAATGGCAGCAGCAGAGCTGGAATACAAACTGCAGCCAGTGGCCGTAGCTGCCAGAAGGATGTGAACATAGAATAGACAAGAGCGAGATAGGGAGAGTGAGAGAGTGGGAGAGAGAGGGAGACAGAGAGTCGTGCGAGTGCAGAGAGCCGCGCGTGATTTTCGAAATCGAGTGCAATTTCGAACAGTTCGAAAATGAGCGAATTCAAGTGCTCAGAGCACGGGCCACACGATTTTTGTGTAAGGGCCATGGAGCAGCGTAATGTAAAATGAAGCACAGTTAGTGTTGTTTTTTCTTTTTTTTTTTACTGTCCAAGATGCTTCCCGTCGAGAATTATGAAATAACCAACAGCGCTTGGTCGTTATGTACATATGTATATGTGTGTATATATATAGGGGCTGCCATTATGTATGGGGTGGCCAGGAAATTGCTACTATTCCAAAATGAAATCGCCGCAATTGAATGCAAACGATTTCATTGCCACACACAGTTAGACGCACAGTGGGACAGGTGCATAGACAATGTGCATGAAAATTTTCGTATGTCTATGGCAAAATTATGTGTGTGTGTGCAGTTGGAAAAAGCACACACACACACACACACTCGCACACAAATTATTGTTTATTGCAATTATAAAGCTCATGTAATGCTCTGCAAAGCACTTGCAAATACATACACACACACATATATATATCTGATATATATCTATATATGTGTGTGTGTATATCACATACGTATCCATTACGGCTGGCTTGAAGTTTTGGAAAATCGATTTTGTACAAGGACGTTGTCGCTGGCTTTTCGCTCTTTCTTTCTTTCTTTCTTTTGCTTTTTTGCTTTTGCTTTTTTGTAGTCTGTTTCTGGGCTCTTCCGCTGCAGTCGTGAGGGGGCAACAACAACGACAACGACAACAACAATAGTCAAAAAGTGTTAAAGAGTTCTTATTAAATGTTGGATGTGTCTACCTTTTACACGGCGTGGGCTATTACACAATATTTTCCGTTATGTGGGGGCTATGTCACAGCGAACTACCCCGTTTTAAACTAATTTTGCACTTCAGAAATGCTGCTTCTCAGGCGAAACAACAATAACAAATCACACACGGTTTTTTTTTTCTTTTTTTTTTTTTAACACTCGTTAAGCTGTGAACAGCTTAAGAGTTTGGGTGTTTTTTTTTTCTCTGCTCGTATTTCGTATCCTGTGTGCTTCTTCTTGGGCTTTATCGATGCACAGTTATTGTGTAAGCAGCAGCAGCGGCAGCAGCAGCACACCAGCGCTACGAAGGCGGCGGGCAGAGCGGAGAGCTGTAGAGCTGTGTACTTGTACTGGCGCACACTGGCTGTACCACCCGACACACACAGAGAGACGAGAGCTCAGTGTAGCTACTACAGTTAGACCGACCTTCCTAGTTCGGTAACAACGCTCGACTGAAAATTGTCATGCATGCCGCGAGTGAATAAGCTTTCGCTTAGCGAAAATTCTGTTCTAACGTCGCGTCGAATTCGAAAACGTTTCGCTCGGAGCTTTCGGCTGCCAGATGTTTCGCTCCTCCTCTGCCGTGTACACTCGGCTGCATATGTACACATGCGTATCGGTGTGTGTGTGTGTGTGCGTCGGCTGTGCAGTGGCGGCATTAGAGAAGCTTTCGGAACTCTCCCACAACGCAGCGCGAATGTATGGCAGTGTGACAAGTGAGGCAGGCAATGTGCACAGTGGGGCGAGCACTTCGAAACTGGAGCAGCAGCACTTAGATAACCGAAAAGACAGACAGAGAGAGAGAGAGAAGGAGAGAGAGAGTGCGAGCTGGAGAGAGGTAACTGGTGCGCAGGAATGTGTGTCAGTCAGGCCATTTTCGAAACAGTTCGAATTTGCATGAATTGTATAAGCAGGCAAAAATATGTATATGTGTGTGTGTGTAGGGAAAAGCACACACAGCCTTTGCTTCAAAAAAAAAAGGACACACGACTATATTTTGAGGTTTCGGCATTTACTGCTCACATCTATCATGTCCTCAAATTTTAATCGTTTATCGAGCGTTGCCAGCCAGATGATGACGTCACCGATGTTAATTATACAGTTACACACAAGCATAGCCTCCACTCTCAGAGCGGGACACAATATATAAATATAAATGTCAGCAGTTACTGCTACTGCTGCTTCTTCTTCTTCTTCTGCTTCGTGGGGTTGTTTCGAGCGAGGACATCTTATGCGCTTGGCAACTTTTGCTTTTGCTATTTCGGGTGCTTCAGCTCGATTACGAGCGCGAGTAAGTCTAATTACACTAAATGTCAGCAGCAGCAGCAGCAGCACAAATACAAACACAAACACATTGGTTTAAGTAATACAAAACCCTAACAGAAAATCAATAGAGATATCGCAGCGGAAAAAAGTATATATGCTTGCTAACGGGGTTTCAAGCTACAGTAAAAGCTGCTTAGCTCAAATTAAACCAGGCAAAGGCTCTTGATGATGAATTACAGATTTGCGGTCTGTGGAAAGTGGATAGCATCTAGATAAGCACGACCACTGCCCTACAAATGTTATATAAAGCTTTCCCATACAGTAATCACTGGCTAAGTGAACATGTTTTAGTTTTTATATGAATTTCATATATAACTAAATTTCTGCAATTTCAATCATTTTTTAAAGAGTTTTATTACTTATATGAACTTTTAAATTATTTCATTCATTTTTATAGCTTTTCTATCTATAGTTTTCTACATATTCATGCTTTACTGTAATAAACTTTTTTTAAAATATTTTTTTATGTATTTTTATGAATAATTTTTTTTTAAAATATTTTTGTATGTATTTTTATATTTTTTATATTTTTTTCTATCTATATTTTTCTACATATTCATGCTTTAATGTAAAGACCAATTTTTTAAAATATTTTTTATGTATTTTTATAGTTTTTTAAATTTTTTAAAAATTGTTTCACATTTTTCATAATTTGTTTTAAATTTAAAAATTTTTTTGTTAACTTTTACAAATATTTTTAAATTATTTAAAATTTTGTAAAGTATGTTTTATAGTTTTCTTATAGTTTCTTATATTTTTTCTCTACTAACTACTTTAATTTTATGCATCCATCGAATCTATGCTTCTTTGTAACTCACTAAAAACTTTATTATAATTTTTCATGTATTTTCTTTGTTGATTTTCCCAACTTTCAAGCTCTTTTAGGCTACTTTACAGCTCTAAAAAGTCCTCAACTTTTCTTATTACCTAACATTTCTGTTGTCCCACTTAGCCATGCTTCACTGTAAGTCACTTAAGAGGCAAGGCAAATAAACAAACAATAGACGCATGGACTTTAAGTGGCCGTCGCTGCCGGCGCTTCAGGCCAAATGGACTATGAAAGAGAGCGGGCGAGAAATAGAGATAGAGAAAGAGAGAGAGACAGCGAAAAGGAGAGAGTCTCTGGAGAGCCTTTCTTTCTTTGTCCTCTATGGTAAAATACAACTTATGTAAGGACACGACACACACAAAGTGCTCTGTGTGCGTGGGTAAAAACTTTGGCACGATATATGCAGCTGTGACCCCAAAACGAGCAGCCCCATTAGACCCCCCCATCGACCCCGCCCCCACAAAGTAACTCGTGAAAATAGTTGCTTATGTAAATAGTCGATAGTTGGCACTGATGTCCGGGCTTCAGCTGACAAATGGTCAAATGACAAGGCGACCCAAGTACTACATCAAGGTATTACTACCATCAGCTCTTTGACGTCGACAATTCTATATAGATTAAAATTGTCTACAGATATGTGCCTATATATACACACCTGTACTTCTATATCGCATATCTTGAATCATTCATCATATTCGTTCTTCTGTTATTGTTATTGTTATTGCAATTAAATTACACAGTTGTTGTCAGGCGCCCCTGTTCCGATATATATATATATCTATATACAGTTATAGACCTCTGAGTATACACAAACTGACTCAGCCGAAGGGCTGGCACTTGTGGACACGCCTGCTGCACGTGTTTGTGGCACACGCGTCACACGAGACGGCACTTCAAACGTGCAGCAAATGATCTAGTTTAGAGTGAACTACTTCAACAGGCCCTGAGGCCCATTTGCATTCAAGCCACCTCGACAAAAAGAGGGCTTATACCAAGCAGCACCTCTATTGCAAAGTTAAATTTGTAAAGCTAAATGTGAAATTTGTATGTATTCTTGCTTGGAGATACCCTGTAATACAATAATAGATTGAGATTGACAACAATCGTTGACAGTTCTATTAACAGTTTATAAATTATTTGATTTTTGGGAATGATAAATGAATAAAATAATAGTGAATGTATTTTTTTAGCATTTCATACGATATTTTTTTCTCCTTAGTATTATTTTTTTTATCCTTTTATGTTTCTCCTAACTTATTTTCATTCCATACCATTTTACTCCCTCATTATATTTGACTCAATTTTTAGTTTCTTATATTCCATTTCATTACAGTCTCCATTCCATTTTTTACACTCTATAATATCTCCTATAATATCTCCTTATAATAATATCTTCTATACTTTTTCTTCCATATCAATTCATTCTATTCTATTCCATTATATCATAACTCTCTATCTATTCTATTATTTTTCCTTATAGACACCTTTTTCATGCATTTCATTCTATTATACTTTATTAGCCTATATCTTAACCTATCTATTCACTTAATTCCAATGTTCTCTATTCCACTAAATTTTTATTTAATTTTATTTCATAATCTACTACTCCATTAGCTCTTTTCCATTTGAATTTTCTTTTTCATTTCCTTCACTCATAAATTCCCTTTCATTAATCCGCCTGCTACATGGTATAGACGCAGACAGTTCTTGCCAAATAAATATTTGGAAAATCAATAAGCCAAAGAAAGCAAAATGTTGTTAAACATCAAATGCTCAAATATATATACACATGTATTTACATACTTGTGTATAATAAATATTCTCAGTCTGGAATTTTGTATTAAATGTTCAATTATGACTTTTAAGCTAAGCAAATAGTTGGGCGCACAATGGCTACATTGTTGCAAAGACCTTTGATGATATAACCAATTCATATGCTTTGAATTCCATTTAGTGTAGTTCGATTTTTTTTTTCGCTGTTGCCTATGCTGAAAGGCTGCGGCTGCGGCTGCGGCTGCTGCTGCATTCGCACATTACGTATACGCCACGTTTGTCGTGTGAAAAACGTGCAATTCACATTGACGGAACGTAGCTAAAACTAAACGAGCTACGTTAATTACTACAACAATTGGAACAATTCCATTGAGGGGAAGCTGCCATCACAGCTGCCCAGTGTGAATTGTCTCGTTGCAAGGGCCATTGAAAGTTGCTTAAAGTTGTGTAAAACAATAAAGTTACAAATTGTTCACTGACTCGAAGCTTTTTAGTATTTATCCATGTTAAAATTGAGTTGACTTAGGGCTAGAGAAGACGTTTTTATGTCAAAACATCTCTCAAGGAAAGCGGCTTTGAATAGAGCACCAGAGAGTGAAAGAAAAAGAGGTAGAGAGAGAAAGATAAGGAGAAATAATTCGAGATCCTTCTTAAATTTAAATTCAGAGAGCCAAAGCTATGAATAAGGAGAAATAATTCCAAATCCTTCTTAAATTCAAAGGAATTTCGAAACGTTTACGAATGCAGCATAAAGAGTAACTTGGGAACTTAGAAAGAGACAGAGAGAGAGAGAGAGAGAGAGAGAGAGAGATAGAGAGAGGGAGAGATCACTCCTCGACTTTTATCATTCCCCTTTGATCGCTGGATGATAAAAATCCAGGAGTAATTCTCGAGATTCTTCAGAAAATCCTGAAACATTGTCAAACCAAGAGAAACCTAAGAAAAACAAAAGGTCACATCTAAAAGTTATTTAAATAAGAATATTAATATATATTTTAATATAGAATCAGTCTATATAAATATATCTATCATATACTTAGATGCTTCTCGCAATTGCATAAGCGCCTGGCGGTATATTTGTTTTAATTGTGTTCATGACCATGGCAAATGACAGCGACATAAATCACAGACAACTGTGCAGCATAATCAACATAGCGATGCTTGGATATATAACTGAACAACTAGATATATGTGTATGTATGTGTGTGTGTGTGTAGCTATGTATATGATGCGAATGAACTATGGCGCTCGGGCTCGGTATTCTGTACTTGAGCTCTGATTAAAATGTGTTTTTGCCAGCGCACAGCTGGATGGATGGATGGTCTATGATGCCACTGGATGTGGCAGCCGCACACAGATTTATATATATATATATATACATATTGTGGATCGTCTAGTCGCTGCTCGTAGGCGTTATGACAATAGATTTACGAGTGTAGCTCGCTCGCTTAATTTGCGCTATTCAGCGCGGAGACCTCCAGTTAAAGAAAAGAAAACCTTAAGACAGTCGCTTGAATGAAATGCCCCCGGAAAAAACCAATTGGCCAGAGATGTCGGCTTAATATATATGTATATATATATTCCCAGTCAGTCAGAGGCAATGGAAAACGTGTGCCACAGACTGACTGACTGGCAGACAGCTGGACACGCTGACAGACAGCCTCTCGCCTGGATAGTTTTCTGCTTCTTGGTGGGCGGCAGGTTTTCGTATATCGCTGCCTTTTGCCTTTTGAGTGGCGCAATAAATTTTAATCAAAATTAAAATATGTGTGCACACACACACACACACACACATACCATCAACTAGACAAAGTGCCAAGTGGCTCACACACACAAACTATATAGGAATATGCACTCAGCGCGTGTGTGCGCTCTTCTTCTACGCGTCCATTGTGATTGGATGGGAAAATTTTGAGACCTGACTTGGAAACAAATTTCTCGGGCTTTCGACTCGTTATGAATGAAAAAAAAAGAGTTTTCCATATTATGTGAATTGAATGAAATGTTGGAAGGAGAACAACTTTTATAAAGGACATATATAGAATATATTTTTTTAAATATTGAAAATAAGAAAGGACGAAAGCAAGGACATTTTAGAAGGTAGATATTTTATATACAGATATTTTCACCATCTAAATTCGCTCTTTAGATTATGTTAGTCTTTCTTCTTCTCTTTTTTTAATTTTTCTGATTTATCTCTCATTCCTTCTCGCTTTCTCCGTGAGTCCATTATGTATCTCTTTCTTTTCATTGTGTCTACCTCACTCAGTCGATTATCTGTGGACCTGTCCTTCATTCCTTTTTCTGCTCTTAGTTTTTTCTCTCTCTCTTTCTCTCACCATCTCTATCAAATTATCTCTGATTCCTTTTTGCCTTTTCTTTGTTCCTTTCTTATTTTTTCCCTCTCTCAACTTTCTCTGAGTCTCATACTTTTCCATCTTCTCTCTTTGTGATGTTTTTTTTTACTCTTTTTTCTGTGTCTCTATTTGCTGTCTTTCTCGTAACATTCTTCGACCCCTCTCTCTCCGTATATCTGTTCTCTCAATTTCTTCTTTCATCCTTCGTTTTCTTTCTTCTCATTCAACATAGTTTCTCCCTTTTTTCAGGACATTTTCATTGAATTGAAATACTAACCAGATATATTTTATACCATATATATGTTATATATATATACTTTATATTTTATACTATATGTCAAATGCCTTCGAATTTCCTCTTCCAACAATTAGATTTCACTTGTTGCTAGTTGGTCGAAAATCTGCTTTGGAAAGTGCTTAAAATATCTGCTGATAAGTGATAGTAGCTTATCATAAAGCACATTTAATTAAGTTTATAGGTAGCTCTGCTAAACATGATAGCCAGTTATTTCCAGACTATTTGTGTGACCCGTTCGCAGAGATAACAACAGAGATAGACGATTCTGACAAACAAAATACTAGAGTGGAACACAAATTATAGCTCGACTAGCTTTCACTGCGTCTGGAATGAACTGGAAATTTCCATTTGATTAAAATAGTGAATAGAATTCTATTTTTCTTTGACCGACATGTATCATTAAAGATAGACTATCTTAAAGGTATACTACGTCTAAATTAGACCAATTAGTCGCTTCGACTGATGGTCATGTGTGGGTTAACCTATTTAGACAGACAGACAGAGAGACAGACACACTAAGCAAATGGCAGTCAAAGCCAAAGTCGACAAATGCTGACACATTCTAATTGAGGCACACACACAGCCTCACAGACACAGACATCTCTAGGATTATAAATGGTGGGAAAATGGAATTAAAAACGCATTAAGAGACCGCACAAATTGAAAGACAACCTTGCGCATATCCCGTTCGCTTCTGTGGCCTGGAAACCGAATCACGTTTCCACAGTTCAAAATTGCCAGATTTATATAGAAAGAGCTTATCTATTTATGACGCAACTAGTTCGAACCAAGTACGCAAACCAGTTACTCTCAAGTGACTCTGCCTCGCATTTGACTACTATCAGTGATTCCGATTCGATTGTTAATAACAAAAATAATTTAACAGCAATCAAAGTAGTTACTTGCGTCCCCAGTTATCGCAAAGAGATTGTCAAATATGATAAATATTATTTATAATTCACTGCGTCTATTATATATATATGAGACATTGGGCAAGCAAACGTAAAGATTTATAGAGTGAGAATAATAGCAAAGGAAATGACATTTATTTATAATTTGGACTTTGGAAATATGATCTATTACTTGGGTATCCCAGCAATCTGTGTTTATCTCTGTTCCGCTCTCTCACTTTTTTCCTCTTTTCTTCTCTTTTCTGTTCTCTCCTCTATCTATATCTTTTTTCATTGTCTCGCTATCACCAATTTCTCCACTCACATTGTACTAATTTTCTTCACTATGTCTCTCTCTCTCTTCTGTCTGTCTCCCTCTATTTCTCTTTTTCTTGTATTCTTTATCGCTTTCTCTCTTATTTTCCCAAATCTAAATGCCATTTCTTCTCTCTCCCTGTCTCTCTCTTCACTGTCTCTCTTTCCTTCTTCCCTTTTCTGTGATATCTTCTATCTCCCTCTCATGTTTCCCTGTCTCTCTCTCCCTCTCTCTCTCTCTCTCTCTCTCTCTCTCTCTCTCTCTCTCTCGTTATTCTCTTTTCTGTGATATCTTCTATCTATCTCTCTCTCTCTCTCTCTCTCTTCAAATCTTCTCTTATCTATCCTCCCTATCTCTTTCTCTCCTATCTTCCAACTGTATTAATCCTTTCCTTACACAATATTTTCTTTAATTTCACAGAACATTTGATTGCTATCATTACATTTTTTTCAGAATTATTCCGTTAGTTTCTGCTTCTTCTGCTATTCTGTGATTTGTTTGGGGGGGAAATGTGAGTGGAAGAGATCGACGTCAGCAAGTACTCGCATTGAATTGTATTTAAATTATAACAAATTGCGGCCAGGCATATCTTTTGTATTTGTGGCCGTATACAGAAATGTATCTGTATCTCAAGCTGTGCTTGCATATGTATCTGTAACTGTAAACATTTCTATCTGTGTGTTTAGCAAGTGTCACAATTTGCTGCGTATGTGTGTGTGTGTGTGAGTGTGTGGCATTAAATTAAATAAAAGTTTAATATGACAATTTATGTAGCAGTTGCAAAGATGCCAAGTGCGACAAGCTGTGGCACAGAAGGCGACTTATGCACAATTGAGATACATTCATGCCGACAACGACTTTTCGACTTGTCTTGCATCAACTGCTATGTCAATTGCCCGCCTTATCACAATGTGAACTATATGCATAAATATATGTATGTATATCTAAATAATACTAAAGTGGGCATTAAAAAGTTTTTACATTCAACACTTCTTAGACAAGGCCAAGAGGCAACTGTGTGCCTGTGTGTGTGTACTACAACATCTGTGTGTTTATGCCATCAATATTTATTTGAAAAAGTATCTGCTATTGCTTTTTATACCCTAGACGCATTCAAATTGAAAGTATATTATTTATGGCATTATTATGACATGCCTAAAAGAAGAATATTTGTACAGATATCTAGAATCATTGACAGACTAAGTATCTGCTAGTCGAGCATGCTCAGCTACTAGATTCCTTTATGAAATTTTGATTATGTTTGATGATTATCGTACATGAAGTCTGCTTATTGAACAGCCAGTAAAAATCTAGGCCAAAAATCATAGCTAAAAAAATTTATACGTCTTTTCAAAGTTTTTATGAGAGCTTACTCTTTTCAGTCGACTCAAAACCTTTTTTATTAAAGGTATGTAAATATTGATAGAAATACAGGGTATATGCAAGTCGGGTAGACTCTACAACTTACTGACTAAGTATTTTTTATGCCGGATTGATTTTATATCAATAAGCCCAATGTAAAGGGCCTAGCAAGTTAAGGATATTAAGAATATACAGGGTATCTCCCAGTCGAGCAGTCTCAACTAAAAGTCCCCTTTGTTATTTTTTATGCCTACTTGTGTTTTCGTATAGATGAACTTTCCGCACGCATAGAAATCAAATTTATTTCAACTCTTAGCAACAGACACAAGTTTCGGCCCACATTTGATTTGGCCAAAACATCTGCAGTTTATCATAAATATTTAAATAGTTCAGCTATGGTTAAGAAAAAGTTTCTTTGTTTTAGTTTCTTTTCCCCCTCTCCTTCTGTCTCACTTTTTCTCTCTCTCTCTTGTGATTTGCGATTTCCTCCGCTGTAAATCTCAACTCGAGTTGAGTGATTGACTCCCCCACAAGATACGCGCTGCGATTGAAAGCAATGTTCACAAATTGCGGTAATTGTTCTCTCGTCTGATGCCATCAACAATGCGTGTCCATCAACTGGGATTGTGTGCGTGTGGGTGTGAGTGTCTGTGTAAGTTTGAGCTTAGTTCTGAACTACAGCGAACAGCAGCTAGCTTGTTCGAACCGGTCTGAAACCAAATGCTTAACAGCAGCTCTGCAAAGTATGCAAGAAGACATCCTGTTTAGTAGTTAAGCTATATACAAAAATATATATATCTAAGTGTATCTGAATGAGTCAGTCTATAGACTACGGAATCTTTTACTTTTACTTTTTCTTTACTTATATCAACCAATCAATATCAGTTGTCAGACATGATGAATCCAGCTGATTAGAGCTGTAATTATATCAAACAGAAGGCGATTGGCGGAGCTGGCTTAGCTCAGAGAAGTAGATATTTGCCTATCTAGCAAGTATATATATGACAATATATATCTATATACTTGATCTGTATTGATTATGTTGTAGTTATGTCTATTAGCTTTTATAGCTAACGTTAGCAACTTATTAACTTTTATTTCTTTTAAAATTTTTCAATTTTAACTCTTGAAATGAGCTCAATTGAAGATCTGTTTAAGACACAGTGAACACTCACATGGGTGAACACGCATTTATATAGCTATACTGTCTGGTCAAGACAATTATGTCTGCTTGCGCGTGGTGATAAGATAAGTGGAACATATTTGCACATTACTTCAATTGAAAGAGCTCTCTCTCTCTCTCTCTCTGTCTCTCTGTCTCTCTCTGCATATAAAGACTCGATTCTCTGAATACAAATAATGAAAATTTGACCTAAAGATAGATATAACAGAACTATACTTATCATATACATATTTAGACACTAGACACTAATGGTATGTCTATAAGTAGATGAATCTTTGTTTTGAAAAGCAATCGAGTCCGCTTGTTCAAGTTCAAATTAGATAACTATATCCATTGCTCCATATCCATGACCTGCCTAACAGACCTATTTATATGTTATATGAGCGAAAGTAACATAAATATTTACTTTTTGCTCTATATTTTCTAATATAATCCAATCAAATATGACATATATATGACATAAATATAATCGACAAATATTCAGACACAGGTCTAATCTATCGATTCAAGCTCATATGCCCTTCAGAGTTCAACTTTGAGTACCTCTAAAAAACGACAACTGCTAACAGACCTTTCTACTATATATCTATAAGTATATACATATATATATATATATGTCACATAATTGCTCAGATACTTGACCCAGTCACACACTCACACACACCCATACAATTTTTGAGCTCTTTTCATTATTCCTAATCTTCTTCTTGCTGATAACATGACAAAGCGTTTCAAGAATTTGCCAAAGACTCGGTCCGTCTGGTGGCAGGGTCGTCGCGCCGACCTTTGCCTGGGCTGTCGCCGTCTCGAGGTGCGCGTCATCGATTCGAGCTGAACGAGACACTGTGCAGGCGGCGCTCAGTGCAACGAGCAAAGTAAATCAGAGAAAAAGTGCTTATCTACAGGTGTCGAAACCGTGGCGATAAGACGAGAACGTGATGCCCGCTGAGATTATTATATATATACAATACTTTGCTCTAGTAACAAGCCAGTTATGCAATTGCAGCGGCCAGTCATGTGGCACACATATATCACAGGTAGCACATGAATTAACAACGGCAGGTGCAAGTCCTTGTGCGCAGGTACTCGAGCACCTGAGGTGCAACAAATTTCTGAGGCAGCAAACAGTCAACAGCTAATGAATAATTTACAGCTGTGTGTAAAGTAAGTGACGGGAGAGAGTGATAGACTAGAAAATACCCAGCAAAATCAGTGATTGGTAGCAGAAGGTTATAAGTGAGACAGATTTGAGCTATATGATAATTTGCAATTTAGGGAATATATGATCAGAATTATGGTACAAAAATGAGTCTGTGTATCGATATATATCGATATTTGACAAGATATCATTAGTTATCGATATTTTATAGGACATTTTAGATAATGACTTGACTCATAACCATATAAGATAGCAACTCGTGAAATTGCTGAAGTTATCGATATTTGAGGGTCTTCTAATTATTGATCGATGTTAAAGAATTAATGGTAAGGATGTGTATCGATATCATCGGTATTGATAGAGCTATAGAACATTTTAGTTTTGATATTAGTCATATAATTTAAAATAATGATATGAATTTTATATAGATAGTACTATTGCCAACAATAAGAATCTACTTATATTATATATCTCTTACAATACTTAATTAAGCCTTAACACCCATCTCATAAGCCCCTTCTCCATTCTACCATGTCTACACGGTATTATGAGAGTCTCTAATCAACAGCTCAGCTGCTCAGCCGTTCATCTGCGATCCACTTCAACCATAAATCGTTGCGGCATTCGTTATTTTTTTATGTATTTATATAGACAATTGATTAGATTTTTATTGGCATTTATAATTGAATTAAAGTGCCGTTATTAATTTGTTTGGCGCCCCCTGATTGTGGCACCGGCTAAAACAAGACACGGCACACGGCAAAGCCGCTGCGAAAAATTATTTTCCAGTATTTTCCAGTTGCACTTATGTTTCTATTATCGCTGTTCCCAAGAGTGAACAACAACAACAGCAGCAGCAGCAACAGCAACAGCAGCTAATCAGTGTTTTGATAGAGACTAGACCAGCCCCCAATTAGTATGTGGTTCACATATATTCGTGTACCCTAGTAAGACTCTGATAATTATGTGATAGGTCAACAAAGTTTGATTGCAATTCTCGAAGCAGAAGCAAATACCTCGATTTCGATGGGTTTTTTGGCTTATGGAGACAAATTGAAGGAATAAAACTAAATTATCATAGATTTTTCGGTATTTAAAGATCGTGTAATATGAAGAAATTTTATATATATATTGGCTATATTTTTAGAACCCTTTTTAAAGTTTTTGAGACTGTATTTATCAGAAAGAGATTTGTTGTGGAACAGGTGACCTAGAAGCCCTCCTAACTCCCCCTCTCTCTCCCTCTATTTCGCTCTCTCTAACTCCCTCTGTCTCTCTCTTTCACATATGCATTTCTTTTGTAAAAAATTTCTCTACAAAATCTTATAAAAGTTGCGTAACGCAACGTCTTCGATTAGTTTTGTACTTTTCGAAAATTTCCACAGCGTTTAATTTCAGTGTGTGACGCATAGAGCAAAGCTCATTAAGTAATTGAGCTATTTATATGGAGTATGTACCACATATAAGAAATAAGCATACCACACACAATTTCTCGCTATCTACAGTCTAGTATTTATTAGTCACAGAGAGCGTATATATTCTGCACCAGAAGCAAATGTCGAGACGATTTAACTGATTTCTATCTAGCTCTTTTAGCTGTCTAGTCGTATATCAGAACCTATTGAAGTCAAGTTTTTCAAATTTTACACCTGGGTACTCCTAAACGCCCAAGTATACCACGTATTTTATCCAGAATGCTCTCAACAGCACAACAGAGAGAATCAGGGTATTGCCTAGTCGAACCCTGCCCACTAGAGCACTCACTTATCAATTACTATGTCCAGTTCTTATTCCTCTCTCTCTTATTATATCCACTCAAAGCTCAGGGAACAACGATGTATATAAAACAGCAGCCAAATTATCAGATTGTAGTTTTAGTCTTGATTTTTTGTGGCTTTGCTTCTCTCTCACTCTTTGTCTATCTCCCTCTCTGTCCTCTAAATTGATTCAAATTGAAAGCGCATGACTCAGCATGCCAAATAGTAGTCCGGGGGCTGGTAGGCAGGGGGCGTGGCTGAATTATGCCATGCCATGCGGCAGGCTAAATAATGTTTCTACTTGCAAATGCGACTGCTGTGCGTGAAAAGAACATAAATTACAGTAGACACTCGCAAATTGGAACAAATTGTTGAAAGGGATTTACTTAAGTTTATTCGGGTTTATTTAAGGTATTAGAGATTGGATATGATTAATGAATAGCTGACAGATTTACGATTAAGTATGGAAAAGGTTCTAGAAATTGATGGAAATTTATTTTGATTCGGATACTTTGAGTAACATTTAGTTACCATCTTAAAGACATGTCAATAAAGATGATAAAAATCCGAAATAAATTTATGGAAAAGCATATTCCATTAATAACACTCAAAGGACATCGCTTAAGGCCATTAAATCAAGGTTTGCGCTGTAATTAAGTCATTGGACACTCAGAAAGCAAACTTTTTGATATAATTATCAAAGGAGAAGAGAAGAAAAGGAGAGGAAGGGCAGGAGGACAATGAAGACAAGTACGAACAAAATACATTTGCTTATAATTAGCAGGGTATGACGCGCCCCAATGACACCGATTCCGGAAAAAATGATAAAAAGCTGAGAAAAAAAGTACTCAACAAGAGAAGAAGAGCACGAGAAGAGGAAGAGGAAGAGGAAGAGAAGAGAAAGAGGGTTGTTTCGATTGGGTGTCTCTTTGCTTGGCACTGGGCCCGAGATTCCAATGCTTGAAACGTGCTTCCACTAAATCCGAGGCGTATTGGGCACGGAGGCGTGGCAGCATGTCGATTGCATGCCAGCAGTGGACAGAGAGCATACAGCCCTCACTGGCTCACTGGAAATGTACCGGTTATGTAAGCCACAAAGCGAGAAGGAAAAAAAAAAGCATTTCCAATCTGGAAAGCAGAAAGCTTTCAATTCTAGGCAGCATTCTGCCAGAGAGAGAGAGAGAGAGAGAGAGAGAGAGAGAGAGAGAGCAAGCGCACTAGAGCGGGCCGACTGGAAAGAGCAGCTGAGCTTTGCGCATGAACCGAGCAAAGAACCAGCAACAACAAAAAGTGCGCGTAAGCGAAAGTGTCGGCCAGGTGAATGCGAAGAGTGCGCTACACCTTAAGCGATTCACACTAAGCCGATCAAACACGAGCCCTAAATCCGAATGCCAACGAGCAGCACAGAGCAGAGTGCAGAGCAAAGAGAGCACGGCAAAAGAGAGAGAGCGAGAGCGAGAGAGCGCGCACCTTACAACGAAACAAATGCAAAGAACATGAAGAAAACCAGCTAGCTGTAAAGCCACACGGGGCTAACTTCATATTATTGATCATGCACGACAACAACAACAACAGCAACTAAGCTGTGTCAGCTAAGCCATCCAATAGGATTAGAAGCTGAGCGCTGCAACGTCTCCACCCAGTTTACAGTTAACTGACGCAGAGCCACCGAAAAACAACAACCATAAACAAATTAATAAGCTTGGCGTCGCCTAAGGGCGTCGGCTTGCAGCGTAGACGACTAACAACAAAACCAATAACACACTGACACACACATACTCACGCACTCACTCACACAACACACACACACACGCATACACCAGTTTCGATTTTTCCATTAAAAAAAAACGCCCGCTCAGCACTGTTGTTGTTGTTGTTGTTGTTGCACCGTCAAACACACACCTCGAAAATTTCGAACACAGTTTTCGCCACATTTCAACTGGAGTTTCACACAGGTTTGTGCACACACTAATCTTAATATATGTTAACAATTGTTTGCACTTTTTTTGAGACTTAATTAACTTAATTTTCTTACAAATATTTAGTTTATTTATTGCGCTCAGCTCACCTCGTAATCCGACCTTAACGCCATGTTTTATCGATATAAAACTGCCTATCGATTGCTGTATGTTAGCTGCCGCCGCAGCGCAGTGTTGTTAAGCAGCTAAAGTGCGCGCTTTACAGGTGGCAAATGTGCGTTAACAGAAATGTTGAAGAAACGCATTTAAATTGCTGCAGTTGCTAAAAGTTTAAATTAGCACAAGGAACTGCCTCTGTTATGGGCTTGGTAAATTTATATTTAAATTAATAAAGCATTATTTTAGGCTGCAATCTTAACAGTTTCGTTACTGTAAGTTTGTTACAGCGAAAGACTGTGTCTGTGAACAGTGCCATTAGAGCAGCGCATGCTGTAAACGCTAACAGCCAAAGTCTTAACAGAAAGCCGTTATAAACTTAAACAAATTTGAATTGACACTTCAATTAGTATAATAAACTGCCTCTGTTATGCGCTGAGTAAATTAAATTCTAAAATTATACAGCATTATTTTAGGCTGCAATGTTAAGAGTTTTGTTAACAGATAAAAGCGCTGCCAGTATGTTAAAGCGGCAGACTGAGTCTCTTAACAGTGCCATTAGACCACTGCATGCTGTAATCGCTAACAGAAAGCCGTTAGGAAATGTAAATAAATTTGAATTGAAACCGCGCTTTGTTTATTTTCTCTTTAATAATTGTGACACATTTCCAGCGAATACTCGTAGCCCAAAAAGGTGGCCGCATTGAAGGGTATCGCGCGCGCCAACAACATCCAACTGCCACGAAAAATACTCCGCCAGCCATAGGCTCTATAGTTGACCATCACGCAATGCATTATGCCGCGAAATTTGTGATTCTCATCCGCCTGCATTATCGTCTTGACCACGTCGAAGGGTATCACACACACCCACGACAAGACGCCAGCCCAGGCGCCCGCAAACGTCGTTATCACCAAATTGATATTGATTGCATTCGATGCCGTTCGATGCTTGCGCACAAATTCCGAATCCTCCATGTAACGCGACGCCTGGCGATAGACCAGCATATAGATGCCGTAGGGCAGGACGTCACTGGAAATGGAATAGGGATTGATATATAAATTTTTAATTTAGGTTTGCTCTGGTCTACTCACCGACACATCATGGGCAGCAGGCCGCGATATAAGCCCGAGATGCCGTCGTTCTTTAGTATGCGCTTGAAGGTGCCAAAGGCTGTTCTCCGCTGGCCGTAGATGTAGTCGTTGTAGTCTGTCAAGACAAGAGATCAGTGAGTACAGTGAAGGCAGGCTAAAGTGAACGTAAACGATGCCTAGAAGCTGGTGCTCTATGGCTAGTATTTCACTTCATTTTACAAGTTTTTCTTTAACTAGCTGTTAAGGTGACAGTTAACTTTAACATGAGCTTACAAAACTAACTGAAACTTAGCCCATTTCAGATGCATTAATTGTCAAAGATTTGAGTCTCATTAAAAAGAACTTCTAATAAGCAGTTCTTAAAAAATAAATAAAAAATAAAATTCTAATACGAATTTTTTAGTAAAATAAATTCTTATATACATTGAATAATAAATGATATACATTTAATAAAAAACGTAATAAAAAATTTTCTAGTGCGAATTTCCTCTAATAGGGTTTTTTAAGCAATTCCGAGTCTTATCAAAATTAATTTTAGTACAAATTTTTAGTCTGTGATGTGAGTCAACTTAAAATTAATTCTTAAAAGAGTTTTCAAAGCAAATGAACTCTAATAAAAACTTTCAAAGCAAGCGCTTTGAGTCTCATTGAAATAGATAAAATGAGAATAATCAAAGCAAACGCGTTTGAGTCTGCTTAATGAGAATTCTTATGTCTCTGAATTTTCCAGACAAACGCATTCTCAGATTTAAGAAACAAACTCTAATAAGAAAATTCAAAATTATCATTTCGAGGCTCATTTAAATAAAACCCAATAGGATATGCAAAAATAAACTTAGTCTCAAACTTAAGTATTCTTTAACAAGTAAGAAAACCCTAGTCGGGCGTGACCGACTAGGGGATACCCTGCGCCCCGTCGAATCTGTGTTTTCATAGAATTTGGGGGAAATTGGGGCCGGTATCCAAAAAATAACAAAATTCGAAATTGCATAAAATATATATAAAGCTAAATACAAAATTTGGTGTCTCTAGCTTAAAAGATGGCCGAGATAGAATTTTTTAACTGAATTTCGATTTTGTTTTTAATCGATAACAATTAATTGGGGATAGTTATCGGTTCAAACATACGGACAGACGGACGGACAGACGGGCCAAATCAAGTTCTCTTGCCGTCCTGATCAAGAATATATATACTTTATGGGGTCTGCCACGCCTTCTGCCTGTTACATACATCCAACAAAAACATTATACCCTGATATCCCATTTTCAATGGGCTCAGGGTAAAAAAATGGCCCAATAAGAATTTTAAAATTTTCTCGCACATTAAAGGAGCTTAAAATTCGTATTAGACTTTATATTAATGAGACTCGAAATAATAATATAAAATAAGACTTAGTCTCAGATTTAGGTCTTTTTAAAATAGAGTCCAACAAGAACTTCGAATGCAAGCGCAATCTCACATATAAGTATCACCAAGCTACACTCTAATAAGACTTTTCAAATGCAATCTCCTTCTATCACTAACACCCTCCTATCCATCATCATCGTTACCCCTGTACCCGTTCCACTTACAGCAGTGCGTCTGCAGGCGCACCTTGATCAGCTCCATGGGGCAGGCGATGAAGGACTGGACGAAGCCGGCCACGGAGCCGGCGAGGAACATGTTGTGGTACTCGAGCTGCTCGCGCTGGTAGTCGCTGTGGCAGACGCGCCGCAGCTGGCGCAGGTGGTTGCCGTAGATGCCGAACAGGATCGAGTTGATGGCGCCCGTCGACATCAGCGGGAAGAGCATGCCCCTGTAGTAGCCGTTGATCTTTAAAGCGTTGTCAACTGGTCCCGCCCCGCCCTCGGCCCTTCGCTTACCCCATTGTTCCGCGCGTAGATCTGCCGGATGGCCGTCGGCACGGACGTGTTCGAGGCCTGCTGCCACGTCTTGATCGTGTCCAACGGATGTGCCACCAGCACGCCGCAGGCACCTGTTTCCATTGTTGTCGTTGTTGTTGCCATAAATCACAAATAAAAATAGTTTAACATTATTTTTAATTAATGTAATTAGAAAACATTGTGATTAAAGGGCGAAATGCCAAGAATTTCAAATATCTCTCTCTCTCTTTGTCTCTTACTGTTGCTGTCTCTGTCTTTCTTGCTCACTTTCACTCAACAGTTCTCTCCCTTTCTCTCTCTGCCTCTCTCCTCACATTTTGCTTCCTTTCTTTGTCCCTCTCTAACCCTCTCTCTCTCTCCCACTCCCTCTCTCTATCATGTTTTACGGTAAAAATACGCAGCGGATCAGGGGCGCCACATGCCTGAACTTGACCGTGACGTCGCTGTTGGCAGCTACAGTAAAAGCTCACTACAACGAATAATAAATACAAGAAAAACTATACAAAAGCCAATCGGAAAGACTTGACCAAAGAGTTGACGAAAAACTTGACGAAAGACTTGACGAAAGACTTGACGAAAGACTTGACGAAAGACTTAACGAAAGACTTGACTTATCCCCAATCAGAAAGACTGTACAAAATCCAACAGGAGAGACTTAACGAAACGAAAGACTAGACGAAAGGCTTAACGAAAGACTTGACTTATCCCCAATCAAAAAGACTGTACAAAATCCAACAGGAAAGACTTAACGAAACAAAAGACTAGACGAAAGACTTGACGAAAGACCTGACTTAGCCCCATTCGGAAAGACTGTACAACATCCAACCGGGTAAACTTAACGAACTCCAATCAAGAAACTAACACTAACACAAAATTCTTTCGTTAAATCACTTCTACATCAGCAATTAGATTATACATAAGCTAATCAGATAGACTTGACGAAGCCCATTCGGAAAGACTTGACGAAAGCCAATCAGAGAGTAATATTTTTCCGGTTAATTACATTTACTATAGACAATAGCAACCAAATAGGAAAGATTTGATGAGAACCAATCAGAACTTTCGTTAAGTCACTTTTACACTACACTAAACCCAATCAGAAAACTGAACGGGAGCAAATATTTTTCACTTTGAAACCAACAATTAGTTTACATAAGCCCCAATCAGAAAGACTTGACGAAACCCAATCAGAAAACTGATCGAAAGCAAAGCTCTTCCCTTAAATCACTCTAACACCAGCAATTAGACTATACACAATTCCGATTGGCAAGGTTGTCGAATCCCAATCAGAAGATTTAACACAACTTCCTAATCACTTTTACAACATTTCACAAAATCCAATCGGAATAAAACATTCTTCCGTTAAATCACTTTTGCACCTAGAATTAACGCCATTCCCGCCAATCACTAACTCAGTTCTCACTGTAGCCGCCAACAAGTGTTTGGCATTGCGTCACTTTTCGCCACATTTGGCGCATCGAGCTCGAAGACAACAACAAAATTGCGTGAAACTCACCGCCGACGCAGCCTGCGACGAAATCACAGTAATTCTCCCACTTCATGGCCTTTTGCTTCGCGGTTTCCTAAATGCAGCGGCGCCTGTGAATTGTCAATTTCTTTTTATTGATTTTTAGTTTCTGTTGCGATTTTTGGTCGACTGCATTCGGCAGCGGGAGCTTTACGACTGCAGTCCAATTGGAGCGCTGCTGTGCAGCACGGCCGAAAGCTCAGCGGTGTGGCGAGCTTTGCTGCTGTCAAAAGCTCTTTGATATGCTGTGAGTTGCGGGTTGATTGTGGCATGTTAAGTGATCTAGCGCTGTTAAGTGAGCTGCTTGGTTGATATGTAACTATAACAGCTGCAATTAAATACAGAATCATTTAACAGCATTGAGAACTTAACAGCGTCTTAATCTTAACAGCGCTGTTGTTCAATAGCAACGCTGCTCTGCTATTGCACTGCATTAAAGTGAACGCATAATGGGCCTACCTAAAGCTGAATGCTATGATTTAAATGTGAAAGGAAAGCTGATCTCTGTTGCTTTTCTACTGAACTGCTTGGCTTACACACATACCAAAGTAATTTAACAGCTTCTGTTATGTGATTACAGCTGAATAGCTGCACTTTGCATGGCACATGAATTCTGATCGCTGTCACTTTGTGCTGAACTGCTTGACTTGCACACATATCGAAGCAACTTAACAGTCTCTGTTACACCATAACAGCTCAATGGCTGCAATTTACATGTTACATGAAAACTGATCGCTGTTATTTTCTGCTGAACTGCTTGGCTTGGCACAGCCTCTGTTATACAGTAACAGGTCAATAGCTACGCTGCGGCAGCTAGCTCAACTGCTTTATTTTTGTCCCTAATTTCGTATATTATTTCATATAAATTCTTTGCTTCTTACTTTTACCTTCTTGCTTATTCTTTCATAATCCATTTAGCTTGTCGCATTTATCCATAGTTGCCCTAAATTTCAACTCCTCTCAATGCAACTCCATTTGACATTCATCTGCACTGCTTTCTTTGCAGCAACTCCAATCGATTGCATCGTTGAGCACTGCTTGCGCTCCTCTCAAACTCTGACTGCTACAAATGAAACAGCCACAGGCCACATATACATAGTAAATGTCATTGTTTTTATTGTTGTTGTTGTTGATTGATCTATTTGCCTCTCTGCAACTGCTTGCCAAACTGCTTGACCTACCTGCTGAAAGCAACCAACTAAACATATTTATTTTATACATACATATACATATAATAATATATATATATACTGTTTTTTTTTATATATTCATTTTCATTTATTTTTTCATAATTTCTTTGTATTTTTCGCTTTTTTCTTTTTTTTTTGTTTAAATGTATTTATTTTTTTTATACTCAGCATAAGATTTTAGTTGTTTTTTTTTTATGTCGTGTGGCGAAAAAACAATAAACACAAAAATTCGAAAAACCTAGAGCAATACGAACCAAGAAAACTCCATAGATTATATGATTTTTTGTTGGTTTTTGTTGTTGTTTTTACAAGTCTAGAACATAAGAAAATATTTCACATTTTATAATTTATGCAATATGTTTTAATATTTGTTAAAGCGACTTATATATTTGTTTTTTTTTTTACTTTATGATGCGACTTTATTTTTTTTTTTTTAATTTTTATTTTATTTTTTTTTTAGTACAGTATTTTCTTGTTTTTCTTTTTCTTTGTCTCTAAAAGTACTTAACGAGTTTTGCTTAGACTTTTAGCTGGCTAATTCTTTTTTTTTATTTTAACATGCTTTTGTTTTTATTTTTATAACTCTGCTTCTTCTTTTGTTTTATTTATTTTTTATACATATAAATACATAAAAACTATATTTAATGGTTTCAAGTTTGAAGAAAAGCAGGCTAAAAACATTAACTCAAAGTGCAACAGAAAAAATAAAAAAAAATCACAAATTAAAAAAAAAATAATAGAACAACTTCTTATACAGATATACATATATGTATATATATATATATGTGTGTATTCTCATTTATCAGGCATTTTTAACATATTTTTCTTTTGTTTTTACAGTTTCTATATTTAATATATATTTTTAATATTTTTTTTTTTGCATTTTTTCACTTGGCATTTCTATGTGAATTTTCAACATTAACTAAGAGAGTTTTCTGCTGCTGCTGCTAGACAGGGTTAGTAGGGGGCGTGGCATGCGGCTAAACTTTCATTTGTATTAGTTAGTTAGGCATATGCAACGTTTTTACTTTTTTTTATATTTAAATTTTACTCTTTTCATTTATTTATTGCTTCGTTAGAGCTGCATTGGAAATTACTCTACCTTTTGGGTTAGAGCTCGTTGCCTAGCTGAAACAACACGCGCGACATGCCAGCGACTGAGTTTTTCTGCTTGAGTCTATTGCTTCTGAAATGTTTTTTAGTTTTTACTTTTTAGTTAGTTAGTTAATTTACTCTCTAATATAAAGATGCAAAACCTTTCATACACACACAGTTTTCGCTTAGATTCATTTGCATATACATATATATATACATGTACATATATATGTATATACATATATATATATATATATATACATGTACATATATATGTATGTACATATACATGTTTTTGTTTTCGTTTTTGCATATTTTCTTTTAAGGTTTATAAACATAATTTTTTGTTTTGTTTTCTTTCTTTAACTCTTCATATGTTTGCATATAATAATTTACGTTTCACAGACACAATTTTATTTATCATATATATATATATATATATACATATATATATGATGTATATATATATACATATATATATATATAGTTGTAGTTATGATTTGCATGTTTTATTTTATTTTTTGTATATTTTTAAACCTTTGTTTAATGCATGCTTAGATACTCTATGTTGTAATGGGCGTGAAATGAACATATATATATTTTATATATATATTAATGCCTTTGATTATGTTAATTTGTTAAATGTGTGCCATAGATGAGTGTTTATAATTTCATTTTTATTTTAATTCATATTTTTAAATCTCTCTAAGAACAGCGGCTCTTTGAAGTTTCAAAAAACTTATTGATTTATTATTTATTTAATTCATCTTTAATATTTACATAGAATAGAATATTGTTTTTGAGAAGTTGTGCGCATTTTGTAGAAGAGTTGTAGAAGTCTAGAAAACAAAGTTGGCTAAATTTGTTAAAGAGCATTAATTTTTTATAGTGTATTACATTTATATGCTTTAGTTCAGCCGCTGTTCCAGGCAAAATTCATAACTGTGAAGTGTGTGTGGGTGTGTGTCTGGTGTGGGGTGTTGCCTAGCTTAAGGGTTTTTTTTGCATTAGTTCAAACTATAAACTAACTTTGACTTTCATGTTTGCATGATTATTTTGCTTTTATTTATGTTTGTTTTATTTACTTTTATTGTTTTGTTTTGTTAGCCTACAACTGTGTTTTTATACAATGCATAATTTTTGTTTATTTTTTAATTCATTTCTCAATTTTTTTTTTTAACTTTAAACTTACAAGAGACGCTACACAAACATATACACATACATTCCATATACATATACATATATATATATAGTTATTATACTCGTATATAGATCAGCATTTGATGTATTATTATTATATATATATGTATATGTAAAAGTTGTTCAGTTGATTTTTCATTTGTTTTTCTTGTGATGAATGCCGCTATATATATATACTATATATATTATATATATGCATGTAGTTTTGTTTCTGCAATTATCGAATTAGTTTGCTCTTGTTTTGGAACAGTTTTTGTTATTTTTGCTTAAATTTCTTTAATTTTCTTTCTTGAAAGTTGATGACGGCATGTGCAACACTTAAAGATAAGTAACAAAGTTTTTCATTATTATTACACACACACTTGCATATGTATCTATGTGCATGCGTACGCATTTTATACAAATGAAGTTCTCAGTGGGCTTTTGCCTACATAGTTAAGCTGAAAGTTGGACACATACCAGAGACTGCTCGAATTTCGAATCGTACCGAAATTTACATAATATATATAGCTATAGTTCTTTTGTTTATACACATTTAGAATGCCTGTGTGCACGGGGAGCGCGAGCGTTAACTAGAGTGTGTTAGTATGTGTGTGTGTGTGTGTGCTATTGGGGCAGCTGTTCTAGGCTAGCAACACATTTAGTTTTGTTTTTCTTCTATATTTATTATTTTCATTAATAATATTTTCAATGCGTGTTCTGAACAATCATCGAACATTGAGGCTCGCTTTCTCTGCTTCACTTATAAACGATTTTACGCTTTATTCAATCCGTTTTTACTTTTTGTTTTTGTTTTTTTAGCTTAAACCTAATTAATAATTACTTTTTCTTTTCATTTCTTTTTTTTTTTTTTGCTTGCTCTTGTAATATATATATATATTTATATGTATTTATAATATGTATGTGTGTGTGTATTATGTAGAATTTTTGTTGCGCTCCTCGCATGCATTTAGTTGTAGCCACGCCGCTTGCAAAACTCACAACGTGTCCTGCCGACTTGCTTTTGGTGTCCTTGTTAAACGAGTATACAAATTAGTTTAGTTTTCATATTTATTATTATTATTATTACTTTGTTTTTAAGTTTTTAGCGTAAGCTGCATTTTGTTTGTTTATAACTATTTAGCGCCAGCTCAACAAATTTTCATACTTAATTCATTTTCTTTGATTTTTGTTTTTAATTTTATATATATATATATAGAGATGTGTGTGGGTGTGTGAGTGTACGTAATGGTGTGTGTATGGTGTGTGTGCGTGAGCCGGCTGACATTTTATGTGTTGTGGTTATTGTTGTTCGTGTTGTTGTTGCATTTAACTGTATTGTGATTGTTGCTGTTGCTCCTGTTGCACTTGTTGTTGTTGTTGCTGTTGCTGTTATTATTATTGTTGTTTTTCATCAATTAGTTTCCAGCGCGCTTTGCGTTGCATCTGTTTAGTTGTCTGGCTTATCGGTTTTAATTTTTGCATTTGCTGTCGCAGGATTATTGTCAGCAGCAACGCTGTTGCTGCTATTCGACTGTTGCTGATGAGAGTTGGCTACATTGGGGGTACCCGACGCCGACGCAGCAGCAGCCGCAGCAGCTGACGCCGCCGCAGCGGGCGTTGCGCTGTTCGCCGTTGCAGCGCTGCCGCCTGCGGCGCGCCCGCTGGAACGATTTGATTCGAGTTCGTGCAGCTTCTTCCATAGCTCCTCACGATCGCGTTCACGTTTCTTCTCCCTGCAAATGCAAAGATGATTAATTATTTGTATTTATATATATTTATGAGTAGCAACAATTACTTTTGCCTTTCCGCCTTGTAGCTGGATGTTAGCTCATCGAATAGCTTTGAATTCATTTCCATAAACGTTTTCAATACATTGTAAACGAGCGCAACAATCGTTTGATTCCAATGCTCCTTGCTGATGCGATAAAGCGCCGGGAACATGATGGGCATTATGACAGGATTGTTCTCCTCAATAAGCGACATGGCATATTCATTGTTCCACAGATATAGAGCACGTTCAGCAACCTATTCAGATAAACGAATACAACATAGATTAGCTTTGTATTTAGTTGACTATAAATGTTTAGTTAATTACTTGAAAATGTGGACTCGATACGCATTTGGCTATCTGACGGAACAGCGGCTCCTGTATTTTGACAAACTGTGGCGGATCGATCACATCCAATATCTCCTCAATTTCACCCAGGAACATCACCTCCTTTTGGGAGCATGTTTTGGGCCAGAATTTGAGCAGGCCACGCACCACCGGCTCGGTGAGGAATGGATCCTTCTCTAGGAATTGTACAATGCAATACGCCAGCTGTGCATGATAGAGCGACAAACATTTGACTTTGTGCAACGGCAACAGGACCTTAACCAAGAATTGTTTATGTTCCGCCTTCAATGGCAAGGCAAAGCCGTTAATGATGCTGCACGAATAAAAAAGGAGTTCATTAGAGCCAAGAGTAAATTGGGAGATTTCACGTCTTTCACTGACCTGCCAAGAATCTCGAGCAGCTCGCCAACGCCATTGAAATGCTCCGTTTCGTAGATGAACTTCAAGAATATGTTATTGATCTGTTTTCGTATAAAAGCACGTAAGCCTAAGAATTTCCCATAGATGCGATGCAAGACCGTCTTCAGAAAGTCACGCTCGCGCGGATCCTCCGAATCGAACAGCTCCAATAACTGAAAATTTAATTCGTTTTTAATATATTTTTATTATATTTAATTTGAAGTTTTATTCACCTGCAGCACAAACTTTTGATCGATCACACGTTTGCCAATGGTCGCCTGAAAATCTTGGGATTCCAAGAAGCGCAAGAACACCTCGTATACCAGCTGCAAATGGGGCCACGATGCCTCCAGTGTTGGATCATCCTCTTCTGGATCGAAGTCCGGATTTTCACTAGGCGGCAATGTTCGAAATAAATTGCAAGAAATCTAAGGGAAAGAAAAGATAAAATATGCATTAGTAGACAGGTGAGAATGTTCTAGTTGGCAGTGTTCGACTAGGATATACCATGAAGTCTGCTAAAAAATCTACGCTTCTGATAGACCTGCATAAGATATTACAACCAAAGCACGAGCTCTGCTTACTGCATAGCTCTACTATGTGAAATTAGTTTTTGAATAACTTTTATTTCTGATGAACTTTCTTAATGAAGTTATCAGAGCGTAATAATAACATCTCAGCACACGTCTTCTCTTGAAATATGTGTACAAATTAGTGGGGAAGGGGAACAGCTGTTCCCTAAGCTCAACTTTTATATGCAATTTAAAGTGGTTTAGCTCTCCATTGCTCCCATTTTGAGCTAGTTTTTACTGGGCTACGTCTATGTCCATTTACCCCCCCTTGCATTTACTTACCATGCGTATTATTTCGGGATAGACCGGTTCCGTAAGCACGCCGCGACCATGTGTTATATAGGTGGATAGATCATTGAGAGCAGCACGTTTGATTTCCTTGCCCTTCAAGTCCGTAACAGGATCCATAAAGTCAAATGATACGCAACACTGACGTAATTTCCGTATAAACAACTCCTCCTGTTCGAGGCTCGAGCAATCAGCTATAAGCGAAATCGAAAAACATTTGATTAAATGATGATGCAATGTTAGCTTTGCTATCTATATTTAGTCACCTTTCAGTGGCGGCAATTGCTGCAGCTCAACATCTTGCGAGTTTCTGTAGCGCGAGGAACCTTGACTTTTTTTACTCTTCTTCTTGAGCGAACGTTTGGCGAACGGGTCGATTCGATCCACAAACGTGCCCGATGACATCTTTTCAGATTTGGGTTCGTTTGTATCGATGGCGGCGGTCTCCGTGGCTGACTGTGTGGTATTCAGCTTGCCGGCTTTGGTTCCAACGTTTGACAATTGAGATATATTTTCGGCTGCACTACCAGTTGCACGCCTCACCACGCCCACACCCACGCCCACGCCCTCGCCCACGCCCGCGTCGCCCTCGTCTTCGTCCTCGTCCTCGAAGTCAGTGGTGGTGCCGCTGCTGCCGCCGCTGCCGAGAATTGCGACTGGTTTCTTGGTGCGCGTCTTGCGTAGCCAGCCAAATATTTTATGTGTTATGTTGGCGACTTTTGCCGTTGAGTTTGGCGTCTTGCAATCCTTTGTGCCCCGTAATGCACGACCACGACTCCGACTCCTTAACGGTATGCTGGACTCTTCCTTAAGTTGCTGCTCGTGTTGTTGTTGCTGATGATGTTGTTGTAGTTGCTGTGTTATGTTGATGGCGGTGTTCAAGCTATAACGACTTATCTTGGCATTTAATATGCGTTAAGCCTGCTCAAGTAGAACGTTCGATTGCTCTTCAGCTTGTTGTGGTGGTTGTTGCTGCCTGCAACTTGTTTCCTTGTTGCCGTTTTAAATTCGTTACACTGCAAGAGAAAATTAAGTTTGTTTATTAAAACGTTCTTTGGGGTTGCTTAAATAACTTGCCAGTTGACATACGAATTGTTTCAGTAAGAATTTGACTGAACAAAGTTTGATTAAATGATTGATAGACATGTCTATAAGTAGATTAATAAACTGTTTGATTGACTGACACAGCTCAACAGCTCGACTTTCACAAACAGATCAGCTGCTTTCTTGATTGAAATTAATTAATCGATTGACTGATTGAACAAGACTTTCACAAACATATCGACAACTTTCTTGATTGAGTGACAAACTGAACTATAAACTTTTTCACTGACTGCAGATTAGTTGATTGACTGCTTGAATGAAACACCTTTGCAAAGGTGCATGACTTACTTGACTGACTGATCGCTTGATTGACTTGCAGATCAGTTGATTGACTGCTTGAATAGACCACATTTGTGCAGAGTAACAGATTTCTTTTTACTGCGCGATTAATTGATTGATTGCCTGCACATCATTTGATTGAGTGCTTGACTATAAAACATTTACAAGGAAAGCAACAGCTGGCTGATTGCTTGATTGACACCACTCACGGCATCTAGTTTCGCCAACCTGATTGATTGAACAACTGCTTGATGTGCAGCTTGATTGATCTGTTGATTAACTTGTATCAACTGACGCAATTTTACACTAGTAAATGAACAATTTAAATGTTAGACTGCTTAATTGATTGATCGGTTGATTGACAGCAAATGCATAGCTCATACACCTAAAATTCATAGAATATTTAAGAATTCTACCATTCAACTATTTATCTCTGAAGACTAACTAAGCAATTCTCAACTGAAACTGTGAATGGCTAAGTAAACACCTATTGCCGGCAACTCACCTGTGTATTGTTGGTGTGTTGCTTCGTTTTTCTCTTTTCTTTTCTTTTGATTTGTTCAATGGAGGGATTGTTGCATTTTCTATATGCGCCTTATTGTGGTTGTTGTTGTTGTTGTTGCTGTAATACTCGCTTAGCTTCTATGTTGCTTGCTGCTCTGAATGGCACATCAATTCGTTTCTGTGAGTGTGTGTGTGAGAGAGAGAGAGACTATTGGAGAATTCGCTATCAATAAAAAAACAAACACTGATCACATATTCTCGCGCTCGCTCTCACGCTCTGAGTGTGTGTGTGTGTGTGTGTGTGGGGCTGCTTCAGCAAGATTTTTCTTTTAGTTGAAAAGTTTGTATTATTTTTGGCATCACATGCACTGCAATTGAAAGAAGAAGAACAACGACATTAAATCATACGGAAATATCACAATTTACTATAAAAAAATATGAGCTCAAAATCGATCGAACGCAAGAATGTCAAAAGATAACATCGGAAATAAAATTATAAACATGGCAGTTGCATGCAACTGGCTGCATTAATACGCGTTCAAGGAATGGATATTCTGGGATTTGATAACTAATTCATTTATGTGCATGTCTGTAGAGTATATTAATGCCTGTTGGACTTACTAAATACTGCTCTACAATTATTACTACTACAAAATTCAATGAATTCCATGTCTCTAAAGGGACTTATTCATATAATTCAATATATATTCATTCTAAGCTCAATTTCTGAACATGTCCAATCGATTATTATACAAACCAATATACTCTTGTTCATTTTGCAAGCGAGTATAATAAGCACTATTTTTTTATTATTCTTTGTTATCTAATCAAAACGCTTGGCGTTTCTCCATTTAATGCTCTTGCCATATAGATAAGAGGCAAAAAGCTCTGATTTCAGTTGTCTTTCATTTTGCTTGGCTAATTATACACAACAAAAAATCATGAAGAGAATTTTTTCAGTGCATAAATTGTGAGAGAAAATTTTAAAATAATATTAATTAAGTCATAAAATATTTGAAATATTACTTAAAAATTTACTGAAAAAAACTAGTTTGTTTCATGAGCTTCATTTTCTTCTTCAAAATCGATCTAAATCAATTCCAACATTTTGACTTATTGTACTCTCCTTCCAAGTTCATTTCGCCGAGCTTTCACTGTACCTAATCCCACATGCACAAGCCATAGCCGCAGTTGACTCAACTTTTAGTGTCGAATGCAATTTGCACTTTACAAATTGAATTTAACATCGCGTTGATTTGATTCCATGCAGCAACTGGAAGAAGCAGAGCTAAGCCTAACAGAATTTACAGCCGTAATAAAGCTATTAGATTACCCGCTCTATACTAACTATACGAAATGCCAATGCAAGTTCAATAGACTTTGTCATATCGCAACTATATTATATTTTGTATATAGAACTACGCGAATTGTCACGTTTGTCTGTCTGACTTTATAAATACATTTTAGGTATAATATTTTTCGTGTTTCCTTGTTAATTTGGCTCTCAAATAAAAATCTAATAATAGACATTTAGTTTTCCTTATATACAACCAAAGGCATTTAACTAAACAAGCAACTAAAGTGGCTCGAGGCGCAAACTTAAAGTAAGCAAACTCTACTGAGGCACTTTATAGAGAAGCTCAAATGAGTTTCAGAGTTTAGACAATGTCGTTTAGTTTCGCCCTTCGCCTAGGGAATATAGATATATATATACACATATTTGCATCTCTCTGTTTGCTTAAGAACAACACACAGAGAACTGCATTGCAAGTGGGAGAAGCCCCAGCAGAAACATGTTAAACACGTCAAGCGGGCACCGAGAGAGAGAGGAGAGAGTCAGCTAGTTGCAATTGTTATACGGGGCGTATGAGTGTCGTTGAGTTAAATTGCGATCGACTTTGGCTTCGACTAGCGACAGCTGTTGGCTGTTTGGAAAATGCAAATGTTGCGGCGAGACGAGGCGACGCAGAGTGGGCGACTTGATTCTGTTTGACAAACGACCAGGTTTCAGTGCTGGCCGGAACTGTACAAGCGCCTCGCCTCGCCGCCTCCCCTTCGCCTTTTCCAGTCGTTCAACAATAGCTATCAGCAGTTCGAATTGTTCGAAATGTTACAGCTGAGTTTGCATAGCTGTTCTCTGAATTGGCCATTGTAAGGATTCTCTTTCATAGCTCGTGTATATGGAAATTTATATAAATATATATATGCGTAGGAGTATTACATTTGTATACAGGTGGAAATACCAAAGTGCAGTCGAGTAAGAGAAAGAGAAAGAGAGAGTGAGGGTGAGACAGATAGAGTTGTGGCTGGTGCATGTTTGCAAAATATTAAATGCACTTTACACAGACTTGATTCAATTAATTTTCATATAATGTGGGCGTGGTCTACACACACACAGAGAGAGACGAGCGCCCCACACTCAACCGGAGATTTAATATAAGTGAAATGAAAATGAAAAGGAAACCAAGCAAGTTAACGGTACCAGCGACAGCTGGGGACACAATTACGAACACACTATTAAGGGGGCACACAGCGAGTGGGGAGTTGGCTATTATTATGTTATTTCCACACACACATACGCACACACACAGTTACATACAAATGGAAAATAACACCAAAAAGGAAAACAACTTAAATGTTGCCTTGGGGCAAGCCCAAAATGTAGAACAACAGCAACTAAAATAGAAGCTACAACAACATTTAACTATATAGATACTCTGTATAATATATATACAAAATGTTTGGCATTTATTTGAGTAATTTAAATAAGTAACGAAAATTTCCTGGATATTTAAAATAGTTAAAGCGCGCTATATATTTAAATTTATTTATTTTTTTTTATTAATATATTTTTAATGAATCTCTTTATTTTGATATTATTTTTGTGCGATTATTATTTTGAAAGTAATTTATAATTATTATTTATATTTTAATTTATTTGTATTTTACGTTTATATTTACTATTTATATTTTTCATTACTATATTTTTATTTTTATTAAAATTTATCATCTTATTATCTATTTATAAATTTAATATTTTTTGTATTCCATTTTATCTTATATTAGTTTATATTTGTCAATAAAAGCTGCTTTATTCAAGTTATATTTAGCTTTATAATTTTCAATGAAACTTAATTATTCACCCATTTGCTGCTACAGTTAGTGAATTGTAGATTAAATCATCAATAACCATCGACATTTTATTCATAAAATGAAATTATGAATCATTCACTCTATATATATACATAATCATTGCTTAATTCAAGCAATTATAGATTAAATGGAGTATATTAAGTTCTCAAGAGTTGTTCGATGTCTTTCCATGTAGAGTTCAAGTACTCGCCACCTTGATAGTCATTCCCATTTCAACGCTCGCCTGACTATATAGAGCTATATGCTGACTAATCTGACTGTCTATCTGTCTAGCTTGCCGCCCAACTGACTGACTGACTGTCTGTCTGTCTGACTTTCTGTCTGTCTGTCTGCCTGGTTGGTTGGTTGGTTGCCCTGCCCATTGGGTGAGAACGCGGTCAACAATATGTCGTCTAATTCGTGCATGTTGTACAGTTGTTGTTGTTGTTTTTTGTTACTCTCTGAGCGTCTGACCTTATGACTTTATTAGGCACACACAAAAAATATATACAGGGCATGGCAGAAGCAGAAGGAAAACCAAAATAATGAGACAGCTTTGCCATTGTTGTTGTTGTTGTTTTTGAGTGTGTGTGTGTGTGTGTGTGTGTGTCATAGTATTTTTCAAGATTTTCTTTTAGCCGTCATCGTTGGCGTCGCTAATGACTAAGCCAAGCAAGCCCACCCAACCGATGATGGCCTATCGCTAGCTGCCTCCCTCACCCTACCCTTCTCTCTCTGTTCCTCTATTTAAACCTCTATTTCTCTTTCTCTCTCTTTCACTGGCGCTGCCTCTGTGTATGCTTGCCTGGCGCGTGTCTATTGATTTTCCGTGCATAATCGATATATAAATATTGCAACTGCCTACAATTTTGCCAACTGTCAACTTTAGCTATCATCAATATGCAAAAGACCTCAGCTAACGTATCCTACCAACTGCCAGCCACTACTTCAGCTGCTGTCGTCCCACCTGCTGTCCCACCTGCTGTCCACACCTATTTTCAAGTGTCTGCTTTGTTATATGGGCCCTTCATCAGTTTCGCTTTTCTTATTATTATTGCCACACAGAGAGAGAGAGAGAGAGAGAGAGAGAGGGAGAGAGAGAGCGCGCGCAAATATTTAATGAATATTTATTTTTCATTGCTTGATTTTGATTTGATTGCGTTTTCTGTTGCGCATTCGTTCTTATTTTCATTTCTGTTTAGCTTTGTTTTTGTTGCTCTTTTTGCTACTATTTCATTTGTTAGTGTTCGAGTTGTTGCCGTTGACACTGAAAACGTCAATGGAAATCAACGTGTTTTGTGTTTTTATTAGTTTTCAATTGCTTTTCAAATGTTCGTTTGTTGCGCCTATTTTTGCGTATTTCGTTTCAGTGCCCTTACCATGTGTAGATCGGGGGAATTTTATAAATATATATGCTGCAAATGTATCTATAAAATTCCCCGATATATATAAATATTATATATTTAGATGCTAAAAATATATATTTATTAAATTCCCCGATTCCGCTACAGATGCATACAATAATAGTTATTGAATGATATTGATAATCTTCAGATTTATAAAAGAAAAAAGAAAAAAACAAGGAATTCTTAATAATTTAAAGATGAACTTTGCTTAAGGATTTAATATAAAAATGATTTATATTTTTTAAAATAATTTTTCGATGTATTCAACTCATATTTCTATTATATATAGCTGCTAATTCTCATCAAAAAACTTTAAAACAAAAAAAAATTGCTCTAATCGGGAATGCCCAACTTGGAAATACCCTGATCCCTGCGCAGAACTGGTTACTAATTCGTCTAAGCTGCTTTAATACATGCATAACATAGAATACATATACACGCACACAAAAGCAAAGCTTGGTCAAGAGGGGAACTTATCCAAAAATCTGTATATTCATCACAAGAACTTTCCATTCTTTGTGGTAGCTCAAAAATGAATACAAAACAACATTTATAATGATTGATAGCTGTCATTAATATCATTACTGATTTTATTATTATATTCATTATTATTATTATTATAATTTTTATTACGCTAAAGTTTCATGTTTTTAATCCACGGAAAAGTTTCCTCTGAGAACGTGTTTTGTACTCTTCAACTATGCTTAATTCGAGAGGGGGTTTTATCTCTTGTGTTTTGTTTTTGCGCCACGCTCGCGACAAATTGCGCACTGTTTATTTGCTTGGCTAGCTGCGTACTTGGAAATCATGTCTCAAGAAATTGGCATTGGCTCTTGGCTGCTGGAAGGGGCAGCAGCTGGAGGATGGGATTGAGGGGGTTGGTTTGTAAAAGCAGCTATAAACTACGCAGTAATATTTTGTGCACGTTTCTTCAGCGCATGTGGCACACACAGAAACACACACACACACTCATACACTCACACACATATGGCACACTCGCTTGCACTTGGCACATGGCAAATCCTGACAAGAGTTCAGGGGCGTTTCACAAGTAACTTGGCAACGAGGCGTGGCAGACGCCTTGCGTGTTGCATCCGTCCAACAGCAAGTGAATTGCACAAAGGAAAATGCGCGTGCAAAATGTGAAAATGCGTCAAGAGCTGCATTTCCATTGAAATTGACAGCAGGAAGCGGGCGGCGAGGAGGGGCCTGATGGGGGCATAGAGAGTGGAGAGGGCACGAGTGGGTGTGGTAAGTACTTCACATGTTATTTGTTATCCGATTTTCTCCGGCTAAATAGCCTTGAGTTGTGGGAGTTTTATATATTTATAAACGATTTACTGTTGCTTCAGTTCGACCAGAGCTTCGACTAGCGTGTTGACCTTGACCTTTTGCCAACATTTGATCACTGAGCGTACCCATGCCATCCCCAGCAGCAGCAGCAGCATCGATAACAATGTGAGAACTAAAGACTGTCATTAAATCAAATCAATCAAATCAGTCGCATGTCGCACGGAAAAGATGATTTTGTATGCAATATGCTAATGGCAGTGTACAGTGATGCCTCGCACATGACAGCCCTTACAAAACTGTTTTATTTATATTTAAATTAAACGTCTAGCAAGTGCGAAAGCTCATTTATATAAATCAGCGCAGCGACATAAAGAGTTAAGCTGCTATTAACTGCGAGCAGAAGCATTCTAATTACCCAGCAAACACTGTGTGTGCTGCAGAATAATGCGCTGTTAAATTTGCATAAAGTGAAAGGAAATGGAACAATAAGTTTTATAAGATTTCAGCAGCAGCTGCGCACCCTCACCCAGCACCAGCAACACCAACACCGCCTGCTCCTCCTGCCCAGCCATCGCCCTGCGCTTAAGCTGTGCGAAATGAATGCTGCAACTGCAGCCGATGAATCGAAAGTTTTTCCACTATATAAATGTATATGTATGTGTGTATGTGTGTGTGTGCGCGCCTCAAGGCGAACAACACATTGCAAATGACTGTGAGGGAGGCAAATGACGAGCAGGAGAGAGAGAGAGAGAGAGAGGGGAAGGAGCAACTGAGGAAAATGTCCAGAGTGAGCTGCAGTGACAGTTTTGGCCTGGCTGTGGCCGTGTGGGTGGCTGGGTGCTCGCTCTTGGTCTGCATGCGCTGCCTGCTTTGCCTACACTTTGTTTTTTTTTCCACATTCAGAGGTTTTTGGGGCTCGCAGCCGCCACTCGACATTTGCGGGGGCTGCATTTTTTATTTGTTTTGGTTTGCTTTTTTAGACAGCTCAGAGCACACACATACATCGCCATCGACCCAAGTCTCACACAACATTTCTCCCCTTTTTTCATGGGAATTAGGTCAGTTGTTGCATTCTAGCTGGCGTAAAACCCAGCATTTAGTTCGGCTTCAGAGCTTCACTTAAATAGTTTAAAATATTAGCTAAATAATGCAAATATTAGTTGGAAAATAAAATACATTTAAATGCAGCTCGCATGTTGTTCATAGTTTTCTTTAGAAATTCCAACACGTTTGCCAACTATATATACATAACAAGTTTTCTGCCGTAGATCAGTAAAGCAAATCTGAGGCTTAAGCTAAGCAAAAAGTTTATATAAAATAGTTTGTTGAACAATTGTTGTGCCCAAAGAAAATTAAATGTTTATTTCCGGTAAAGGAATTATAATATATATAAGAATGCCATGGAGTATTATTTAGCAGGCTGAACAGCCGCATCGGCTCACAACGGTTAGTCTCATTGCATAAGGGATAGTAATTGCTTTTTCTCTCTTATAATATATATAAAATTGTCTTCTTTGGTATTTGTAATTTATACCCATTTTTATTGATACTCCAAAATGTGTTTCTAGATATAAACTTGAATGATTGTAGCAATAATATGAAAGAAGGATCAGGGTAAATCAACATCAACATCAGTCTCAGTCTCATTCTCAGTCTCAGTCTCAGTCTTCATCTCAGTCTCAGTCTCAGTCTCAGTCTCAGTCTTCATCTCAGTCTCAGTCTCAGTCTTCTACTCAGTCTCAGTCTTCTACTCAGTCTCAGTCTTCTACTCAGTCTCAGTCTTCATCTCAGTCTCAGTTTCAGGGCATTCATATGACCGATTCTACTTGGTTGATTCCCTTTTCACTCGCCAAACAGCCTTTAACATATGTGCGCCCAGTGCAAATAAGCCCCAATGCCATGAAGGCTACATAAATTTGAATTCAGCACAGTCAGTACAGTCAATAGTCAATAATAGTCAATAGCTCACATATTCATTCAGCAGTTCTATTAGCTTTAGGGCTTTATCAGCAAGGACGTTCTCAACAGCTGCAAATTTGCAATTTCTCTCTGCCCACTTCTCTCTTCCTCTTCTTCCCCCTCTGTATTCTTCTCCAGTGACAAACAATTTCAATTTATTGATAATTTCAATTTAGTTCACAGCATATGCCACAAATTGACGCACTAGGCACGGCACTAGGCTGCTTCTGACTAATGGCAATTAAAAGCGGCGCAACCAAATGGCCAACGACATGGATAAAAGACACGCAACGAGGCAGGCACAGTTAGAGGGAAAATCATCATAAAAATAGCAGTGCCAAAGGCAGCAATTTCTATTTAAAGGTGAAAGGCCATCCCACAATTCTAATTATAGGCACAACACAATCAGAAGCTTTCATCAGAATGAAGTAAATACAATAATTAGTTTGGACTTAAAGTCCTCAACAATTATCACCTGCTTATACAATTGAAAGTGAAAGCAAACAATAACAATCACAGCAACAGCAATTGCATCAGCCACAAATGACGTGTTGTGTCTTATGTGGCATGCCATATTAAATAAAACATAATTGGTTAGGCCAACAGCTAAGCAAATTATGAAATCCTTCAACTGTAGGCAAAACGAAAAGACGATGGACTATAATAATAAGTGCCAGACACGCAGATACCCTTCCTTCTTTAAACTACAATTTTTTGAGTTTATGTGTATAGAGCTTAGGCTCTCAAATAATTCGGCTTTACTATGAAATTCGTAGAGAAGAGCTATGCTCAGAGTTGAGAGAGAGAGAGGCAAAGAGCATTCCTCCAAAGGGAGACACTTTAATTAAAAACTGGTGAATAGAACTTTTAGTTTATTGTGCTCGAGCATGAAATGGAAATGGTTTGACGTCCAGCTCTTATTAATTAAATTCGCATAGAAAGGCGACAGAAAAATAATAGATAATAAAGGTAGAAAAATAAATAATAATCCCTTAAATAATGTCAAAGATAGAGAAAGAGAGGGAGAGAGAAAGAGTGAGAGATAGGTAGAGATAGAAGTCAAGAGAAACGTGGAGATAGACATAACTCTTATGTCTCCTCTGTCTCTAGCGATAGTAAGATAGAAAGAGCGAGAGAGAATAAGAGAGGGAAAAGACAAAAAGGGAACGACGAAACGAAACTGAGAAATATTTAAATAAAGACCATACCACACTGATATCTTTAAAAAAGTTTAAAGTTTTAGCTTTAAGTCTCTGATCGTAAAATAGGGAATGTAGGGCACCAAGCAAATGTTCCATTGATTTTTGGTTTTATTCATGTTAAGCTACCCGTTCATTATGCCTTGCCTTTGTTCACTACAGGGCATTAAGAAGGTGCAGAAGTCAAACACACAAAAGCTAATATCAGTAAACATTTTTTCAATTTAATTAAACAATGAAAAAGAACAAAAACATGAACCCGTCAAAACAGACGCAGCCATAAAGAAAGACAGCGAGCAGCAATGGTTGACTAATTAAAATGACAAACAACAGCAACAACACCTGCAGCAGCAACAACAATAACAAGAGTGCCAGTAACAATAACAATAACAATAAATTCGGAGCATATCAAAAATGCAAAATTCGTTTCAGAACACGCGCCAATCTAAGCACACAGTATAGAAAACTATATCACAAAAGCTTGCCTTATCGCTCGGAAATTTCGCAATAGGTGAGGGGCTAGCCAACTTGTCTTGTCTGTCTATATACACCAAATTTATATACACAATATATTCGAATATATATATTTCATTTATTCTATATATTTCATTTGTGTATAAATATTGTTATCTTTTATCTATATTTATGCGCTTCGTAATCAACATTTTATGGCAGTTTTTTTTTATATATATGCTCCGGTGCTATAAATCACGGATAAGCAGTTAATAACCGATTTGCTTGGAGTGTATTTATATATATATAATCTTTATATGCACATATATGGGGTATATAGGTTATAAAGTGTTACAATTTCTTACATGCAAATGTTTTTATGGCCAAATAGTGGGTGGTATTTATTATTTATATATATATTTATATCATGTATATACTTAAGTCTTATCTTTATCTCATAGTACATAGCCTTCCTCGTACTGAATTATCATGATTTTAGAATTCTCTTCAATAACACTGCTCTAATTCGGAGTGTACGATTAGAAAATACCTTGAACCCTGTGTAGCGCTGCCTTTACAATCATTCTAAGCTTCTTTTATAGATACAAAGTATCTTAGATCTGAAATTAATTAAATCTCTGTTGTCAGCGCAGAGATTCGCACAGAGAATGTGAGAAATATCTATTATAAATATATAAAATCAATTATAGGCATGTACTATCTATAATAAATATAATATTATATTACTATGAGTTATTGATATATATATTTCTATATGCATATATCTTATAGAACCACCCAAATTTATGACTATAAATTGAAGTCTCTAATTTCCGTGGACAGCCCGCCCAACTGTCTAGTCAAACAATATTTTCAACTAACTTAATATTTTGTTTTTTGATGCCTTCTTTAACTATTTCATGCTCGTTCACTAGTTGCTAAGAGTTAGTTTTGCGTAATATGCACGTCAGGCTGTCCGAAAACAGCCTTGAAATGTTTGTTATATATGAGAATATATATATATGACTCTTCGCATATGCTCGCTCCGAACAAGGCAAAATGAAAAAACTGTGCTGGAATCACCTAAATTGTGCAGGTGGATCAAAATTATTTTGACTCAGCACAGGTACTTTTTTGCCGCTCTTAAACAAAGATTTTCTTTCTTGTATCGTGATAAGCACGCAAATGAGGAGGCGTTGCGTAGGCGTGGCCGCCATACAGCTACGAGCTAATGAGCACAATTCATAAAGCCTATGCGACAGATAAAATTTGACTTAGATAAGATATGAAGCCCAATGCCAAGCCCCAGAGGCGTGGCACTGGCTAAACAAACACAATATATCACAAAAGGGGAAAAAATATTTTAAGGAAATTAATTATATATGTATATATAAAATTATAAGCACAATTTAATTAAATTTAATTTGATTTCATTAATTTACGAAACTGAGCTTTTTTTGCTCAATTGGAATTGCACTTGACTCTTACGCTCTCTCTCCCTCACACACACACACTCGCATGCTCTTTCTCTTTTACTCTTTTCACTTAAATTCAAGGCCATTCGTGATTTCATGCAGCTGGCATTTGAGCAAAAATTTAAATTATAATGCCAAAAATAAGCGCATATTAATTTAAGAAATTTATTCTCAAAATACAAATTGCACTTGAAGCAGAGTTTGCGCTAAATGGAACATTAGCCCAGAAGAAGAAAATTTCAAAACATTTTTCTGCGTTTTCCGTGTTCGAATCGCTGCCACATCTAAAATTAATTCACGAGCTGAACGCAAAGGAAAAACGTCATTAATTGCGCTGTGCGTGTATATGTGTGTGTGTATGTATGTGTATGTGTGCGTGATGGTGTGTTAATGTACGTATTGCTGTGTTTCGCCAAATAGCTTTTCACAGCACTTATGCATGTCCGTCTGACAGCTGATTTTTAGCATGTTTCATATAGCGTTAAAGCGAACAAGAACTGCAATAGTAAGGCAAGGCTAGAAGCATGCTTAACTAGCCGATGCCCTGTATTATAAGTCAACTAGATAAATAGCAATATCCAGCACAAAATACAGCCATAACATTCATAAACTATAGTTCAATTAGTTGACACAAGATACAAATGAATAAATCGATATGTAAAGTTATGAAAATCACATAGAAAGGCAGTTTTTTGTTGTAAAATGCTGCATTTAATGTTATTATATAAAATGTTATATTATAATTATATAATTATTATTATTACTTATAATAATAAATATAAGCAAAACCAATATTTAAACCACTTAAACGAATTCTCTTCATCAATAACGACTTTTTATTAGCTGAGTCTCACGCCTGATCGACGTGCATTTACCCTGTAATGAGTTTCATTTGTTGCTTTATCTATACTTTGCAGTTACACAAGATTTACATATGTTGAACTTATGATTTGATATCATAAAAACATTATAATTGGAATAAGCCGACATGTTTTTATACACCAACAGTAGGCCGAAAAAAAAGACAGAAGAGGAATGCCTTTTTATAAAAACCAATGAAATATTTGTACAAAAATCTTTCAGTAAAATATTGTTCATATTACTTGTAATTTATAAAAACGCTTTCAATTAATGAAAAGCAAACAACATACTGATTGGAATTCCACTGTGTTCAATGGAAATGGTATGTAGATATATATAAATAAAAGGCTGCAATTTGTTGTACATATTTCTGAACATATTTTGTTGTTTATATTTGTGAAGAGCAATTCAATTGCATATTCTCGCATTGGAGTTGAAAGAAATATGTGCAAGTGAATTGCATGTGGTGCACAGACACATACTCACATATATATATATACAATCAGAGGCTGAGCGTAAACATGAGCACAAAGAACGAGTGTGAAGTGAAAAATTGGGTCGTCTACGAAATTAGGGAATTACGCTTTTTATGAGCAGGCGCGCATTGCAGGTACAACAACAAACAAAAACAAAAAACAACAACAGCTGTATAATGTGCTGAAATAAAAATAGCAATAACAAAGAAAAACCAAAGCAAAACAACGTTTAAAAACCTAACGAAAACAGGCAAGAACAGTCGGGCATGACCGACTACATAATACTAGCTAGAGTTTTGAAAACATTTAAATTATGTTAGAATTTTATAGTTTTAAATGTGTTATGCTTGAATAGGTTTTGCTTAATGATGCTTGTAGCTAAGCGACTGTGGAGCTTTAAAGTATTTAAATACTTTATCAGAAGAGACTATACCAAAATTTAAGTTTGACAGAAATTGTATTGAATATTGTATAAAACCCATATACTCTCTATCTACTTATTCCATATAGTATAATATATATAATCAATATAGTATATAAAGCATTATAAATTCATATTATAACGATCTCAAATACTAATGAGCATTTAATAGTACTATTGAAAACGTTTTTCCTAATAAGCTACAATTACTTTTTAAGCATTTAATGAAACGCGATATAGACAGCGCTTAGAGGTTAAGTTGATGTCCAATTGGAATTTGAGCACGATCGTGCGCTACAGAATACAGAGCCAAACAAGCAAGACAAAAAGAAAGCCAATGATTTAAGGCTAATTAAAGCTTTGCACTTTGGCATTCAAGGATTTTTAAACATTTCCAGTGGAGCTCAGTAATTAGTTAATTGGGAGAAACTTGAGAAGCTTCAATCTACTTCAAAATAGTTATCTTAACTTTTACAACAAATTCTTCGTATAATCGATATACCCATCTAAATGATCGTTTTCTGTGTCATCTCTATGTGTTTCCAAATTGATTGCGCACTCGGGCAATAATAATAAAAAAAAACCATTTGCAATTGCTAATGTCAACACCTGCGAGCTAAAGTCACGTTCAATGTGACGACACATACAAATTTTTATATTTTCGAATGCAATTATTATAAATAAAAATCAAAAGGCAACGCAGTAGACATAGATAAATTGATAATCAAATGTGATTGTATCTGTATATGTGATTGTGCACACACACAGACACAATTAAATGTATTTCAAGCACATTTCACACAAATGTGTGAAATTTTGTACGGATCTGGCAGGGCTGGCACGTTTTCAGTAACAGCTCAATCGAAACTTGTTAATTGGGCGAGCGCAGGTTCGTCATTCAGTCAATTAGAACCCGTTCTTTTTGTATTCCAATTGGAATTCAACGGAAATAGAACAAATGGCTTCTCCAAAAAATGGAGCGCCCTCTTTGGGCAGGTGGCTACTTCCGTTCCACATTCTCCCACATGAATTTCATTGTGTTAATAAATAATTTGACATACCTCTACGTATACTGAAATCAATTATTTGGAATACATGTGAATATATATCTATATCAAAAGTAATGCAAAAATAATTTTGCCATTACTTAGCTTAAACAAAATCAGCAACAACAACAACAACAGTAACACAAAATTCAATTTTACGCCCGAGTGACAAAGTTGCACTTTTTTTTGCCGTTTTTGCATCTGTATCTGTGCGTATGGGGCGACGGCAGCAAAACAACAACAACACATGTAAATTATAAGCAACTGCGCGACTGCGACGGCAACGGCAACTGCGACTGCGACGTGGGCATCGGTAACAGTGACGGCTGAGGCGACGGCGACGGGTGGGCGTAGGGCAGTCGTCGCAGAGATCTTGTTAAAGCGAATGTGATGCTAAAAGCAAATGGCGAAAAGCAAAACACAGCAGCGGCAGCGGCAGCAGCGAATTATGAGCGTGCGTATGTGTGTGTGTGTTTGAGTGTCTGCCGCTTACTTATGTATGTGTGTGTGTGTGTGTGTGTTGGCGAGTGTATGGTAATGTAGGTGAAATATAAGAATCAAATACGAACACACAAAAAATGCCAATAAGAATGACGACGTGTGCTAGCAGCAATGACAGCTCAGACAGGGAGAGACAGAACGAGAAGGAGAGAGAGAGAGAGAGAGACGCAGTTGCTTTGATCGCCGAATGAATTGAAAAAAGAGACAATTTAAATATTATTCACTATATACATATATATATTTGTATGTATATATATAATTTGCACGGCAGTTAGGTAACGTTTTGTCTATATGAGTTATGCTCATAATCTTAACACATTCTTTATTGCCTGCGACACACACACACGCACAGATATTTACTCATACACAGAAAATCACACACACACACACACGCACACATACTCATGGCTGCTGCTGGCTGCTCTGCTCTGGCTGCGGGTAGCCAACAAAATCGATATTCTAAAAATAATATACTTTGAAAAGTAAAAAAAAATATTTATATATATGTATATATAAATATATATTTACGACATATGTATATATGTATTGAAAAGCACAAACGAATTTCAATTGTTGCCGCCGGCCTATTACGTGCATTAGCATAAGTGTAAGTGTGTATGTGCGTGCGTGTGTATGTGTGTGTGTGTAGGTATTTAAGCATACGCACACATACTTATACATTTAATTGCATTTGGTTGTTGTAGATATTGATATTTGCAAAATATGTTTAGCTTAAGTTTCTTTTTTGCTTTTCTTTTCTTTAATATGCTTCTTCGCACTCGGTTTTCTTGCGCCCAACCGACGACGACAGCGACGTACGGCAACTAAAACGACGGCGACATCGCTGCCGCTGGCGCCGCTGCTGCTGCGGCACAAAGAAAGTCGTTTTTTTTTTCGGTTTGCGCTCTCTGCTGCTGCTGCTGCTTCTGTATGCATGTATTTGGGAGCGTGTGCGTGTATGTGAGTGTGTATGACTATGTGTGTCTCCCCTAAAGCTCGAGAGCTCTACATCACGAAACGGAGACCAAAGCAAAGACACAAGAAATAGAAAGAGAACAGACAGCGCAAAAAAAAAAAAGAATGAAAGAAAGAAGAACGAGAGAAGAAGAACCGTAATAAGCGGCAGCTACATGAGTTCTTCGCTTCTTTTTTTTTATTCACTATGCCGACGACAGGTGAAGAGATACAAGAAACGGCAAGCAGCGGCAACGGCAACAGCAGCTGAAGCAGCTGCAATCGCGCTCCCCTTGTTGTTGCTGTATAGTAAAAGTAGCAAAAATGTGTAGTAGAGATAATATGTTGGGGTTGTTGCTTTTGTGAATCACTAACACTAGCACAAGCACACACACGCACACACACACACATATTTATATATAGTGAGCGAGCTCCACCAAGTGGCTCACCAGTATGGGTGTGGTGAGTTTGCAATGAAATAACATCTGTACATGCATATGAAACACTTTGCGTTCGCTTAAAACGGCAGAAAATTTGCAGAAAAACGGAAAGTAAAGCACTCTATAAATAGCTCAATCAAATTGGCCAAAAAGTAAGCAAATTAGTTGCAAGCGAATTTGTTACAGCTCCGGTTGAGCCGGTTCGCAAATAAAAATGTTTAAATATCATCCTGGCAACAACAACAACCACAGCAACAACGGCACTCAACACTCACCACAAATGATGATTGTTTTCCGCTCTCCCGTGCTTATGCTTGAGCGTGAGTGTGTGTGAGTGAGTGTGATACTGCGCGTACTCTCTTTGCTCTTTCGCTCCCACTCGCTCACAGAATTTGAACACAGGGCACAGTTATTTTGCCTTATTTGCTTACTTCAATTTTCTTCTTTTTTTTCATACAATTTTAGCACATTCCTGACAATATTGTCTGGATAAGCAATAGGTTTGATGTATGTGGGGACACCACGACTTATATTTGAATTAAATTCACACCTTTAATTTTTGGTAGCAGCGCAGCTGCCGTGCAAAACGCGGCGCACGTACACTCAAAGCGGCGACGACAGCGACAGCAGCAACGACAACGACGACGACGACGACATTCGCATTTTTTCACAGTGCGTTTTGCGTTTGGCTCAACTCTTTTTGTTTTTTCGTTTGTGATTAGCACTGACAATGGCTCACACACCTGCCACTATTTCAATTGAAAATCATTCCTGGCACTTTCATGTACACTTTGCGACTATTTGGTGCAGCCGGTGATAATATTTTATGCCAAAAAATTTCAATTTTGTCAAGCGGCAACTTGGTTTGTTCACACAGACACAGTAGAAAGTGACGCCATCTTTAAAGGGGTCGCTATACGTTCAGACTTGCGCACAGTGTTGGTAAATGTTGGCATAAAAACGATTAGAGGAATGCTATCGATATGTTTAAAATTGAATATTTTTTAATGTAAACAAATAATTCGAACATAACTTAGATATAGTGTATAGAAAAAACGTTCTAGTAATAATAAATGTGGATTATTAGTGATTTCCCATAATTAGTTTTCGTTGATATGGCAGCATGATTATGCGTCGGTTAGATGGCAACGCTCACCTCGATGACAATTAATCGACTGGCAAAGTGAATCAGAATGAAATTAACGAAACCCAATTGATTAGCAAAACGGTAAAAAAAAGTGTTCAAATTAAGTTAATTAAGAGCGAAGTAGTCAGAGCAACTGCAGCGCAGCGAACACTAGCGTGCGCCTAACTAGTTTTTACGCGTCGTAAACGGGGAGAAATCTAACACAAAGCAATGTCCTCGCTCTCCGCCTCAGCGGAAAATGTTTCCACCATGGGCATTGGCGGCGGCCCCGACTCCAACTCGCACCACGGCTCCGACGGCGGCGGCTCCAGCATGTGCCTGGAGCTGGCGCTCGAGGGCGAGCGCCTCTGCAAGGCGGGCGACTGTCGGGCGGGCGTTGCCTTCTTCCAGGCGGCCATCCAGGCGGGCACCGACGACCTGCGCACCCTCTCCGCCATCTACTCGCAGCTGGGCAACGCGTACTTCTACCTGGGCGACTACGCCAAGGCCATGCAGTACCACAAGCACGACTTGACCCTCGCCAAGTCCATGAACGACAAACTGGGCGAGGCCAAATCCTCGGGCAACCTGGGCAACACACTCAAGGTAATGGGACGCTTCGACGAGGCGGCCATCTGCTGCGATCGCCACCTGACGCTCGCGCGCCAGCTCGGCGATCGCCTCTCGGAGGGCCGAGCACTCTACAATCTGGGCAACGTCTACCACGCCAAGGGCAAGCATCTGGGTCAGCGTAATCCGGGCAAGTTCGGCGACGACGTCAAGGAGGCGCTGGCCAAGGCCGTCGAGTACTACCAGGAGAATCTGCAGCTGATGCGCGACCTGGGCGACAGAGGTGCCCAGGGCAGAGCCTGCGGCAACCTGGGCAACACCTACTATCTCCTGGGCGACTTTCAGGTGAGCTTGAATCTCTCTCTCCTCCCCTCCTCAATCTCACTAAAGTTCATCTCCCAATCTCCAGGCAGCCATTGAGCATCATCAGGAGCGTTTGCGCATTGCACGCGAATTCGGGGATCGCGCGGCGGAGCGTCGCGCCAACAGCAACTTGGGAAATTCGCACATCTTCCTCGGGCAGTTCGAGGATGCGGCGGAGCACTACAAGCGCACGCTGGCCCTGGCCATGGAGCTGGGCGAGCGCGAGGTGGAGGCGCAGTCCTGCTACAGCCTGGGCAACACCTACACGCTGCTCCACGAGTTCACCACGGCCATCGAGTACCATCATCGGCATCTGGCCATTGCCCAGGAGCTGGGCGATCGCATTGGAGAGGCGCGCGCCTGCTGGTCCCTGGGCAACGCCCACTCGGCCATGGGCAACAATGAGAAATCCTTGGAATTTGCTGAAGCCCATTTGCAGCTGGCCAAGGAGCTGCACGATCCCGTGGGTGAGAGCACAGCGCGCGTGAATATATCCGACTTACGCAAGCTGCTGGGTTTGCCGGAGGCGGAGCACACGCCCACACAGGATGACGAACGTTCCAGCGCCTCGGAGCACTCGGCGAGCGGACATCAATCGGATGGCTCCGAGAACTCACAAGGACGCATGGTAGAGTCGCTTCTGCTTCGGCACACAGTTTCAGCTGCTTAATCTTCCGGTTCTTTCGCAGGTTCGCGTGCGTCGCCAGAGCATGGAGCAGCTGGATCTGATCAAGATCACGCCAGATGGTAAGCGTTTGCAGGAGGAGAAGCACAAGGCGTCCAATGCCGCCGCCCACACAAAAGCCAAAGAGGACGATTTCTTCGAGCTGCTCTCGCGTTCCCAGTCCAAGCGCATGGATGACCAGCGTTGCTCCATTAAGCTAAATAGCGCCGGTGGCGTTGCTGGCGCCGCTGCCTCCACGGGCGCCACACGCAAGCCCCTGGTGCAGCAGAACTCCCTGTTTGTGGACCCCACCAATTTGCCGGGTCTGAAGTCGCCCTCGTCGGGCGTGCCGCCGGCTCTGGGTCACGCGCCATTGGCACGCAGTGCCACAATCAATCAACAGCCAGACGATGCATTTTTGGACATGCTGATGCGCTGCCAGGGCTCCAGGCTGGAGGAGCAGCGCTCCGAGTTGCCGCGCCCCAATGTCACCATGGACGTGGAGGCGCCACAGATGCAGGCGCCAGCTGCGGCCGCCTCCGGCGCCGGAGCCGCAACAGGTGGACCGTCGGGCCGAGGCACCACGGTGCCGGACGAGGATTTCTTTTCGCTGATCATGAAGGTGCAGAGCGGCCGCATGGAGGATCAGCGTGCGTCCATACCGTTCGGCGGCTTCAGCAATGCCCAGCGCAATGCCCGCAACAACCACAACAACAACAACAACAATAACAACGCCAACAGCAACAACAACAACGCGGGCGGCTCAGCCGGCGCCAAGTAGAGGCGGCCAATCGTCCAATCGTCGACTCTCCAAACAAACTTTATACGTATTTTTTATGCATCATCTCTAAGTTCTAAGATTTATAACCAAAAAATATTTTATTTCTTATGCAATCGAGCACACATACAAACACACACAAGCAGGTACAGTGAAGACTCTGCTAATGAACGGAGCTAAAAAAGTTTCTTTATATTTTTTAAAACTTTTCTATTTGATTTTGTTTTAAAAACTTTTTGTTGAAACAAGTCATATGCTCAAACCAAAATTATAAAAAAGAAATTGAAGATTTTTACACTAAAAATTATGAGAAACAAAATATTGAAAATATTTGGAAAAAAAAGAAAATTCTATTTGAGTATTAAACAAGAAATTTAATTGAACTGAAATGTTTAAAGCCAAACAAGTCCTGAAACATAAATTACTTCAATCCAAAAATAATAATATGCAAAGCTAAGTTTAAAAAAAAAAAATAATAAGTATCATATGTACAACTATTTCTTACATCAAAAATCATACAATGCTCAAAAATTAGGAAAAAAAATTAATTTAAAATAAGAAAAAAGTTTTAAACAAAAAACGTTTTCTTATATCAGAAACTTAAAAACCAAAATATTTTCAACTTTAAATAATTTTCAACTAAAAGAAAATTTATTTAAAAAAAAAATTTCAATACATAAAAAATCACTTTCAACTTAAGAAAGAAAATAATTTATATAAAAATTACTTTTAAAAAAGTTGAAGTGTCTGAACCTTAAAAACCAATAAGAAAAAATTAATTATATAAAAATTACTTAAAAAAGTTGAAGTGTCTGAACCTTAAAAACAATTTTTTTAACGTCATCTTGAACAATTTTTTAAATTTATTCCAAAAACCACAAACTGAACATAATATTAAAAAAAAATTTTAAATGTTTCCAAATCATATAAATGTACCTAAAATATGATTTATAAATTTTACAAAACTGAAAGAAGAGAAGTGAAGGAATTCCATTAAATTTAGTTATATCATTTTTTTCGAAAATTTTAAATGTAAGACAGTCTTGGAAAATTGTATTTATCTAAAAGAAAATTTTAAAAACATTTAAGTTAATATTTTTGTATATCAATTCCTATACTTTTCCCTCGAAATTGTAAAAGTCGAACAAAAACCTTCTCCTTTATACGCCATATTTTTGTTAGCGCTAAGTTCACTTGGCAGAGTGTTCACTGTACCACAGCTCTTCATATATTATTAACTCTAGCACACTTATACAATATGATATTCCGAAATGCATGCTTCTTTAACTAAACTAAAAACGAAAACAAATACAAAAAAAAAATACAAAGTTTTTCAAAGATATTAATATTTCAATTGCATGTTACTAGTTGTTAAGTAGAAATAGTCCATAAAGAAAACAATAGAGCTATATATACATATAAATACTTTCTGTATACTTTGCTAAACTTTTTTTTAACAATCCTAACTCTACGAACTCTGAACATATAAGCAATGGCATTTCTACACAAGCCCCAATTCCAATTTGTAACTATGAGTATTGCATTTTTTTATCAACTAACATATATATACATATATATTTATATTCATATACTTTATCATTTGATTTCATTTCAATCATATCTATTTTTTCTCGAGATATTTGCGGTTCGTTGGGTCGCTGCTCTTTAAGATCCAGCGCCGTCTTAGCATATAGCCTACTCTATACAAATATACAAGAACTCACACACAAACATATATATATTCTATATATATATAGAATACGATTACGAATATCTATTTAATGTTTACACACACAAACACACTGATTGATTGATTGATTGATTTATTGATAGAGTGAAGCCAAAATTTATGAATGTTATTGAATGCGCATGCATATTGAACAATGATCTATGTTACAGATCGCATCAGATCGAAGCGGATCATTATCATATAATGTGTATGCGAAACGTATTATTAAATATTAAAATCAAAATTGTTTGCTGACCAAATTGTGTTTATTTGGGCGTATTTATAGAGTGAGGCTGAATAGCTGGCGAGATGGGCGTTGATTGGATTGTTAATGTGATTTAAGGAATATGGATGGAATCTATTTGCAAGTTATAGAACTTAAAGAGCTGTACTTGAAGATAGTTTGCTGTAAACGTGGGTAGACTCTGGTTCATTATGATCTACTTGAAGTAACTCTGGCAATTATAATACGACTTCAAAATATTATATAACACAAAAATTTAGGTTTTTTAGATGAAATTATGGATATATTTTGGTGGATGGAAAGTCAGTGTTGGGATATTTTAGATATATTTATGTAGACTTGAGTTCCTACATAATAATCTATGTAGGAGCAATTATTTGGTATAGCTAAACAACATCATCTGAAAGCGGGTTTATTGAGAATGGACGACAATAAGTTAAACTCTATATTGGTCTATATCGATGGGAAGTTGCCCTAGATCCAAGCAAGTAAGTGAGCTCTAGTTGGGAATGTCCGACTAGCAGCATACCTGGATACCGCATGCATACATTTCATAGTGAAGAAAGCGTAAGACTGGCCGCTAAATGTGCGTCTTTGCTAAAGTCCCTACTGTTTGAAATATGTTATTCGACTTTTTCAGTATTTTTTAAATACCCCAAAAACATTAGATATTACATTTACTGTGTAGGCTTAAGAAATATTCAATATTTTAGATTATTAAATTATTTTTAATTAAATTTTAATATCTAATGTTTTTGGGATATTTAAAAAATACTGAACGAGTCAAATAAAATGCTCGATTATTATCGATACTAAGCAAACTTATTGAAAATAGAAATTGAAATTAATCATGCCTATTATTATCCATGATGATGGGTAAATACGTAAGCGCTATAAGTAACATGATCTCAGGAAAAATTCGTCTTATCCAGTGTAAAATAATCGTAACATCATAATAATCCTTGCTGGTGATTATTTCAGGATCTACTCGATGCTGATCGACTAGCAGTTACTCTGTAATTTTCAAGCAACCCACGAATTCAAAGAAACTTATCTTGTACCCATTGAAAATAAATTTATATTGACTGAAACACTTTATCATACAAAAATTCCTTAAGCCTTTCGTTCATAAAGCTTTATTCATAAATTAGTCGTCTTACGTGTCTAGGCAATACATATAGATTTATAGAGTTTATTTGATATGAGTTGGCTCGGCTACCTCCGATCGAGGCGCGTCTGCTGCCCCAACTCCTGGCGGCCCGAAGGATTTATTTACAAATTCTTTGCACTAACTTAAAACCAAATCGAAGAAACCAACAGTTGCCACGCCCTACGCCTTGGGCGGCTTCATGCTCTCCGGCAGCGTGTCGTCCAGCACGAAGATGGGCAGCGAGTAGTCCACGTTCTTCTCACACCCGACTTGGGCCACGCCCCCCGAGTAGTCGTACGCCTTCTGGTGGAGAGCGCCCGCCTTGTGCCAGCCGCGCTTGAGCATCACGTAGACGAGGAAGACGCTGACGAGGAAGGCGGAGCAGCTGGCCATGACGAACATGGCCAACTGCACGGACTCATCGGTGGCTGCGGTGGCCGCCTGAGCCACCGCCGGAGCAGCGGTGCGATGCACGAAGTGGGAACGGGTCAGGTCGGCGTGGAAGCGATTGCCCAGCAGCTGGAAGCCGCCGGACTGGATGGCCATCTCGATGGCGTAGGCCATGTCCACCTTGGACTCGTTGTGCAGCTCGAAGCGAACGATCACGGAGCCGTCGAAGTTCTCCTGCACGCGCAGATTCTCCACCGCCGATCCCAGCAGCTGCTGCAGCTCGCGCCGTATGGCATCGTAGACGTTCCGTACGCCCCCGCCGCCTCCTCCATTGCCGTGCTCCGAGCTGTTGGTCAGGTGCAGCTCGATGGCCACCGACTCGATGGGCACGTGCTGGCAGTGCCGCTCGCCCAGCTGGAAGGTGTGCGTCGCGGCCAGCTGGTTGCCGGCGGCATCGACGCACCAGCAGCTGCGCTCGCTGCACTGCAGCGGCTCGAAGGCGCCCGCCGCGTCGCAGCTGACGGGAAACGTCGCCGTGGCGGCCAGGGCGCGGCAGCGCGTCGTATTCAGCTGCATGGGCGCCGTCTCCACCGACAGCTGCGAGTCCAGCAGCGAGTGGCTGAGCTCCTGGACACGCTCCGTCGTCTGCAGGCGCGCCTCCACCTCATCCAGATCCAGATCCAGGTCCAGGCTGTTCACATCATTCAGCTGCGTCAGCTGCGCTATGAGCTGCTCCATCAGCGGATCCGCCAGTTCCAGCTGCTGGCGTGCGCGCGCCTGCCTGCTGTTGCAGATGGGCTCGGAGTCGCGCGTCAGCGTGCCCTTGAGCGGAGCACCCTTGCGGTCGGCGCACCAGCAGACGCCATATGGCGTCGAGCCGGCGGCTCCATCGCTGCTCCCGGCAAAGGCGCGACTGACGATCTGCGTGCTGCTGGCGCTGGCGCTCGTGGCCAGCGCTGGCTGCTTGCCCAGGCACTGCACGGGACTCCAGTGGCCAGTGATGGGATCGCAGCGCGGCTGGAACCAGACAGAGGAGTGACCCGTGCGCTGGGCGGCCAGGCTGTTCTTCAGCTTCAGACGTTCGCAAGGCGTGAGTACTGAAAGAGAGTGAGGGAGAGATCCTTAGTATCTTCTACTAGAAGTCCACTCAGCTAAGCCAAGGACGAATCCTTGCAAAGACTTTTTATTTATTTATTTTTTTATACCCTGAGCCCATTGAAAATGGGAAATCAGGGTATAATGTTTTTGTTGGATGTATGTAACAGGAAGAGGGAGGCGTGGCAGACCCCATGAAGTATATATATTCTTGATCAGGACGACAAGAGAGATCGATTTGGCCCTGTCCGTCTGTCTGTCCGTCCGTCCGTCCGTCCGTCCGTCCGTCTGTCCGTCTGTCCGTATGTATGAACGCGTCGATCTCAGCTCTCAAAAGAGCTAGAGACTTGAAATTTTTTTTGTAGATCCCTATATACAGCGCGCATATCAAGTTTATTTTCGATAATCGATAAATATATTCGTTTTTTTGTTATCGAATAAAAACATTATCGAATTTCAGTTATAAAATTCTATCTCGCCCATCTTTTAAGCTAGAGACACCAAATTTTATATTTAGCTTTATATGTATTTTATGCAATTTCGAATTTTGTTATATTTTGGATACCGGCCCCAATTTTTCCCCAATTGAAGTTCAGTCTCAAATATAGCCAAAATGCGAATGAGTTGGCACTTTTACTAAACTGACAAATATGCCCATAGAATATGTTGATCATATGCCGAAAATTTCATTGAAATCCGTGAAGTAGCAAAAGTTATAATGCAAAACGTTTGGCTACTTTGCAAGAACACGTGGCAGCAGCTCCACAGGTTCGACGAGGCTCAGGGTATACCCTAGTCGGTCACGTCCGACTAGAGTTGTCTTACTTGTTTTTTTCGCTGGCGCTGCATCACCCAGCCCAGTCACCCACTCACCTGGACAGACGGCATGGCAGGCCAGCTCGTTGTGGAAGAGATTCTTGGTCTGGCAGCTGGGCGCCTCCGCATCGATCTGGACGGCCAGGCACTTGTTGGCCTTGGGGCTGAAGCGATAGCGCGTGGCGTTGCGCGTGCTCTGGCCGCTGGCCAGGCACAGCGGGTCCATGGACTCGAAGCAGACGTCGCGCGTCTTGGAGCAGCAGACGCCGCGATTGCTCACCGGATTGAGCTGGCAGGTGTGCGTGGTGGGGCAGCTCTCCTGCTCGCTGTGCGGCCCGCAGCTGACGTCCTGCTCGCCCTGCTGCAGCGGCTTGCCCTCGGCGCAGACGGAGTCGCGTCGCGGCACGCAGATGGGCATGCGTGGACAGGGCGTGTCCACGCACTCGACGCTGATCAGCTGGCACTCCTCGTCGCTGGCGCAGCTCAGCTCGGAGCAGTAGTCGCGGCACTCGCACGTCGGGCAGCCGTGCTCGTCCGTCTGGAAGCCGCTGTCGCAGCTGGCGGCACACTGGCGCGGGCTGCACGCGTAGCTAGAGTTGGCCTGGCAGATGGGCGTGGCGGGTGATTTGACCCGGGTGCCTGGCAGTGGTTCACCCTGCTCCGTGACGCACCAGCAGCTGCCGTCGGGCGTGCACTGGACCTGCTCCCACTTGCCCGTCTGCGGATCGCACTGGGCGACGCTCATCTGGCGCGCCGGGATGCCCAGCTCGGAGCTCTGGTGCAGCTGGATGGCCTGCAGATGCTGGCAGGCGGTCTTCAGCTGCGGCTCCACGCACTGCGTGCCGCAGCCGTTGGAGCAGCAGCGGCGCGTGCCCTCGCAGTGGGCGTCCGTCCGACACTCGTAGCCGCAGACATTGGCGTCCAGGTTGTCCGTCGGCCCCGGCGGCACCAGGTAGGGGCACTGGCCGGGCTTGCGCGGCAGGCAGGCGGGCACTGGGGGACAGTACTCGCCCTCGCAGCTGACGTCGACGATGCGGCACTCCTTGCTGGCGCCGCAGTCGACGTGCTCGCAGGGATCGCGGCACTGGCAGGCCGGGCACCGGGTGTGCGGATCGAGGGCGAAGCCGTACTCGCAGCCCATGCGGCAGGTGAGGTCGAGGCAGTCGAGCTGCTCGCGCAGCTCCTGGCAGGTGGCGTCGCTCACGTTGTAACCGCGCGACTTGGGTATCTCCGTGCCGAAGCTGTCCACGCACCAGCACTGCTCCACCTCCATCTCGACCAGCTCCTCGGCGGCGCTCGCCGTGTGCTTCGCCGCCGGCGCCACCTTCTTCACCTCCGTCCCGAACAGCTGCTGCTGCTCGGCGCCCACATCGATCACCTTGGCGCTGCGTCCCGTCGCCTGTGCCGGCACCACAACTCGTGGTGCTCCGCCACCCGTCGCCACCTGCACCTTCAGCGCGCTGTCGTCCACGCGGTACAGCTTCAGGCGCTCCGTGTCGCGGCGACTGCGCTTCGCGCCCGCCAGCAGCATGCGCATGCGCCGGATCGTGTTCTCCTCCAGTATCTGGCGCTGCTCCGCCCGCGTCACCCGTATCTTGCGCAGCTCGCACTGCCGGCCCGCATAGTCGCCCTCGGCGGTGCAGCGGGGCGCTGGCATCGCCAGCTGCATGCCCGCCTCGGTGCCCTCCATGCGCTCCGAGAAGTCGCGCAGATATTCGCACACTGCAAGGGAGAATGAGGGGAAAGAAATTGATTGACATTGATTGAAACTGATTGACTGACGGAGAGATTAAGCAAGGTTTTTATTGACATATCTCTTGATTGAAAGAATATCTGATTGATTGACTGAGTATGCAACGAATCAAAAAGCTGATTGATGAACATATTAATGGACTGATTGATAACCACTGATATACGGATTGATTGGATGATTGATTGATAACTGATGGATAGACTAATGGAGTGATTTACTGTTTGATATCTGGCGTTGTTCATAGAATGATTAAATGACTGATTGACCGACTGTATTTAGATTTAATGCAAGTGGTAAGTGGCTGATTGATTGGCTGATTGATGACCACTACCTTTGTGGCTGATGAACTGATCAAGTGATTCTATGACTAATAAAAGGATGAGTGATTGAATGACTGATTGATTGGTATATGATAGGATTTGTTGCTTCATTGGCTAACTGATTGACTGATTGACAGTCACTAGTTTACAGATTGATGATTGATTGATCACTGATTTACTGATTAATGGACTAATGGAGTGATTCACTGACTGATATAAGAACTTGTTAATATGAATGACTGATTGACTGACTTTATTGCTATTTTATGCGCTTGGTAAGTGGCTGATTGATTGGCTGATTGATGACCACTGATAAAGTCATTCTATTACTAATAAAAGGATGTGTGATTGAATGACTGATTGATTGGTATATGATAGGATTGGTTGGCTGATTGGCTAACTGATTGACTGATTGATAGCCACTAGTTTACAGATTGATGTGCTGATTAAGTGACTAATTGACTGATATAAAGACTGATTGATCAGTAATTGACAATCATGTGGTTGAATAAGTATTTGATTGATTGATGGATTTACGTACTGATTGATCATTAATTGATTGATCAGTAATAGACAATCATGTGGCTGTATAAGTATTTGATTGATTGATTGAATGATTCATTATATGCTTGATGGATTAACGTACTGATTGAGTATTTGATTAACTGACAAATGAGTGGAATTAATAGATTGACAGATTGATTGACTTGCTGATAGACTGAATAATTGATTGACTGATTGATTGATTAACTTACTGGTTTGTTGCCTCGCCGTCGACTGCTCCTCAGAAGCTCCTGGGGCTGTTGTTTGTTCCGGCACCGGGCAGCAGACGCTCTCTGTCTCGCGATGCAGCTTGGTGCACTTGTACTGCTCGGGGCACATGATGTGGTTGCCCATGGAACGACCCTGCTTGGACTCCGGCTCGGGCTCGAAGAAAGCTGTGGGCAGGAAGCTGCGCGCCTGACGCTCCTCGAAGCAGTACATGACCTCGCCGGTGACCGTGTCCGAGAGCGGGGTGCCAATGTCGCAGGGATTGGAGTAGGCCAGGTCCGGCTTGCAAACGGGCCAGGAGGCGCACAGAGAAGAGCCCGACTCACACAGGGGATCCGTGGCGACCTCGCAATGCGAGCCCATGGCGCACTTGAAGCCCTCGCAGGGCTCCGAGCACTCGCAGGTGGGACAGCCATTGTGATCGTTCTGCAAGCAGGAGATGTTAGGGAAGACCCGGATAGCTAGCTAACCCAGTTGAGCTCACCTTGAATCCGTATTCGCAGACGGCGGCGCAGATGTTCGTGTCGCACTGCTCCATTTGGAAGCTGCGCGCGTAGGACCGGCTGATCATGTTCTCCCAGCCATCGCAGTTGACACTGTTCGCTGCGCCCATGGACTCCTTGATCTTGTGCCCGGTGCGGGGATCCACGCACCAGCAGACGAGCCCGTTGCGGGAGCACTGACGTGGCGTATACTGTCCGCCGGGCCCATTGCAGTCCGGCACATAGCCGCGTCCCTCGCGCTCATTGAGCGCCAGGACGTCGGCCAGTGCCTTGGCCTGGTGGCAGCCGGTCATGTTCTGCGGCCGCTGGCAGCTGAACTGGCAGCCCTTGGTGAAGCAGCACTTGTCCAGGTTGCGGCACTCCAGGTCGTGGCTGCAGGGCGCGCCGCACATGTAGCCCGTGCGCTCCGTATAGGTCGATTGCTCCGGGGCCGGACAGACGCCGGGCTTCTGGAAGGTCAGAGCGCTGGGACAGCAGACGCCATAATCGTTGCCAGACTCCACCAGGCACTGATAGAGCGGCGGGCACTGCGGCTTGCCGGCGTCCAGGCCGCACAGGAAGGGCCTCACGCTGTCCTCAATGGCCAGGGGCAGTCCGGCCGGACAGTAGTTGGCCAGCGAGCGCGCCTTCTTGCAGGTGGGCAGAGGTGGGCAGGGCTCCGACTTGCATTGCACCTCCTGCAGCTGGCAGGTCTGGCCGCGCGGACACTCCAGACCATCGCACGGATCACGGCAGCGGCACACGGAGCAGCCGGTCTGGGGGTCACGCGCAAAGCCGGACGGACAAAACATGCGGCAGGCGGAGGCGGCGCAGTGCGACGGCTCCTGGCACTGGACGCCGGCTCGCGTGGCATTCCGACTGCCTGGCAGCTCCACGCCGTACTCATCGATGCACCAGCAATCCTCGCCAGCGCGCTCATTGGCGCACTGCACGCGCTCGAACTCGCCGCTCTTCCTGCAGCGCGGTATGCGCACGGCTCCCGCGACGGCGCCTCCCGCCGGCTGCAGCGCCTTGGCACGTCGCGTCTCGGCACGTCTCAAATGCTGACAGGCGGTCAAATTGGCTGCAAGTAGAGGGTGGCAAGAGGGCAACGGGGTGTGGGGTGAGTCAACGGGGGCGCTTGGCACACTTTCGAGTTATTCAACTGGGCAAAAGCAATGAAGAAAAAAACCCAGCTGCAAAGCCAGTTTCACTTTTTGTGAACGTGACGCGTTTATTGTGAATGAAACGACAGACAGGCAGCTAAGTGTAAGTGAGTACCAGGGGGAGTGTGATCGATTAACGGATACTCAGCAAAGATCTTCAAAGAGACAGTTATTTGAGTATGTAAAATAATATATGTTGTCTCTCTTTTGTTATCTAACTTAAGACTTCCTATCAATTATATGATGAAGTTAATTTAATTTGACTTTAAAATAACAATTTCTATTAATATGCAATGCCATTTCAATCTTCTAGAATACCATTTTCTGTAGAATACCATTTCTATCGATATACCATACCATTTCTATCTTCTATCTATAAATATCAATATGCAATATCGACATTTATCGATCAATAGAAAAAACTGCTTAAATTGTTAAAAAGTTAACCTTTTCTTACTAGCTATAAATTCATTTAGAAATCAATTTCACCATCACTAGCTCTCATAGAGTAAGTACCCTATCGATATATATCGATTATGAGAGAAAACAGCTTAAATTCTTGGAAAGTTAAGTAACTTACGTCTCTAAATTAAGCATATGAAATATACTCAATATTTTTCCATTTATAACAAATTTAATTATCATATCACTTAATATGTGGTTAAAATGGTTCATTGGCTACAAAACGATATTTATCGATATTTCCTCGATGATGAAAAGTACAATAAACTTGATTGTTTTGTTGACCCCAATACAAACTAAAACACAAATTTATTATTCAAAGTGCTTAAGATGCTCGTTATGCGCTCAAATAGCTCAATAAATCGATATCGATTCTTATCGATTTATAAGAAACTTGCTAATATATATAAAAATTAAATTTTGGTTAGCAGACAGCAGACTTGTCTTATAAATTTTCAATAATTGAAGCTCATAAGCTTCATGCAATTCAATTTATACGGAGTACAGTGAAAATCGACTTCATTCAACACACAGCAAAAAAAAAATTTATATAAAATATTGTCACAAATGGCCGCTGTTTGCTCGCTGTTGACTGTTATTCGTTCGTTATCTCAGAGCCAGCATTGCGAGCACTAGTTTCTATTTTTTTTTTTTTTTTGTATTCGCATTGCGTCTGCTATTGGCCAAAGCGGCGTATGCGCAATTAACTGAAATGGCCTGAACCATTAACGCCAACCGGCGGATGCTTCGCTTTGAGCATTCTACATAAGGCACACTCATTGTCTATTGCTCGCTCGCTGCTTATGTAATTTTGTGTGTGTGTATCATACAGCTCTTAACTAATCCATCCGCCCCGCTGCAGTCTTCCCTTTGCCTGGTCTTTCCTATACGCAACGCTGCCTTTTGGCATTTCGCAAAAGTCGAGACGACGCGCTCGCTGAGCTTCAGTTTCAGCTTCAGTTCGTCTGTCGCCTGGCTGTCCGATTGCATTTGGACAGTTCACGTAATGCATTCGAAGTGCATTCGATAATGGAGCTTGTGACTGGCTGACCCTCTGGGCATATGTGAACAGATCACCTGGCAGATGATCTGTCAGCTCTGTGAGCTAACTCTGAGAGTAATCACAAAAGTGAAAGTTTTCTTATTTTTTTACTTTAATTAAAGTCAAGTTTGCAGTAAGCCTAGATGTACTAGATAATGCCTGTAATTATTTATGAAGTGTTTATTTCCTGTAAGCTTTGTAATCTATATGAACTAAAGTTGACTTTTTATCAATTTATCTTTAAAAATTTTATTATTGTTATAGCTTTTATCTATATATAGATACGAAAGCTGTAGCTTTCTTCTAGCTTTAGAGCAATCAATTTTTTTTATCATGTCTAAATTTATTTTACTTTTAAGATCCATTCGCTAACGAACTTTTAATCTATGTATGGTCGTTGGCTTGTATGATATATTATAATGATATATTAAAGTTTACCATATTCAGATTTTACTTTTTCAAAGTAGACCATTTTTACTTCATTCTGCAGCTCCCTTTCTAACTCTTCTTTCCTTACTCACTTTCGTTCTATCTCTCCCTCGCTCTCGCAACCTCACAATATCCCAGACTTATTCGGATCATTGTTCATTTTCAAGTTCTGGCCTTAGGTTTGTAATCTAATCAATCTAAGATACTTCTACTTTCAAGCATTGCATGTTAGCTCTCAATAATTATATTTTATGTGAAAAATGACTTTATAGCCTCTTTGTATCTGTATATCTTGACTCACTATCACTCATACTCATATAAATTTTTATTGCACTTCCTAAAGTGCTATATTTTATATATAATTTTAAAGAAAGCGAAGGTGGGATTTATAACACCTTCGCTTTCTAGCAAAAAAAAAAAATGTATATATTAATGAATAATATTTTATTATACCATAAATATAAAGTGATATCTACCAAAAAAAATCTATATATAATCTGTTAAGAAGAGTTCATATGTATAAGAGTCTGCAATTTTCTTATCAGCTCATTCATTCAAGTCTTTCTCTGTCTCTCTTTCCATCTACCTCGATCTCTTTTCAGCAATGCGTCATCCCTCCATAAACATGGATACGTCTGCATCTCTATCTCAAAAGCATGTTTATTTTATTGTCATACCAACATCCGGCTTGCATTTTCACTGCTATGTTAATTGCTAAATTTTTACCACGATATATTTTTGCTTGCTTTTTTTTTTTGAGCTCTTTTCACCAGAAATTAAATGAAAGTTTCTGTGTATGTTTTTTTTTTGTATAAAGTTTTTTTTGGCAGCGCCTCGAGCTGTGTTTGATTTGGTATTTCGATCGAATGTCGCGCTTGGCATTCGGTTTTCGCTTCATGAATGAAAACAAAAACCAATTAAAAGAAAAATAATAATAGCAGCTGCGGCGTTTGGTAGTGGGAAACGTGATTTATTCTATTTTGCTGCGCGAACGAAATCAAGTTTGTCGCCTAAGTCTTTCGTTCGGAAGCGTAACGAAAACGAAAACAAAAGCCGCATAGAGCGCAGACCCCGCTAGGCTCACTCTGACCGACTGACATACTCATGCCGTCTGCTTCCTCTTCTAGCCAACTCGGCGTGTGTCTATCTGTGTGTGTAACGGCTTTTGCGGACAGTCTATTTCAAGTTCGTGCTTGGCGTCTCTCTGTGCGGCTCGGCCTAAGCGCTTTTTAATGATGGCCGTGCTATATTTAGCGCCCGCTCGCCGTGTTCTACACGAATTTCCCAAACACGCTAATTGCCGCATGCATTTTGCAACATTTGCAATTGGCTTTTAACGATCCAAGCAACGCGCTCCACATCAACAGCTCGGCAAACGGGGTTCATTGACTGACCAAAAAAACAACTACAAAGAATAAACTGAGTCAAGAAACCAGAAAGAACGGTTAAGTAAAGCTGACCGAATTGGCAATACTCTTGCACACATGTAGAGCATGTGTGACATGTACAGTGCCGGGCAAACGTATTTAGACATGCTTTTTTAAGGTCTTTTACTAGAGAAGTTATTATTATTCTAGTTACTTTGTTTCTTTTTCCATATAACTTGAGCCTAAGGCTCTGAAAAACATTCAAAGTAGATCAACTCGTTATTGGTGGTTTGAAAGCATTTATACAAAACAAATTTCTATTTTCCTTAGGGCAAGTGAAATCAATAGCTTTAGTAAACTAATATTTAAATGCTCAAGAATTATGAGAATGTTGAAAATAAAAGAAAGCTTGAATGGAAATTTAATAACAAACTAATTTTTGACTTTTGAGAATTTTTTTTTTTTTTTTTTATAATAAAACAAATAAATGTCAGAAGGAGTAAAAATAAATTTTTAAAAAATCTAAGAAAACAGTTTAAGAGACTTAAAGAACTCTCATAGTCGAAACCATTAAGCATAAGTCCTTCTTAACTAGCTGAAGCAAGCATAAACAGCTTAGTGTGGAATGAACGACTGAAATCATACCCTGAACATAGCTCAGCAGCAAGCATAAACAGTTTAGTGTGGAATGAACGACTGGGAACATACCCTTTCAATAATTCTAGCTCTTAGTCAAGCATGTTTCATGCTCTCTACAGCATTTCGAAAGAGAGTAAAAGTAAGTGAATCAATCTTCTTTATCATAGCATCAACTATGTTTGTATATAAGTCTGTGCCTGTGATATATATATACAGCAGTGTTAAAAAAACATAAATAAAATATAATCAAAATATATATTATTCTCAAAAAAATATGAAATAATCAAAGTTCTTGCATTAGGAATATAGATAGCAAAAATATTATTATTTTGATTGAAGTCTACTAAGATCGAAGTAAAGTGTAAACGTATAAAATTTCCCTCTTAAAAAGATCCAAAATTCAAAAACTTTTATGACAGCTTTCAAATATTGTAGCCCTAAGCACGAAATTCGTTCCTCTTATGATTTTAACAATAAGACAGAAAATTAATTTATGATGCTGGCCAGGAACATACATACTCTATATATCCCAATTCTACATCTCTTCTCCAATCTCTTGACTGAGTTACAACTCACTTCACAAAGTCTTCTGACCCCATCTCACATATGGCGCTAGTCATGTCATTGACTCTTTGCTGCCTGCCTGGCCTGCCTGCGTGTGGCATGCAGCTGCCTCTTTTGTCCCTGCCACGCCCACTTTTTTTCGGTGTTCCACTTACCCGTTGAGCGTTTGGCCTGCGCCGCTTGCAACGCGAGCAGCAGCAGCAGCAACGAGAAGAGCCTCATCCAGTTTCGTTTACAATGCAGCGGCATGTTGAGGCGCAAACATCCAAAAAAAAAAAAAGTTGCCAAAATAAAGGGGGAAAAAGATTTCCTGTTTCTTGTGGCAGCAGCTGCAAAAAAAGAAAAAGAAAGAGAGTTAACAATAAGTACAGCTATGCAGAGATGTGCGAGTGTGTGTGTGTGTAATGTTGTGTGTCACGTTTGACGTCACACGCTGGCGTTGCGCTTCAGAGACCGAAACCGGGCATGAGAAATGAGAAACGAGAAATTCAAATTAATATTCAAAAAAGCAAATATGCATACAAATACTTTCACTAGACTTTGTTGTTGTTGATGTTGCTTTTGTTGTTTTTTTTAAATGGCTAAAGAATTCAGTAGATGTGAAATACTTTATGGCTGCATAATGATGTTTGGATGCTAGATGCGATTGCGCAATAGGCAAAGCGGAAGCCTAATCCGCCGGGGCGGGGGGTTACGAGCGTAGCTCGGGTCACGGACTGCACTGCTCATAATATTTAGCAGTTGTTGTTGTCGTTGCTGCTGCTGCTGTTGCTGTTGCTACCATTGAAGGCGAGTGATTAATCTGCGCTTTCACTTTGCCAAGCAGCAGCAGCAACAGCCGTCGCCACAATTGCTGCCAGTGTACACAATATTTTTGCCAGCACTGTGGAAATTCACTTTTTTTCTCGCTCTCTCGCTCTTCGTACGTTTTCCGGTCCATTGCCAACAATGATGACGCCGACGACGACGACGACGTCGCTCAGCTTTAATCACACGACGATTTATTTTCACTAATTATAATGCACACAGCATCAGCAGCAGCTGGTCCCAACAGCTGATCGGCTAATGAAATCCAATTGGAGTTGAAAAAGTTCGTTGCCTAAGTCATTTGTTTTTCTCTCTTCTTTTTCTCATTTTTTAAGGTGAAAAGTGTTTTTTTTTTTGGGCACTTAAAAATATGACAACAACAACAAGAGTGACAAACAATTTTTTTCTGAACAAAGCGGCACGGCCTACAGCAGCAACAACTACAACAACAACATTTGAAATTTCAATACGGAACTAGCAAAAAAAGGCCAAAAACTGAATAGAAAAAGTTTTGTGTACGTTTTCTTAATAGGCTTATAGAGCGGGTAGTCTAGTTAGTATATCAACTATGTAACAGAGTGGTGTGGTTGATAGAGTATATATTTTAGGATTGTTGAATTAATAACGATACAACCTCCATGTATCATAATTAACACAGCAAACGTGTTACTATTTATGATAACTACTATATAATTCTGTTTAAGTTGTTCAAATTTTTGATGGTATTTTATTAGAGACTATTCAATAGGGCTTGCCATTTGATAATGTATATGATTTTGATAACAATTTAAAGTTTTAAATTAATTTCCGCTCAGTTGAATTTTATGTTACTTTCATTTATCATAACATTAAAAAATGGTATCAAAAAAAATATTTTTTAGACTAGCTGATATATTTTTTAAGTACGTATATATACATATCTAAAGTATGTAAAAAATTTTCCTGATTTATCAAAAAATATATATCAATATTCGTATCACTGCAGTTCACATAGTCACGCTGCAATGTATCTTAGACTTAGAAAGAAACTTTAACTTTTTTTATTATTTTTCTAATTTGTCTATTCCAACTTGAATTAAATTTTTAGTTAATAGGTCATACCTATAACTTTTATAGTTTATATAAAAAAATGCTGTTAAAGCATTTAAAATAGAAACTAATTCAGATAATTACCCTATATACTAACTACGTTCCCATATAACCCAAACCCAAAACTTAAAACTTCTCACCTCTATAAAAAACTTCTTTAATATCTACTCAAGCCAATTTATATATGCCAAGTGTATCTGTACTTAGACCCTAATTACCCTAACTCAACTGTTCTTTCCAGTTCCAGTTAGCTATTTTTTTTGTTCAACTCTTTGGGGCTTTTGTGAGGTCCCACCTAAAACCAGGCCAAACAGCATTTCGTTCACCTGCAATATTTTCCCTCATTTGGCTGCAAAATGAAATTTCACGCTTTGCTTGAACTTGAGGCGATTTTTTCCCAGTTGTTTGCAAATGTTTTTGAAGAGATGCAAAGATTTCACCATGGCCAAAAAGGTAACTAAAGAAAAAACGTTTCAGACTGGCTAAGCTTGCGCTGTTCGTCATTGAAACTTTTGCAGGCACTGTTAAAACACTGTTGACCCTGTCACATTAGCTGCTTTGCTATGCTTGGCCTGGCTCAAACCAAACCGTATGACAGTTAGTAGAGTGTAAAGTTTAACGATTGGTGAAATGGGGTCATATGTCAAACGGCTGTTAGCTGGGCTTAGGTATATAGGGGGAGAGTCCCTTTTGGATGGGTGACAAGAGAGAAATTTACTAACCGATCTATGTAAAGCTTTTGCTTGCAGTGCAAAATATATTTAGTTATTAGCAGTATTTTGAGATATTATTAGAGATATGTGAGATATTATTTTGAGATATTAGATATTAAAGAGAGCATCTTTGACCAAGCTTTGACCGCTGACCAAATTATATAGATTTTAAATATGAAAGAGAAGCGTGGACCAAATATTGAAGAAGTTTTTAAATCTTTAGCTAAAAGAGAGAATCTTTATCTAAGTACTACTAGATTTGTTTAATATATATATAGTAGAAAAGCATTAACCAAGTACTAAACAAAATCTTGTGCTGGAAATGTTTGCTAAGAGAGAGAGAATCTTTATCCAAGTACTATGGGAAATGCTGTGGTATTAGCTATGAGAGAGAATCTTTATCCAAGTAATATGGGAAATGTTGTGTTATTAGCTATGAGGGAGAATCTTTACCCCAGTGCTGATAAATTGCTAATAGAGCTCTTAATTATGAGAGAGAATCGTTAGCCAAGTAGCCAAGTAGAAAGTCACTTCCACTCAAGCACTAATTAAGCTCTCAGACATAAGTAAGAATCTTTGACCAAATGCCGTCTATTGAGCTGCCCGAAGGCCTAGAGTCTTTAAGCATTTGAAAGCTGTTCCAAATTCGGCCAGCGCTGATTCATTACTTGACTTCTTGGCTTTAGTTTCGGTTGTTTTTGGGTTTTTCTTTTTTTGGGCTTTTCGCACAGTTTTCTGCTACAGTTATTATTGCGTGTGCACTCACTTGCGAAATGCTTCCAACTTTAAGTCTTCCACAGTCTAACGGTGCTTCGCTGGGCTTTAACGCAGTTACAGTCGGGTTTTTATTTTTATTTCGGCTTTTTTGTTGGCTTGTTTTTTTGGGCCGAGTTGTAAATTGTCCGTATCGCGCTACGGACCCACCACTGCGTACTGCTGCGCCCATTTAAACTGTTTGCTTATGATTATTGGGTAATAAGCCTATTTGTGTTGATTTTTAACAGTCTTAATTACATTATGATGTCATCCGGCAATTATTTTACCAGTGTATTGATAAAGGATGACGAATGAAAGTCATCGATTGTCATATGATCCCAAAGCAAGCTGAGCTTCGTTTGGGAAATTTCGTGTTGAAATGCTGAATGAAATATTGATTTTGTCACAGATGAAAATGGAATTAAGAGCAAGCTGCAATCGACTTAACGTGGATTATGTGTAAGCTATGATATGTTAGTGGTAAGCTGAAATCATGAGAGCTTAAAGACGCTTAACTTAAGCGTAACTCTCATATGAAGTATCATCTTTTCATATGAGACTTACGTTAAAGTGTAGCTGAAGTACCTTCAGATATTTTTGTAGTAAACATTTCTCTAGTAAACATTTTTCTCTTCTTTTTTAAGATTTCTTTTCCATCATCAATTTTAAACGAAATTTTTAAAAAACTAATATTTGCTTTGATTTTTCTTAGATTTTTCAATTATTGTTTTAAGTAATTCGTCAATTTTAAAATATATTTTTTGAACAAAAAGTATTATTTAGAAACCTATATATATAATATTTATCTATATATGTATATATAATACAAATAAGTCATTTAAATATTTGAGAAAAAAATACTAAATATATTATTTTAAAATATTTTAAAATGTAATTTGTAGTTTTATATAATTTTTTTTAATTTTTCCGCTTAAGCTATAAAATAAATAAAACTTTTAAGAATGTTAAAATATGTTTTTATACATATATATATTTTATTATGCTAGAAATAGATATATCTAAAATTGTCTTATTATTTTTTAAATAAAAAAAACTTCAATAATAAATATAATCTCGATCGTTTCTTTCTGTTTGTTTATTTTTTGAATAAAATTTAAATTTGTTTTTTTTTTTCGGCAACTATTGACCTTCGTAACACGCGCAAAAACATATTTGACTTTAAGTTCGGATCTGTGTGTGTTGTTTGCCTAGCTAATGCGCTGCTCGTTTCTCATTTTCGAGTACGAAGCGAAATGCCAACGGGTTGCCTTGAGCTAACCAAAAAAGCAACAGACTTTTGGATATAGATTGAAGTGTTCATTTAAGATTGGCAGACGACATATTTATGAGTGCCCATAAAAGTTTCCCAGTTTCGATTTCAGTTTCGACGCTTGGGCAGGAGGAATCGTTGCTCAACAAACCTGTTGTCCAATCAGAGTACGAATTCCAATCGGGGTGCAGCTAATCCAATAAAAAGTGAAACTATTTCTAGTTTCGCGATTTTGTGCTTTAATCCAAGTGCACTTGGCTCTTTGGTATGCGCGGATTTTTCTTTTTCTTCTATTTTTTTATTTTTATTTTTTAGGTGCTGGGCTTCAATTTGCGATTTTCACAATTTCACTTCACAAATATGCACACACTCTCAGATATATATATATATGCACACTCTCGTAAATTTGATTTTCACTTTGAATTTCTTTGAATTTCTCTCGTAACGTATTTTGAAATTCGCGTGCGACTTGAACGGCGAACAAAGCTCATTTGAGACATCGTTGGCACAGCACCAGAGCTCTTAGTGGTGCTCAGCTCGCTATGGTGGTGCTCTGCTCGACTCGGCTCTGCTCTGTCGGTGGTTCGATCCAACATGTTGCACGTCAATTTCCAGAAAAAAACCTCACAACTGACGCATGTGAATTTCGGTTTCTTGTTGGGAATTTTGAAATCGGTTTGAACTCTGTTTTTTCGGGGAGTTCAGTTAGAGTCGTGTCGAGTGTGTTGTGAACGGACCAACTGAAGTTTCATGGCAACTCAATGCTTAGTGATTCAGTTTACAGTTATGTCAGCTTGGTTCGCTTCTTGGGCCTGGTTTTCACAGCAGGTTCTGTTTCGAATAAGTTTGCTAATATATTTATTTCATATTTTCTCCCTAAAAATAAGTGATTATCTTTTAAAATGGTTAACTTGGTAATAAGGCAAAAATAAAGACTAAAGTCTGCTTTGTAAATTTTAAAAATAAATAAATCTTTACTCCAATTGAAGCTACTTCATATGGCAAGTATCAATGCAAATATTGGGTTTAAGCTCTGAACCAATTCTACATCCATTTGTTAAGAGGTTGAAATCTTAACAAATGGCTTAACAAATTGCTTGAAACCGTTCTCTAAAATATTAAAGCTTTCAGCTTTTAATTAGTTTTTAAATTTATGTTTAATACAATTTATAATTAAAAACTAGATTTATTTATAACAAAAATTGATAATATTTAATAAAAAAAATTACGTAAATTATAAAAATATTTGGCTTCTATAATAAAAATTTAAAAATCTTAAATAATAATTTAGAAAATATTTGTATTCATTTTAATAACTAATATTATTTTAAAGTATAAATACTCTTTAAATTGGTAAATATTTAAAATTAAATGCTGCATTGAATTCTAAATAATAAAACAATTATTAATTTAAAAGTATATGCAGTATTCATTATTAAATAATAAACAATTTTAAGAGTATTTATATTAAGTATAATAAATTAAAAAAAAATATTTTCTAATCTCTCTAATCATCTTTTAAAAAAGTCGACTAAAATTTTCCAAATATTAAAAATATAATTTTTGCTTTACAACTAACAAATCTTTGTTATATAAAATGTTGTTTTCGGATTTAAGTTTGCTCACGGATTCATATATTGGATAATATAAAGAATTGTCAATTCTAGTTCGAATCTCTTTGATTTTTAGCTCGATTCGCAGACTTCATATGCAGGCTAAATATTCTAGATGTTTGTCTTCCATGATTTATATTAGTTTAGAGTAGCGAAAATCTATTGCTCGACTATTTTCGCTCTAAAGGTGCGCCGTCTGCTCATTCATGCACGCACCACCGCACCGCTGCACCGCTGCACCACCACACCACACACTTCTATGGCAAGCGCTTGATTCATAGAGTTCAATTCAAGCATTTGCTATGTACAACACTTAGCCAGGTGCGTGACAACCTTCGGTGGCCGACTTAGCCGTCGCGACGGCCACGGGGTAAACCCGATCCATCCAATCGGATGGCCCACAACGTGGCTGACTCAGTGTGACGTCTGCAATGGCGGATATATGTCTGAGATCTGATCCGAACTGATCTTAGCCAAGGGCAAAGCATTAACACATTTTCAATTCAAGTTTGTTTTGTTGTCAAAATAAATCTTTTTATTTTTTGGCTTTTTATTTTGTTTTTTTTTTTCAGCAACTTCCGCCTCGCTGTGTTTTCGCACGCTTTTGCCATATTTCAATGACTTTCTTCTTTAATTTCATTAATAAAAAGCTGATCGGGCCATCATTAAATTAAGTGCTACCCGTGCAGCACCGTCTCACAAAAGACACGACCAAAGTTATGACTGAAGCGGGAAGAGTTGAGAAAAAAAAGTTGCCGTAATAATTGTGTTGAATTTTTGGGTGGGCTTTTACTACTCTCGGTTTTTTATGGGGTTTATTAGCTTTTGAGTGCAGCTTGGCAAGCTGAGAGTTTATAGAAATGAGATTTCCGTTTAGAGAAATGAGATTTCAGAGTGATGTAAAAAATGATTTGAAGAAATCTCAATTGAAAATTGATGTATAAGTAAGTATATGCTATATCTTGAATTTATGGGAAATATAAATTTTAGAAATCCTTAGCCATTACAGAAAATTCACCTAAGCTTACTTACCTCCTAACCTTTCTCTCCGAAATTCTCTGACACTTCCTCCCGAGCTCTTACTCTAGCTCTCTCTCTCTCTCTGACTGTACCTGTCTCTCTCTCTCTCTCTCTGCCTCCCACTCTCTCTCTCTCTACCTCCCTCTATCTCTCTCTCTCTCTCTCTGTCTCTCACTCTTTCTGCCTCCCATTCTCCCTCTCTCTGCCTCTCATTCTCTCTCTCTCTCTGCCTCTCACTCTCTCTCTATTTCTCACTCTCTCTCTCTTTCTCTGTCTCTCTCTCTTTCTTTCTTTCTCTCTCTAACTATATTCTTCTCACTCTGTGCGTCTGTTCCTTTCTGTTCCTCTCTTTAATTCTCTAGCTCTCTCACTTTCTACAGATGTATAAATTTCATCTAACTTTACTCGCCTTCTTCTACGTATTTCTTCTAGGCTCTCTCTTTCTTTCATACTCTTTCTTTTAGTCTTCATCTTAACTTTAGGCGCAATCTTCACACAATTACAAAAATTCGAGAAAAAAAATGTAACCCAACTTTTTTCACTTAAGTTCACTCTCCCTCTCTCACTCTTTTCCTGTTCTCCCTCTCCCTCCTGTTCTCTCTCTCACTCTTTTCCTGTTCTCCCTCTCTATAATAGCCCCATTTTTCCACACTTAGCCCAAACTCCAATTCAAAGTCGCCCATGCTTTGATCTGCTCTGCACTGCTCCAACTGCAGGCTGCAGCTACAGCTCAGTGAGGCCACGCCTCAAACGTGCCACGCCCCACGTGCCAGCGCAGCTAACTGCCGTCTGTCAGCTTATGTGACGTCTTCGCCAGGCGCGTGAAAGTGAAAGTTCTGTGTGCTGGTTTTATAAGACCAACTCAAGCTGTCGCCGAGTCGGTCAATATCAAAACGATGCTAACGCGTTTCATAAACACCAATAAAAACACCTGGAATATATTTAGAGAGATGTTGAATAAAAGCCCTTGGCATTGCATCATTTTGTTCAGTGTTTTATTTTGTTTATAATAAACTAATTTTATATATATATAATATATATATATATTTATTAATGACTTTTAACTAGTTGTTTTTGTTTTTTGTTTTTGTATATTTTTGTGTTGCTGTCAAAGAATATTTTATTTAAAACTCTCGTAGAACAAAGAAGTCTTGAGTTGAGTTTGTTAATTCATTAACTTTACAATGTGATCTGAGGGGGAGCTGGCAAGTATATAGTTAAATAAAAGGAAGAAACAATTCTAAATTCGATCTCAAAAAACAACTTTGATGAGCTCTAAGAAACTGCATGCAAATTAGCTTTGCTGAATTCGTGTTTTTTTTTTGTTTATATCTCTCAAGTGTTTGACTTTGTATATATAGTTTATATATATATATATATTTGCTTTTTTTTTGTGTGTATATTTAAAAAGTTGTTGACGAGTGCCTTTTGATTCTGTTTTCATAGCTGTTTCTAGTTACAAAGTGCATTTCATTTGTTGCTGTTGTTGTCCAAGTGGAAACCTTAGGCTTAATTTTGAGTTTTTCTTCTTGATCGAAATCGAAAATTTGTATAATTTTTAACCTTTTCTTTTTAGTTTAGTTTGCTATATTTGCATTGTTTTCGTTTTATAATAAAATTTAAGTTACATATGTGATTTGTTGCTGGGCGCATGCTATACATATCTATATATATAGTCTGCATAAATTACGTATGATATATATAAATATATATATATATGTTATATATTTACATTCTTCATATTTTCTTGTTCGTTCTCTTTGCTCTTTTGTTGTAAATATTTGCACAGAAAAAAAATACTTTTTGCTTTTATACTCTCTCTACTTTTTTCTCAGTGTATTATTATTATCAATTATGTATGAACACAGTATTTAGCAGATCTATAAATTTTGTGTTTCTGTTATTAAGATCACTTGTTCTTCTTCTTCGTCTCTTGCTATTAAATGTCTTTTTGTCGTAATTTGTAACTAGCGAAAACAAGGGAAAAAAAATTTGAGTAAAGTAAAGAGGGAAAACATAATCAATTGCTTAAATAAATTCTAACAACACGCTTAAGCTATATAGATATATGCATAGATATATATATATATATCTGTAAAAATTGTATTGGATTTTACATATGTTTTTTCGCCTGCTGTATAAATAATAAATAATAAAACATTTACAACTAGTTTGCAACGCTACGCACGACCTATCAACTATATCATCAAATTGTATATATAACTCCGTATATAAATATGTCCTTTTGCTAAAAATTATTTGTTGTTATTATTATTAAATATTGTTATTATTAATAATCAGTTAATCATATTTAATATTATTATTATTATTATTTGCATCGTACTCTCGTATCGCTCGTATTTGTAGGGTATTAGACTAATTGCATTAAAGTAGTAATAACTGCGGATTATCAACTTGCTAGCGGCGCGTGTGTGTGTGTGTGTGTGTTTGGGTGTTAGATAAAGATAATTTAAAGCATATATGCTAGTAATCTATTATCTAATTATACACACTATATCATCATTATCTTGTGTGTTTCTGTGTATTTCATTATGTACAACTATCTGGATGCTGACTCTGCTTGCGCTTCGATTTTGGCTCCTTGGGATGCTGCTCGAGGGAGGGACGACGCGGATTCCCAAGCGTGACTAAAGCGCTCGCCACGGCCAGCCCGGCCGATTGACCGGCAGGTGCTTGCGATAGGCCACCTGTCAAATGAGGAATAAAATCATTATTATTAATAGGTTGTAATTGGACTTTATAGAGTGATTGATTGATTGCTGTTTAGGGCAAAGATCAAACCTAAACAGCTGCATTTCTCAGAGCTGTTGGTTGATGGAATTGGGTTTGAGTCGAAAGAAAAGTTGACCCAAAAAGTAAACTAAGATGCTATAACAAACGTAATGTTTCTTTAAACACAATTTGAATTTGATTGCCGAACCTTAAAAATATACAATATGTTTGCAGACTTATTTATGAATCGATTCCTATAGCAATCAATCAATTTCCTATTCATTTCTTAATATGGTTTATTAGATTATGTTATACATTTGATATGGTTCAGAAATTTTTAGTGTTTCTAAGGATTAGTTAAAGAAATTCCCTTGAAGCAATAAAGCATTTTATATAAAAACTTTTTAGAAAGAATTATGATATATGATATATTGTACAACTATATATATCCATGTACAGCTGCTGCTGTTGCTTACTGATATTTACAAAACATGAAAAAGAGTCGTGGCTGAAAAATGTCCCCAATTTAAGGCGGGGCTTTTAAAATATTGTTCATACACTGTTGCTTACATATGATCGATATGAAAAAGATAAACTAAAATCATATTATAAAAGTGAACTGATATAGATAATGAAGTATATATACAAAGCATGTGCCGGCAAATCGAATCTAAGCAATATTTAATATATATATAATCTTAACAATGACAGATAACACCTAAATGATGGCAACAAAGGAACGATGGAACAGAGCTATGTGACTAGACCCCATCCTTATACATATTTCATGTGAAACTTAAAACGTAAATAAGAAAATTGATTAAATATTAGGCATATCCTGCGGCAAATACACTCATATACTCAGTACACACCCGTGGGCAGCCGGACTAGAAGCGAGAGCACTGCGGCTCGATTGCCATTGCAGGGCTCCAAGGCAATTGGACTGGGACACTCCTGCAAAAGCAAAACATTAGATAGGTCTCTATCTCTCTCTCTCAACACTCACCTTTTTGCGTTTCTTGGACATGTTGGCAATGCCCTCCAGCGTCAGGCTCAAGTCGATGGTTTCGCGTGGTTCAATGTCAACCAAAACCTAAAAAAAATAAAAATGAAAATATAATAATGTGTAATTACAGGACATCTAGTGAGCTCACCTGTGAGAAGGGTCGACTGGCCATTTGCTCCATTTCGACAAAGAGCCGCTGTCGCCGGCGAAACATATCGTACTTTTGCTTGATCTTCCACAGCACCGCCGCCATGAGCAGGAGCAGCAGGAAACAGGATGAGAACGTGATGAAAAACTGCTGCAGATTGAGCTTGGGATACTGCGAGAAGGCGATCTGGATCCAAATCGGCGGCTGAAAATCATGAACAAAGACATAGAACGTCGTGAGCGAGCTGTTGTCGTCGCTCGATTGACCAAATTGATACTCGGTTTTGGGGAAGCGATGCCGAAACGTCGAGCAGTTGATGCCCACCAAGATGAGGCGCTCCGGCATGCCGGCCCGCTTCACCGATATATCCATCTTGGCCGGCACGCTGCACGTGATGGTGAAATCAGCATCAATCTCGGGCTTCGCCGGCGAATTGCGGAAATTGATTTGGGTGAAGTGACGATCCTCCTTCTTGGACAAGTTGAACGTGAACTGATAGTCGATGGTGAGCTCGTAGTAGCAGGAGCCACGCAACGGATCGCCAATATAGTGATTCTGCGAGTCGCACTTCTCGCAATGATCGCCCACAATGCCCTTGGTGTTGCAATAGCACTTGCCCGTGTCCGGGTGACAGTAGTCGCCCTGGTTGTTGCACTCGCAGCGCTGGCACTCGCCGCCGTTGATCGCGTTGCCCCAGTAGCCAGTGCGGCATTTCTCGCAGTGTGCACCGATCGTTAGATTGCTGCACGGCTGCTCGCAGTGCTCCTGATCATTGCACGAGGAGTGACCGTTGCAATTGCAGCGTGGACAGGACGTAAAGAACCAGTGGTTCAATGCGCACTCGCTCTGATCGTACGGCGACAACGCGCCCCCAACCACGCACTTGCCCAGCCCGGTGTTGGAGCCGTTGTCGCACCAGCCGCACGCCGGATCATCCAAGCACTGCTGGCAGCTGTTGTAATAGCCGCACTGGGCACTGGACAGCGCCGTGGTGCCGCCCGCACTGAGCGCCGTGATGGGCGCCGTCCGGCACTTGGACGTGAACGTGGTCCACTCCCGGCACTGGCCATACGGAAAGCTGGCCGTATACGCATTGCGATCGACGCAACGCTGCTCGTTCTGGCACCAGATGCACTCGTCCTCGGTGCAGTTGTGGCAATTCGTCTGCGACGCGCACGTCGGCCGGCACAGGCTCTCGTCGTGGCTGCTCCGATTGTAGGGCGCACCCGAGGCGGAGATGTGGCTGCGACAGCGATTCTGCTCGGCGTCCCACTTGCACGACGCATGCGACATGCAGGCGCGACAGCTGTGCAGCTGCTCGCATATGGACTGCACCAGCTTGTCCTCCGTGGCGGGGCAGCTCTCCAGGCGCTTGGCGTTCAGCGGCGGCGCCACAGTCACCGGCGGCTGGTGGTGCCCGTGCTGGGTCGAGGTTGACGAGTCGGCGTAGAAGATCGAGGCCACCGATGTGGTCTCGCGGCAGCGCTCCTTGCTGCACACCCCGTTGCCGCAGTAGGTGCAGCCAAACGTGGTCGAGACGCACGAGTGGCAGCTGCTCAGCTCCTGGCAGCGCAGCACGTGATGCAGGTGCTCCGAGGTCATGGTGATGCGACTCTTCGACGGACACGCCACATAGTCGTAGATGGCCGAGCGCTGCACCCGCATGATGTTGATGCAGCGCATCAGCTGGACGTCCCAAATGCACTTGACGCCCGGCCGGGCGCTCGTGCACTTCTCCTCCTTGGTGTAGAAGCTGCACTGGCCGGCATCGTAGCGCAGCATATCGTTGAGCAGCTGGCCGTTGAAGCCGCCGTAGATATACAGGGCATCCTCGAACACCACCGAGCTGTGGCCGAAGCGGGCCAGGTCCGCCTGCAGGTGAGCGGGCATCGGGTGCATGTGCCACGAGTCGCAGTAGACATCGTAGATGAGCAAGTCCTGGCTGTAGCACTTGGCGCCGTAGCTCTGCGAGGTGTCGTTATGCGTGTTGCCGCCAAAGACCATCATCAGGCCCGGATTCACGAAGTTGGCCGTGTGCAGCAGCCGGGCACTGGGCGCCGACGACAGCAGCGTCCAGATGCGCGTCGCCGGCTCGTAGGCAAACAGCCGCGAGCTCAGCACTTGGCTGGCATCGCTCTCCGACACAATGCCGCCGTAGATGTACAGCTTCTCGGTGAGCAAGTCGTAGGCGGCGCTGTGCCCGTAGCCGCCCTTCACCACATAGCCGGACGTCTGCAGTATCTTCCACTCGCGCGTGCCAAAGTTGAACTCCTGCACCGTGTTGAGGTAGCCGTACTGTGGCGAATGCCCGAATATCACCACCATATACTGATAGTTGTTCTTGTCCCCGTAGCCGGGCACCAGCGTCGCCGTGTGGCCCGCCACGTGCAGCGGCCCGCACATCGAGTACGTGCTGTTGCACGGCTCCGTCTTGACCGTAATATTCTCCCACATCTTGGCCGACACATCGAAGGACCACAGCTCGTTCGTAATGCCCTGCGACTTGACGACGCCGCCGTACATGAATATCTTGTCGCCGTACATGACCGTGGAGGCGCCGTAGCGTTTCTCGGGCACGGCCGTGCCGTTCTCCGTGTGCATTGTCTCCCACACGTTGCCATTGAAGTCGTAGGTGCTCATTAGCTCGCCACGCCCGTACGACTCGCCGCCAATGATGTGCAGCGTGTCGCGCCACACGGCGGCGCCATGCGACGCACTGCCCGCCGGGGCCAACGAGTGCTTCGGATGAATCGTGCTCCAAACGCCGTGCGCCCGCAGCTGACTGCAGTCGTCGCCGCCATAGCCATCATTGCATTCACAGCTGCAGCACATGAAATATTGCACAGTTACTTTTTATCTACGGATCTATTATCGTAATTCATGCAGCACTTACCGCTTCTGCTCTATCCTGCATATGCCGTGACCCCGTGCCTCTGAGCAGTTGTTCGGACAGGCGGCCACATTGCACGCTTCCCCCCTGTACATGGGATCGCACAGACAGTCGCCATCGTTGCACGTCCCATGCCCCGAGCACTCCAAGTCTAAGGGAATAGAGAGTTTTGGTAAATTAAATTTGAAAAGGAAATGAAAATATACAGGGAATATTGAAGGGAATTGTATATCTTTAGATATTGTATATGGTATATATAGTATGCATAATAGTATATTCATACATTTATCCATCCATACATACATCTATTATATTATAGTATTGCATTCTTCATCATAGTATAGTAGTAAATCATAGCATAAAATAATATAGTATAGATTCGTATACTACGTCATGATATCGTAGTACAGAGTAGTATGCGTATAGTATAGTATAGCATAGTATAGTATTTTAGTACAAGATATCAAAGCTTACTATAGTATACTATAGTATAGTTGTAGACATTGTAGACTTCATCATAGCATATAGTATCAGATGGTATATGATGGTACGGTACAGAAAAGTATCCTATAATACAATATGGTATAGTATATACTAATATAATATATCTTAGTATAGTCTCGTATAGTATAACATAACTGAGCTTAGTTTAGTATAGCATAGTATAGTATAATATAGTAAAGCGTAGTATAAAATGGTATAGTACAACATAGTATACTACAATACAATTTGGTATAGTATAATTTACATACTATAATAATATAGTACAGTCCTAAATAATAATAGTATAACACAATATATCTTGACATAACACAGTACAACACTATGTAGCTATAGGAACATAGAATAATAGAATATATATTATAGTATAAATATAGTACATGTTAGAGTATTTATACATATTATATTCGATTCTATTATATCACTTATATAAATAAATAGTATACTATATTATCATATCTTATAATTCTACCTATTTCTGTCGCATTTCCTGGAAGAGCACTTGAAAATGATTCAGTTCAGACTATTTCTGGTTACTTCTATTTCTTGCTATTATTTATTTAACATTCTCTCTTTAAACATGGCGCGCCCATCTTATCTTTAGCGGACTTTTATAAGCTCTATGAAATTTTATGTAGAATGCATAAAGTTTTCAGTATCATAACAACTTTTGGGAAAGCACACGGGAACTATTCGATAATTTTTACAATGTGAAAATGCCAATGGGCAATTTAAAAAAATTAAATAATAATTACAATATGGAACATCAAAGTCCTCAACCAAATATTTCTGTTCTTAAATTCCTTAATTAAATACAATTTTAGGTAAATAAAACAACATAATAATAACATTTACATCTTTAACTACAATGTTAGATAACTTTTATCTAAAAACTAAACACGAGTACAAAATCTCTTAAGTTACTGTCATTTCCTTTTGATTTTCATTATATAATTCCTTTTGATTCTGAACACCTTCCAGACCTCCACTTACCATCACTATCTGTTGGACAGCCATTCACTTTGTATGTCAGATAGAAGCCGGACATATTGTATGCATCATCGCTGAAGAAGTGGAGTAGAGCCGTGCCCGATCGCGCGATGACTTGCGGCACACGGCGTATAGAAAAGTTGCCCCGATACATGAGGCCGCTGCAAACAAAGAGGAGAGAAGAGAGAGAGAGAAAGAGTTGATTAGTCAGGCGCTCGAGTTAAGCGATTTTGTAGACTCACCTGAAGACCGCAAGTAGGGGCGAATCAACGCTATCACCATCGTATATATACAAATGATCCCAGCCGCATTCCGTGGCAAATTCGCGCAGATGTATGCGTATATTGGAGGGACGCGACGGGTTCGAGCTGTGACGTCGACCCCAATGCGAATGATGTGCATCAATTAGCCAGCTGCACTTGACGCTCACCGAATAGTTGCCCCAGCCATCGTGTATGGTCCCCATGGGATGGTACATGCTATAAAATAATTGCAAAAACACACATGAGATCAGATGAGAGAGAGTGAAATTGAGGTAAGTAAGAGAAAACGTTAAAATCTCATTAGAGTAACTTTGCTTTGTAACCTATCATAATATCAATATATTCCAAAAGTGAAAATTTCTTTATATACTTAAGGCCTACGAGCATTCACATCTTTTAATTGAAGCATTTAACTCGCACAGTTCTCGAGTTAAAGAATGCTTGATAAATATATACTCTGTAATCAGCAGCAAGTTCAAGGTATTTAAATTGTTAATGTTCTCATTCTCTGCTAATCTTGCTTAATCTTAACTCTGTAACTCTTAAAGCTCTGCATTGCCATAGCAGTAGATAATCTGTAAACAGACTTACTCGCCGTATATAAAAAGAGATATATATTCTTTATCTCTGTAAGACTTACGTGAGTCCACATCATAATTTTCAAGTGTTTTTCTGTTATATTTCTCGAGCTATGATTAAGTAGAATATTTGAACAGCAAATAATCTGCAATCGGACATAAGTTCAAGGTATTTAAAAACAGAAATATTATCCATTTATATTTGTCTTTCAAGAGTCTACATACGAAGGTATAAATATGTAACTTTCATAATTCCTGAGTTATGTTTGTTCGAAGACCCAGTCTAAAAAATCGATAACTATCGTTCTTACGTCATCCAATTGATTGTTGATGCCCTTGTCTGGTATTCTTTTCGACTTCCAGCTGCCTACTGCATTCACTAGCCAAGAATCAATAGACCCACTTCGTGCACACTTTCGATGAGGCATAAAAATGCGCTGAAATAAATCGAATTTTGATGGCAGTCGGCTACGATTCGAGGCTTACAATTACATATGTAAATTGTGGCCAGATGACGTGAGCTCGATCTGTGATTCCCTGTCTCTCCGTCGCTCTATGTCGTCGCTGCCCAGTCGTCTCCTGGCTCTTTCAAGATAATTGAATTTGTGAGGCAACGCAAATGCAAGCCTCATTCAATTGATGCACACAATGAGAGACTGTGCGGCATGTGGCATGAGCGAACGGGGCCGAAGCACCGCAACTGCCGCAACGCTCTTTGTTATTGTTATTATAGTAAACCGTCCAGCCTTCCAACTGTCCGACTGTCCGGCTGTCCAGCTGTCTGTCTATACGTCCATCATATCCGTTTAAAAATAACTGCTTTCTTTCCATTTGCCAACAGAGAGACACAAGATGTACTTATTACTTTGCCGTTGTTTATTTTTCAACTTGAAAACAATTAACTGAGCCAAGTACAAGGCGCTATATATCTATATACATATACATATAGCTGATAAAAAACCTTCTGCCTTTATCATAGTTCAATATATTGCAATAATCAACACATTTCCGAAATAGCCGAAAGTAAGTCAAAAATGTTATATATTATATAATTCTTTATATATAATAATAACCAAGTCAGGCTTAAGCAGCGCATAGAATGTTTCATTAGAATTTTTAATGCGCATTTCCATGGACACTCACGTCATGGTCGAACGTTTTTAATATGAACTTCAACAATATAAACGAATAAATAACGTTGCACTCGGGCATGACAGACTGCAGAATACCCGATGTTAGAAAAAAAGTTACATTTATTAAAATATTAGCGTTATATAATATTTAAAGTCCTAACTATAAAGTAGGGTTAATGGGTTAACATATATATATTTATATATTACATATATGCTCTGTCTATCCAATTCCTAAGACTATCTATATGCTATATTTATATATTTTTTATCTGGCAATGACATCATACATGACCATAAGAATAAAATTTAAGGAATTTTACAATTTGTATCTAAAAATCTTAATGCTCTTTGTCAGATGGGGAAAGTATATAAATCCTATACATAGAAGTTCTAGATGAGCATTCTGCAAAACCAATACACTCTTTTCACTTCGTAAGCGTGTATAATAATTCAGACTTGGTTAGTACTTATTATTACCTCTGCTGTCAATGGTGAAAGTCAGGTGATAAATTTACATATTTTTAATTTATTTGTTTTTTTCATTATTGCATATAATAAGAAAACGTGCTAGACCGTAAATGAATTATTAAATAAATTAACTTTTATTTGTATAAAAATTTGTCGTCTAATTTGCACATATATTATCAGAATTGAACCTTATGTAAAATCGATAAATATCCTTTGTGAAAAAATATTTTGAAATCAGAAATTAAAATGAAATTTCTTTAATAACTATAGGTATCGATTATTTTTCTGAAACATTTGCTCTTCAAGGTAGCTAGTTCTTAGCGGTTTATTAGAGATTATAATACCTAGTTCTCCGTGCGTTATTTGTCACTAAGATATGGTGCCCTAGGGACAACTATTTGGCAATGATATAAGGCAGTTTCTAATCCAGTCGCTTTCACATTTTGGCTAACTAACTAAAACTTAACAGCTGTATCAAGTTTTAACAACGAAATTAACGAGTGAAAAAACAGACCAGATCCATTAGAAACAGAGGAAAGTGCCAAGTGAGTTGTCCAAATACAGGCTTTAGGTAAATTGCGCATTGTATGCGCTTATAATTCGCAACTAATTTAAGCGAAAAGTCTCAGCAGTAGACATAAGTAAGAAATCTCTCAATGGGAGTGACAGACTAGGAGATACCCTTACCAAGGTTTTGCGGTATTGAAGCTATGGCTTAAGAATTCTTCAAATTATCGACGATGAAAATATATAATTTTAAATTTAAAGTCTCAAGCTTTTGTGTCTTACAAGACGAATTAGATTAACTCAGCGCGTCATCCTGATCTCGAATATTTCTATCTTATGAGCTCTGTCACGCCTTCTTCTGCCCATTCATGCCTTTTCACAAACCCATCTAATCCTGAATTTCTCTTCTTAATGCACGCAGGGTACAAAATTCATTAATATTATAGATTATAGCTTATAGATTACCGACCAGTTTTAATCAGCTTCACAGCAAGATTAGAAATCTTAAATAAGATAAGAGTGTCAAGAGCTAGCCTATTTATTATGTACGAGATGATTAAGTAGACCAACTCTTTTTTTTTTGGTAAAATATTTGCTTTTGCATATTTGATATAATAGATGGAAACATCAACTTTTTCATAAGGTATTCATCCATTATAATAGTCCCCCCTATTGAGGAACTTAATAGCAACTTTCTTAATATGGATTATGGATCATAATTTCCAAGTTTTGCTTCATCGAGCTGCAAGCCATATGGCAAACTGCTTGAAGAAGCTGTCTAAAAGCAGAAGAAGAATTGCGCCTGAATACTAAGAAAATACGAGCTTATATAGCAACGGGAGAGAGCAAGATAGAGAACCAGAGATAAAGAGAGAGTGAGGGAGAGGCAGAGAGGGAGAGACAGGTGCGCTGACGCTCTGATGGGGCAAAACGCGAACGTGATAACGCCTTTTGCTGTTGATAAGCTTCGCCAAATTGAGGCTATGCCATATCAGCTGTAAATCAGTCAACTATATATATACTTATAGCTATGTATGCCTATGTCTGAGTCTTTCGCATTCATATCGTAACAATGGCAATCGGTCAATGGAGACAGCAACAGAGAAGAAATGGAACTAAAGCAGCGCAAATAGCGCGCAACTGGCGACAGTTAGATAGAAGCCAGATAGTAGCATAGCTAACCGACTACGTAATGCTCTACTTTTACAGCTCATCCCATCATCACACATCATTTACATACGCCTAATCTGTAATCTCTGCTTTACATAAGCATATGCAAAGTCTGTAGATTAATCTATGCATTTTGTAAGCAGAGAATTTATGACACACTTGAATACCCTACATACACCAACAAAGCTAGCTGTTGTCTTGAATACACTCAGCTGTCAAGATACAGAGCGCCCTTATCGAGCGCACTCTGCGCAAATACCCGTTATTATGAAACTTAAGCAAAATGTCTTATGAGCTTTACGAACTTTTTTTTTTTTCTTCTCCTCTGATTAGAATAAAAGTTGATTTGTGCGAAGTCGTTGCTGAAGCAGAAGGAGAATATAAAGTAGAAGTAGAAGTAGAAGTCAGGCTCAAAGCTAAGAGTCAGGTAATTAAGACATGCACTCTGATTGGAAATGGTAGAGGAAGACGAAAGACGTGCGCCAGACTGAGACGGCGGCAGTGGGAAAGAACGAACGGCGCGTCAGAAATGGGCGTAAGCGCGTAGAAAGCACACAGTTTAACGAAAAGAATGAAATGAGAAAGGCGAAGCAAACAACAACAAAAACGAGTAGCAATGCGAGTATGACACGTGAAAATACCCTGTAGATCAGCTATAATATAATGATGAAAATGATAAAAAAAATGTTTTAAAATTAAATAGTAATTTTTATACATTAAAAATATAATATTTATTATATTTTTGTATTGCTTATTTTTTTTATATTCTCCTACAGCTTAAAATAGTAGTTTTTCTACATAAAAATTTTAAATTTATTATATTTTTTATTTTTTATGTTCTCCTTAAGTTTATATTTAATGCAGTTTGAATCGACTTTTGATCTTAAATTTCTTGCATAAATATAAATATTTAACAAGTTCAAACAAAATTTTCAATTTGCCTTTCACCCACCAGTCTATCCCTCTCACCTCACGCCTACAGAGTATGTGAGAGAAAAGAGAAAAAAGAGAACTGGAGACAGCTAACTGGAACCCGTCTAACGAGAATGGGCAACAGCTCAAAAAACTAAACCGTTGCTTGACACAAATCAGGCGCAAACAAAAATAAAAATAAATATCGAGTGCAAAAGCTGATTGAATAATACATTTTTAACAGTTATTGTTGTTGTTGTTGTTGTTGCTGTCGCAGTGAATCATGCGGCGGCCAACGATAACTGCATTAAACTAAAAGAGTAAGAGAGAGCGAGAGAGCGAATACTAACCGTACTTTGCCGCCACAGAACTGGCAGGCGGGTCCCTGCCAGCCGTCGGCACAGATGCACTGCCCATCGAGGCACTGGCCATCGTTCTGGCAAGGATTTGTGGTGCAGTTGTAGGCGCTGGCGCTATGTAAGCCACTGAAGCAGCCATGGAACAGCAGCAGCGACAGCAGCAGCAGGCATTTTCGCCTATATTTCGCGTTGAATGTGGGCGTGTGTGGGCTGTCGCAAGGCTGATGATGATGATGATGATGTTGTTGTTGCTGTTGTTGTTGTTGCGCTTCTTCTTCTTCTTGATGTTGTTGTTGTTGCTGTTGCGTGTTTATATAGTTGCTATTGTTGTTGTTGTGGTGGTTTGTGGAGCAAAATGTTGTGGAAGACGAGCGTTGTTTGGTTTGTTGCTTTGTCAGTATGTTGGCGGATGAGAGCTTATGCTTATTTTCCGCATGCTCCACCAAGCACATTTTTCACTTTTGCTGTTTGGCTTTTTTTTTGTTTTTGCAATTTGTATTGAATTTTCACACACACGAATGCGACGTTTTTGATTTTCGCAGCGCTCGCATTGTGAACGGCACAACTTCTTGCACAATTGCCAATGTAATGCACACAGCACGGATCGAACACCAAAAAAGAACACACAAAAAATGGACAACCTGCTGATGGGCAAATATATGTAAAGGAAAACAGTTGTATTAACTACTCTGAGCAAAAACAATATGTACTAGTCGATAGTGCTGTAAGAGTTATCGACGACGCAGTGTGGCGGCCAGCCGATGTGTGCTGCTGCTGCGACAAATGTGCGCCACTTACAACACTGCTCTAGTGGCGATATGAGCGCTTATCGCTGCTTGAGCAGACACAATTTGAACTGCCAGCTTAACAAGTTCTTTGAATTTGTGGTGAACTATAATTAAAATGTTTTATATATTTTTATTAAATGCATATGTTGTAAGTAGTGTTAAGCAATAATTATGATGTTATTTTGCACAATATATTTTAGCTAACATTTTAAACTTGCAATCCACAAATATCGATAGCAATCGCGTATTACAGCAGCCCTGGCTTTTTATATTTAAATTAAAGCGCTCAAAACAACTATAATTGCAACTCGCTCATTACAATAATTCATGCTATAATCTATTAAAAATTCAATAACTGCCTAACTTTTTATATAAATTGTCATTTCTTGAACTTTAGAGCAAAATGTTACTTTTTTTGAATTGAGTGCAATGCAAGTGACTCCCTGCACCTGCTATCGAGTCAGTTGAACTGAGAACCAATTGCTACACAGCTCGCTCACTTAGTGCAGCCCTCGCGTGCGTTAGAAACGCAGGCGAACAGCTTAACCCGACGGAGCTGCATTGCTTTTTCGTTTAATTAGTGTAATTTCCTGACTGAAAGTAGCATTTATATTAAAATAGTGCAGTTAATTAGCAGACTGTGAGGTGAAATGAAAATAAATATGCTCGCGCCCGTCTAACCTAACCGATTACTTGGAGTGAGTTAAAAAAAATCAATACGAAATGAACAAACGCCGCACACAACAGCGCGTAAATTCCGTTAGTTTGACAGTTACAGTTGCGGTTTCAGTGATAAGAATTTGTGGATGCATGGCGCATGCGCGCTCAGCGTCGAGCTGGCTTTCCCCACGGCTAGATTCCTGCCGAGCTCGTGCGTGCGGCCAGTCGATGCTCTGAACTCGAGGTGCACGGTGCCTGCTGTCTATTGCTAACGGTTAATCGCGTCTGTGCCGCTGCATGTGCGTGCCAGTGAGTGAGTGTGTGTGCGTGCGTGTGTGTGTGTGTGCCAGCGAGTGAGTGAGTAGTGTATGTGTGTGTGTGTGCGTGCGTGCCAGTGTGTAGAAAAGAAGAAAAAACACAGCCATTTATAGAACATTAGCTTTAACGATTGCCAAAAAAAAAAACAACACAAAACTTCAGTGCTGCAAAACGTTAATTAGATTTTGCAATTGACTAAGGAAGAGCCACAGCAGCCGCCGTCGCCGTTGCCGTTGCCGTCGCAGGTGAGTTGTGGAATTTTTGTTAGAATGCAGCTTGGTGGGTTTTTGGGTGGTGGATTTGCCCGCTGGCACAGACAGACAGAAACAGAGCCGAATGTCTATACAGGCGAGGCGGGTGTGTTGCTGCCGCGGCTGCTGTTGATTACGTTTACGTTTTACTACTTAACGTTTTTTTTTTAATCTACTCAATTTTATTTTAATTCGCACATTAGCTTTATTTTTTTTTGTTCCGCTCAATCGATTGGCATTGAAATTCTTTTGCATTTCATATGCGTTATTGAGCACAAGCGCCGCAAGGGGGCGCCTCACACACATGGCTAGAGCAATAACAACAACAACAAACATGGCTGCAATTTGCCGTTAGCTTTAGCATTTTTGGCTAAGGCATCATTTCGCATGCAGTCAGTGCAGTGCGGGTGCTGCTCGCTGCTAATTTGCATATGTGTGCACACACACGCACTCACACACACATATGCACACGCACGTTGCGTCCGGCAATTTCTCAGTTTTTGCATAATTTCAATGACGACGCTGCCTGGCGCTGCAGTCGACGCCCGCGTCAACGTCAACGTCAACGCCAACGCATGGCCGCCATTGCTTGCTCTTGATCCGCTTTTTTTTTCCGCGTTCTCTTTGAGAAATTATTTTTAAATTTGTTGCGTTGTTCTTGCCTCTGTTGTTGCTTTTGTTGTTGTTGTTGGAGGCCCTCAAGGCCGTTACATTTGTTTTATTTATTTTCTATGTTGCTTGCGTGGCTGTTGTTGTTTTTGTTTTTGTTTATTTCGTTTTGCTTCTTCTTCTTCTCTTTTTTTTTTTTTGCATTATATAATTTGAGTTGCGTTGCGAGGCGACGCGTCGCGTCGCTGTTTGGCGGTTTCTGCGGCAAGTTCAAGTGCAATTTGTATATGTGTTGTTTGGCTGTGTGTGTGTGCGGGCGAGGCGAGGCGAGGCGCCGTTTTTGACGCCCTCTTGCGGTTGGCAGCAAATGTTTTGCCAATAGTTTTGCCAATGGCAATAAGCGTTTGTTGTTGTTGTTGTTGGGCATTTTGGTTATTTTTTGCATAACTTGGCCAACAACAACAGCGCACAATGTAAGGAAAAATTGTTTATATTAATGCGAGGGGAGATTTGATCGACTATGGAATACCCTGTGTGCAGGGTAAATACTGTTGATGGACTTTTATTTGAGAGGGTTTGAATAACAGATTTTGCTTTTAGATTTGGGGTAGGGTATTGCTTACTTGCTTATATGAAATTGTTATTTCTTTCATTTGTCATATATTTTAGTAGGGTATTACATAGTCATTTTTTAAATTTATGATCATCTGTTGCTATAGCTTAAGTCTTGAATTAAAAAGTTGCTTATAGAGTAAATACTATTTTGAAAAATATATTTAAAAAAATATTCTATTAAAAAAAGTTGTTATTTAACTGTTTAATTTGAGTATTATGTATTTTTTTTTTGTATTCATTGCTAAACTATTTTTGAATTTTTATGATCCTTCAGTTATACGCAATTGTTGCTAATAAACTTTGCAAGTGTCAAGTTTTTGCCATTTTTCATAGAAAAAAAAATTAAAGTATTATATATAAAATTAGAATAATTTTTTAATAATTAAAACATAATATATATAGTTAGAATTTATTTATATTTTAATTTCATACATTTTATTAAAAATTATTTTTTAATTTTTTGTAGCAACTACTATTTTTCTGAACAATTATTTTGGGCTTTTTGGGGATTTGCCTTTGGTATTTTTTATTACCAGATTTTAAGCTATATAGATATAGATATAGCAAAATAGCAATATATGTTAATCTTAATATTCATTTTTTTTCTCAAAATATTATTATTTGTACTTTATTTTCTTATGCTCAGTCGCACTATTATATTTATGAACACATCAGTATATATTCCCGTATATTAATACACTTTCAGTAGAGTATTGCATAGTCGACTATACCCATTAGACTTGTTATTGAATTTACTTCCTGTTTAAATTTATTTATTGAAAAAACTTGCTACTCTTTTATTACACAGCATTACATAGTCAGCTATGCCCGTCTCATTAAATTTTTCATATGCAAATATTTCATTTAATTTGAGCTCTAACAATCAGCTATAAACTGCAGATAGTTGTCGTCTCTCAGGCAGCTATTAAACGTGATGGAGTACAGGGTATTACTGAGCGTATGCACGCAACAGCAACAAACTCCAATTACGTTCGTCTCTCTGTGTGTGTGTGTGTGTGTGTGTGTGTGTGTGTGCTTGTGTGTTGTTAGCGCCGCTGAGGCGCACAATTTTCCAACTTGCGGCGGCATTGGAACATGAAACAGGGGTTGAGTTTTGGTTTTGGTTAAAGTAGAAACAAATTATACGATGCCCGCCCGCGCACTCCCAGTTCCCCCGTCCCCCAAAATGCCCCCGCATAAAGTCAATAAACAAGAGCCAGCAGCAGCAACAACAACAATAGCAACAACACACTGTCAGCTTTTATATTTCCCAGTAGAACGTATTTAACCTACCCGACAAACAGACACAGACACAGACAGCGAGCTGAAAGCCTCCAGCCCAGCAGGAACAAAGGACGCTCGCCGCTCGCACTCTTTCCCCCTATTTGCCCGAGTTGTTTTGCTTTGCTGTCATTTATTTCGTCATTTATGCAAAACTTTATTGCTTTCCCTGGTCGACTTGTTGTTGTTGTTGTTATTTTTTTGGCAGCTGAGCTATTTGGCTATTGGCCAGTTGCAGCTTCAAGTGCGACAATTTAAATGCATTTGTTTTTGCTTTCCTCGTCTTTGAGCAGGGAAAGTCTTAGTCTTTGCCTCCCCTCCCGCACACAGCGCCCTCTGTGGTTGGTTTGCTGCACTGTAACAGTCATCTTGAGCTTCTGCATAACTTTAAGACAGTCGTTCGCTTAGCTGCGTTTCCATTTGTAAATGCTTTTCGCTATTGTTCACTGGCGTGTGGCTAATGAAAGGTCAAAAAGGGAAAAACTTCAGGCAACAAGAACTAACTGCAAACGTACTTCAAGCATATATTGCAAATTAGCACTTGGGGCCATTTTGAGAGCGGCTAGGCTGCGCTTTGAACTCCTTTGAGGAACGACACGGACACGAACAACAACAATCAGAGTAAAAGTTAAGATAATTATGCACAAAGGCGCAACTTGAGACCAAAGGCAGAAGAAAGAAAGAGAGGGGGGCGTGAGAGGGTGGTTAGATTCTTGTCGAGGTGCCTGGCATCTAAGAATTCTGTGGCCACATGCAATCAACAACAACAGCAGCAACAACAACGCACACGAAATGCTCTACAAAAATGTTTGCTGTTTGTTGTTGCTTGTGCCTTTGCCTCATGTTTTGCTATGCATGGCTGCATTTTCATTACGCAGCGTTGAACTAGTTTAAAGCAGCTCAAGGACACGGCTCGACATGCCTCGCTTGACATGTTGTCATCAAATACAACAACTACAACAACCGCAACAACAACTATGATAAGCAAGCAATAAGTACAACATTAATCAAAAATCTAGGCACGTTATGCATAGTCGTAAAACTTAGAAGACTTGCAGGCGCATGAGTTGCATGAGTTGCATATTTATGTATATAAAATTTTTAAATATATTATATATTAGACTTAGTTATTATATAGAGACTTTGCTTAGCTATGATCTGTAGTATCTAACTCATATTCATTTATGATTTATGGATGTAACAAATTGCTCTGTGAGCTAGCATTTGTCGTTATGATTATGACTATCAATGTCATTATCATTGACTATTATCATTATGATTATGATTATCAATGTCATTATCATTGACTATTATCATTATGGTTATGACTGTCAATGTCATTATCATTGACAATTATGATTATTATAATAGTTTGATTATTACTAGCATTATCACGATCATTATCATTGATTATTATCATTGTTAGTATGATTATTGCTATTTATATATCATTGTCACCATCATTATCTTTATTGTTGCTGTTATTATTAGACATTCATAATTATTATCAACATATTTATAGCCTTAATGCATTGGAAATGGGAAATTCAGCGTATATTAGGTGTGTGTCGGGTAGAATGTGGCTTGGCAGATCCCTTCCCTTCCCGCAGTTGTTTCGTAAGCCACATAGTCTAGAGACTAGAAATTCTGCATATGCAAATGTCTATATTGTAGTCTGTATAGTAGTTTCTCAATAACTCAACCCGTTTCCTTATTATGCATCATTTAATTGAGTTTCTTAAGCAGAAATTCCACAATAGCTGCAGCTTCACATTGACTATGTAGCTCTCTGTGATGAGCGCACATATTAAAATTATTTCCCATGTTAAATAACTTTTCCGCTCTTTCAAATAGCAGAGAAATTGCCTTAAGAAAGTTGAAGCAGCGCAAAACTTATTCAACAATTAATTTCCCAACAGTAAAGCCCATAAGCGCAGCACGTACTTAAGTGTGTGTGTGTGTGTAAGTGTGTGAGTATGAGTGTGTTTATGCGATTGTATGTGTTTGTGCTTGTACATATATTGTGTGTGATGTATGTATAAGAGTAGCATAACAGCGCTGAACTGTAGTCAGGGTATTTACTAGTCGTGCACTTCCTACTGAAAAACTCTTATCTGTTTATTTTAAGACTTCAATTGTCTGTTCTTTGCAAAGTTGAATCAGAGCTTCTTCTTCAACAGCTGTTCTATGAAGCTCATAAAATTAATATCAAAAAAACAAAGCTGTTTCTGCGAAATTGAGCTGAGTCAGCTATTGTATTTCTACCTGAAGCGCTGGAGCAGACGGTATGTCAATGAACCCAAATTTATTTAGAAAATATAAGCAGCATTTTTACAAAAGAAGCATTAGCTTCTGACGACTTACACTGTGGGAAAATACTAAAAGAATTATATATATATTACGTTTATATATAATAAAGCTCTTTCATATAATATTGAAACATTCGCAAAAGTCTTCTCACTATAAGTCCCACTGCTTACAGGGTATAATCTTGCCTTGCCCATGCCAAATGTCTTTTGAATGCCACCAAAGGCACTTCATTGGCGCCTTTAGGCTCTCAAAGGCATTTAGCTTAACTTGGCTTGCTTCGCCGAGCCCCGAAAACAAGAAATATAAAAAAATAACAAGAACAAACAAAACGAAACTAAAACATAAAAACAAAATAAATAAGCGCCTTAAATGCGCGCGTACAATGGGGCGTATGCTTAATCCCATTTAGGCAGTTTAATTGCAGCAGCGAGAAAGTTGGCCCGAATAGAGTGAGAGTGGGAGGGAGGGGGAGATGGAGAGGGAGGGAGAGGTAGAAAAAGAAAGTAAGAAAGAGAGAGCGCATTAGAGAAAGCAAAACTTATGTGCATGCCTTTAATCTATGGGATTATATATGTATGAAAGTGTGTGTGAGTGAGTGTGTGTGTGTACTTGTGTGTGTGCGTGTGTATGACAGCGCTTCCACATAATTAACTTTTAATGGCAAGGCCGCGGCTAACAGAAAAAAAGTGTTGCCTACTTCTGCGCGTTGCAGCAAAACACATTTTGTCGCCTACAAGAGCGAGGTTTATAGGCTACAGTAAACACTATTAGGCAGCGACAAAGCAATTAGCGCAGGTTACATAGAAGGATATACATACATGTGTTGAAATGGTAGTTCTATGAATGGAAAAGGTGTCAAAGCAAATCGTTTAACCCAAAGCTTGAAAATTGACAAATTTTTTTTTTTTAATTTTATTAAAAAAATTCATTTTAATCAAACTTTTTAACTTCATATTTAATTTTTTTTAAATTTAATTTTGCTTATATATATTTTTTGTATTTGCTTATTATTATTATTGAATTTTCAGACATTTGTTAAAAAAACAATGTGAATTTCAGCTAAATATTTATTTTTTAATACATTTTTTATACTATGTATATATATATATTATTTCAAGTATAAATATAATTCACTTAAAGTTTCGTTTAGAATCTTGTAAATCAAAAGTTTAATTTCATTTTAAAATCTGTTGCCAACAGTAAGTGAAAAGTTAGAATTTGTGCAGCTGCGTTGCTTGAGTGCGCTTTAGCCAAGTTTCACTGTACTTAAGTGGCGACTATTTTTGGCTAGTTTCTTGGACAGCCAAAAGCGTCAAGGACAAGGCTGACAGCAGAGTTTGTTGTCGTTGTTGTTGTTGTTAGTTGCACATTTCATGTATTGCTGCACACCTGCAGCAATTGCACGTGTGACATGCGGCATGTGGCATGTGGCAAGTGTCTCACACTGCTCTAGACTCTGCTTGACACTTGGACAGTTTTTCGACGTCGCGCTCATGAATTTTGCCAAAGCTTTTATGCATTAGAATAGCCTAGAACCGCAGCTCGAAAGCAATAGACAGCTGCAGAGGGGGGAGGGGTGGGGGAGGAGAAGGGGCAGGTGTGGCTAAGGGGGAGATGGAGGGAGAGAGAGAGAAATTGAAACTGTTTCGAAGAAAACTTTAAAGCAACTCGCAAAGATTTCACTTGATATGAGAGTGGCTGAGTGTGTCTATGTGTGTGTGACTCTGTGTGTGTGTGTATGTGTGTGTGTCTATGTATGTGTGTGTGTATCTGTGCACAAAACTGGCTAAAAAACACGTACAAAATATGGCTCTTGGCATATGCGCAATCAGACATTCACATACATAAGCATTCGCTTTGACTTTGATTGTTTGACAGCGCGGGGGGCGGCTTTAAATGCCCAAAGAGGGAGGCGGAGGCCTTGGCTAACAACCTCGCCTTGGCTTGTAATAGAAATTTAATTGTAATTTAATACAGAGCAGCGTCAGTTATCTGGCAGGCAAAGAGCAGCAGTGGCAGCAGCAGCAGCAGCGGCAGCAAAGACAACAGCGGAAAATTGTCCCTCAGCTGTTGTCAACATTTGGAAATGTCATTCGATTGTCAATACGGCCGGGCACCCCCGGGGCGTATACGCAATCAAAAATTGTATATATATATCATATGACAAATTCAATCAGACAGAGCGCACGACCTAATTGAAGTGTATGCGTTGCCAGAGGCCAAAGACAAATGTTGATATTGACTTAATGCCTAGACATATACACACAAGCAGGAGCACACGCTCACGCAGACACACACACAATTGCATACACACACACATACAGCAAGCAAGCAAGCGTCAGACAGGAGCAGCTCAGCAGCTTATCAATTATTTAGACATATTTTGAAACATTGTCGTAGTACTAAGTGATAGACAGGTATGCAGAGAGAGAGGGAGAGAGAGAGAAAGCGAAATACAGAGAGAGTGAGATAGAGATGGGCGTGGGGGAGAGAGAGAGGGAGTGAAAGAGAGAGGGAGAGAGAGAGTGTCAAATAATGCGAGAAAACGTAAGAGAGATATAGAGAAACTGGGCGAGAGAGAGAGAGAGAGAGAGAGAGACAGAGACTGTGCGAAAGAGAGTGAGAGGGACATGGCAGATAGCTTCACTTGATAGCTTTTTACATTATTAAACAAGTAAGAAAACTCTAGTCGGGCGTAACCGACTAGGGTATACCCTGAGCCTCGTCGAACCTGTGTTTTCCAATACACTTATATTTAGCGTAAAATTATACAAAAATTTCAAGTTTAAAGCATTTGTGGCAAATGTAAACTAAAGCAGCAGCTAATAATTCAACAAAATTCAAACGTAATTTGCGATTCTTCGAATCGACTAGAATGCGAGCGTTTGTATGTGTGTGTGCAAGTGCGTTCGCTTGGCGCTGCTGCCACGTGAGTTTGCAAAGTAGCCAAACGTTTCGTTTAATAACTTTTTTGCTATTTAACGGATTTCAATGAAATTTTCGGCATATGATCAACATATTCCATGGGTATATTTGTCAGTTTAGTAAAAGTGCCAACTCATTCGCATTTTGGCTATATTTGAGACTGAACTTCAATTGGGGGAAATTTGGGGCCGGTATCCAAAATGTAACAAAATTCGAAATTGCATAAAATACATATAAAGCTAAATATAAAATTTGGCGTCTCTAGCTTAAAAGATGGGCGAGATAGAATTTTTTAATTGAATTTCGATTTTGTTTTTAATCGATAACAATTAATTGGGGATAGTTATCGATTTTTTAAAACAAACTCGAACTGCGCGTGCTATACACGGACCTACAAAAAAAATTTCAAGTCTCTAGCTCTTATACGGGCTGAAATCGACGCGTTCAAACATACGGACAGACGGACAGACGGACAGACGGACAGACGGACGGACGGACGGACGGACGGACGGACAGACGGACAGACGGACATGGCCCAATCGATTTCTCTTGTCGCCCTGATCAAGAATATATATACTTTATGGGGTCTGCCACGCCTCCTTCTGCCTGTTACATACATCCAACAAAAACATTATACCCTGATTTCCCATTTTCAATGGGCTCAGGGTATAAAAACCTGCTGAGTTTTGGTGGTCCGGTAAATGGGCACGCTAATGTTAGGATACTCTTAGAGAGTAGAGTGTAAAAGAAAATTAGATTGATATAAAAACTGAAGATAGACATGAACTCAGTTAGTTAGTTAGACTGTGCCTTAATTGTATATATCTGTCATATCTATATAGTACTCATACTAATTTGTACTATAATATGTATCATACTACATAGCAGTATCTATACGAGCAGAGTATCTGTAGTAGGAGATTATCTATACTCTTGGGTCGTGCACTAAGTAATTTCGTTTTTTTAGAGCAATTTAAATATACAATAATATACAAAACATTTAAGTAATTATGTGTCTCCATTATGATCCAATACCTTTTGTCATTTTTCTAGCAAGAGATTAATTTCGGGCTCATTAAACTTTTGATCCTGGTTGGCAAAAAACAGATTTAACTCGTTAGAGTACTCTATAATTATACCGGATAACCAAGATAGAGTGTTACGATTGCCGATAGCTATATTTCAGCAACTATTCATGTTATCGATAACAAATAATTAGGTTAAGATTCATTAAGATTTGTCGTTTGATCATGAAGTATTAAACGCTTGCCGAAAGTGTGGAAATGTATGAACAACTATGATAGTCAGGGCTCAGCTGTTCTTATATGAAACACGACAAGTAAAGTCTACTGTCATTTAGGCCTCAATGCAAAGCTTAAGCATAAGTAGATCCTTTGTATCTTAAGCCAACATGTAGATGTTGATTGCCAGGAAGTGAAGAATATATCCTGTATAGTTTATTAATAAAGAGTATGCAGAAAATATACCCAATGTTATTGCTGGAATGAAACCAAGCCATGACTTGGCCTTGAAGAATCTGATATTGTATACATAAGAGCATAGATATATATATATATTAATATATCATTCAATATATTCAAATGGTTGCCCTCTATATAGAGTATGCCCTATAAACAGAGTATACATACAATACATATGCATACACAGTATATATACATACATAACATACATACACACATATATTTATATATTCCTTATTTATCTATTTATATACAACATCTTATCTGCTATAAATAGCACACATCCCGGCATGATTTTAATTAGTTTTGTTAGAGCATAAAAGGGGGCAACAGCTTTTGAACAATTTCTGCATTTCAACGCAGTATTTGTATTTATGGTGCGTGAGCGTGTGTGTGTTTAGAGTATAGTTGAAGCGAATGCTAGATAGGACATGCACATCTGCATGCACATCCTGCCGGATCCTGTGGGAGCGAACTTTCTACACTTGCCGCTAATATCCAATTAGCGTGCGGCGTTCGGTGTGCCGGCAAGCGTGCTTCAATTTGTCAACCCCCATGCTAGATAGCAAGCATATGCCACCACAACCAACCCACACACACACGCAGTGGCTGGCCTGGCCTGGCAACTGGCTGATAAGGCAGCTTCCATGGCATTAGCTTTTATTGTTAAATTAGTTTATTGGCTTGTTAAACTAGAAACCGATAATCAACGCACGCTCTCACTCGTTCTTTTCTAGCAGCATGTGCGTGGCTTAAATCAGTGGCATCAACAACACTGACAAGAGGAAGAAAAAGAAGGAGCAGCAACAGGAGCAGGAGCAGCAGCAGGAGAAGCAGCAGAGTGCATTGTTCTAGCCAAGAAGCGGAAGCGCAAAGTGCTTTTTGGAACGGCATAAAATGCATTTACACTTCGAACGGAACATCAACACAAAATGCGACTGCACAATACTCTCGCTCTCGTGGATGGGCAAGGTGCCAGATGATATACCCGAGGTAAGTCCACACCAATGTTAATGGTCAATAGCTATTAGCGACTGACGGCCCGACGGCCTGAATGGCCCGACGGCCCGTCTGCCCGTCTGCCTTGGTCCTTGTGTGGCCGTTAATTTCAGAGGCCATCCTTTTCCAATATTAATACAATAGATACCGACAATGTCCATTAAACTGTCCGAGCACTTTAAATTGCTGCCGGTGTCATTAGATGGGCTCAACTCGAGGGGATGCGAAGCAAAGGGAGCTTCCCTGGCCACGGTCATACGAGCGTGCCAAGATATAAATTAAGGGTATATACATTTTATGTGTAAAGCCCAGGCATTAGCTCTAAAAGCTCGTGTAGACAAATGAAGCTGGGATTTTGTAATATGCGTGTGTGAGCTCAACCTATGGCATAAAGAATATGTTTAAATATTAAATTTGAAAATTGATAAAGCAGATTTTATCATCTGTTAAGAGGCGCACTGAAGTGCAGACAATGTGGAAATGAAGCAAATTGAAATATTGAATTCATAATATGTAGACCAACTGATGCTGACTTACAAAGTGAAGAGAGTATCGCTTTACTTAACAGAAATCTTATATATATTTATTTAGAAACCTAAAATATATTTTTCAGCAATTATAATTTATCTGTGAAGATTTATAAATATTACTTAGAAAGATTTGTTTCATGCGTTCTCTTTTCCAATTTCGTATCTTTAGCTACAGAATTCTTAAAGAGTATTCAAATCTAACATTATATCTATCATTATATCAGCAAACCTAACCTCATATACCCTCAAAAGTCTTTTTGAGCAGGCATAGAAGAAAAAGTTGCTGTGTAATCATCTATAAATATCGAGCCACAAGAAAACATATTATTATTATATTATTATATTAACCAGAGTTTAAAATGTAACCGAAACTTAAGTTGTTGTTAAGTGTTTCTACTTGATGTCCCTCACTCCACTCAAATTGTGTCAGACTTCAATTGGTATCGATTGGGTTGGGCCATTTGTACAGCGGTCAGGCAGAAGAAGGTGTGGATGAGCCCATATACTCTCTATATGTATCAATTTGTTGGCACGTATGAGAGTATCCACTTGAAGATTAAATCAAATTGGTTTCAAGTCATTTACTTTGTCGATTCATAGCTGTGCGACCTTCTAAGTGTAGGGTCCTCATAGGTCCTTAGGGCTAATCATAGGCCCTCCTAAAAGGTCCTTTTATTTCTTATAGATGTTCTATGTTTCATTCATCCATAACACATCTTGATATTTTCAAAATATCGATATCATATTCAAGAAATCGATTAAAATCGATATCGAATCTTAAGATCTATTCTACTGAGGGTCTCCTTAGGTATACACAGATACTAAGGCTTCACATTTTGAATATTTTCCCCCACTATCCCTAAAGTCTCAGATTTGAAGAAGCTCACTCACTGCAATGCTAGGGCATCTTCTAGTCAGTCACGCCCGACTGCCACTCACTTACTTGGCTTTTTCTCGCTTGAGTTCATTTGCGGCAATTCAAGTGTTGGCAAACAATGGCAACCGGAAGTGCTGGACTCACGGCCTGTGTCGCTGGATCTATATCTATATTTAGGACGTTTAAAATTGATTTTATGTGTGAGAGTTCGATTTTAGTCGATGCCGCGATGCCTCCTGTCTGCGTGGGTGTCTTAACTTTTCCAATTATTATGAACTTTGCCTGCATCAATACGAGTGCCATATAATCCTTTTTATATTGAATATAAAAATCCAATCACGTTCGATGCCCCGACGTCTGGGCTGCTGTATTCTTTATTCTTTAGCCCGTATCCTGTATCTCGTATCCCGTGTGCTCTTTGTGGCGACCAAATTAATGTCGAGTGGGCGCCTCAAGTGTGGCGACTGCCCGCAGCGCCTCCAGTTGCACCTGCAGCCCGCAGATCCCTCAACTCGTTGCCAGCTCTACTTATCGTCCATGCGTCGCTCCGTTTGTCTTTCTGTTTGCCCATTCGTCTGGGCAAACGCTTCATGTGCAACCAGCTCACTTGTCAGCGATTTACTTAACAGTTTTCAATTTCATTTTCAACACTCGACTGTGTGAGTGTGCGTGTGTGTGTGTCTGTTACGTGTGCGGTTAAGGCCACGTGTCGGGGTTTGCGCGTGTCGATTCTTGTGCCCATTCTCGTACTCATTCGCCTGCTCTCTAGCCATTTCCATTTCCACATTCAATTCCATTTCCATTCCCCATTGCCAGTTGCATGCAGCCTTTGGTTTTCTTGTTATGCCTTTGCAGCAATTTACGGCCGATAAGCTGATGTTCTTATACCCTGTAACCATTAAGATATGTAGCAGGAGAGGGCCTGTTTAACAGGGTGTTTACACATTCCATTTGCAAGATGGGAATCTTGTTAAGGGAAATGCGCTTGAATAGCTTCAAGAACTGAGGGAGAAAGAAAGGAGGGAAGTGAGGGAGATAGAGGGGAACGGAAGGAGAGAGAGGGATACAAAATTAAATTGAGGGAAGGGAAGGGAAGAGAAGGAGAGGTAGAGAAAAAATATAAAAGAAGTGGGAGACCTCGAAAAGGAAATGTAGAGAGAAGCAGAGAGGTAGAGAGGTTCAGAAAGGGAGAGACACAGAGCTAAGAGAGAGGGACGGAGGTAGACAGTGTCTGAGAGAGACAGAGATGCGGAGAGTGCCTGAGAGAAACAGAGTTATAAAAGTTCTTGAGAGAGTGTGTCTAAGAAAGAGAGAGAGAGAGAGAAAGACAGTGTCTGAGCGAGAGAGAGAGTTAGTAGAAAAGCTTCCTTCTTCTTTACAATATCTTTCTTTATTCCCAGAAAAAGCAAACTTTACATATTCTCACTCTCTCGGAGATGCAAAGTCGGAGACAGAAGCTGGGAGCTATGTAATAGGTAGAGAGCAATTTCGACTCTATATTGATATGCAGAATGATTGAGAGATTAAGCGAGAAAGAAGAGATAATAATAATAAGACACAGAGATAATGAAGAAAGAGAATTTAGAGAGACAGCTAGAGTGAGACTACAATTAAAACTTACCTTAGTTCGGGTATATCTAAGTCTAGCACATCTACATTTACTTTAAGCTACGCCTCTCTATATTGATATGCAGAATGAGTGAGAGATTAAGCGAGAAAGAAGAGATAATAATAATAAGACACAGAGATAATGAAGAAAGAGAATTTAGAGAGACAGCTAGAGTGAGACTACAATTAAAACTTACCTTAGTTCGGGTATATCTAAGTCTAGCACATCTACATTTACTTTAAGCTACGCCTCTCTATCTCTAAGCCTAGCCTATCTATGTTAACTTTCAGCTATCAGCCGCAATTACTAAAGAATTGCATAAGCATCTACTGTGTGGGGTATTAATTAGTTCATCATAGCTTAAAGCTCATCTTATATGCAGCATCTTTAGCCGTGGTGCTAAGCAGTTGATGCTTTCAATTCGTTAAATGCGCCCGTCCGCTGGGAATTCTAACTTTGCCGTCAAGAGATAATTCATCTCAGCAAAAAGCCTCGCTAACTCGGCTGTCCTTAAAAATTCCCTTAGCGCTGGCATTACATCAAAGTATTGCTTATACTTATGAAACATGTATAAATATTGTATATATATCTATATGCACTTATGAATATTTGTCTTTGATGGAGGCAGCTCGGACTCGAGCCCTGCTGTCGTAATATTTTAACAGACACTTTTCATGGTTGGCGATTTGAACTTTAACTTTGGCTGACTGATTGCTTCTTGCTGTCTTGCTCTCTCTCTCTCTCACCGTGTCATTCCGTGTCTGTCTCTTGTTATATTTGTGCTGTGTCATCAAAGCCCAAATGTCTCGGGCGATCATAAAACGCAGCTCCTTAAAATCCCTGTCTGTCGCCATGGCAATCAACTAGCTGGCACAATAGACAGCGCTTGACTGTGGCAACTGCCAAAGTCAGCCTCGAGTCAAGTGCACAATGTACGCTGCACACATGGAGCCATCCTCCACCATCCACGATTCCCTCCCCCACCCTCTCACACATCCCTTGCTGTTTGCTTAGGGGTGGCAGGCAACTCAACTTTCGGCGGCATTTCGGCATAAATTGACACAACAAACGTTTCTGACATGGCCCAAAAATGAAATCGTAAAACGAAATTCAATACCATTGAACACACAAGCACACACATATATGTGTGTAATAGTGTTTGCATACATGTGTGTGTAAGTGTGTGTGTGTGTTAGTTTTTGCACAAAATCAAAATCTCGCTACTGTAACACATTGCATAATGGCATTGTCATTTCGTACGTGGACATTATGCAAATGCCTGGAGAAGTGAATTTCAATGTTAATGTCAGAAATGCCCTGTAAGTGGAGTGAAGAGAGTTGTATGTGTGGACTAGTTTATAAATGCATTATGATTACAACTGCTGTATCTTACTCTATCGGTATATGTATTTGTATGTCTCTCTGTATCTGTATCTGTATCTGTATCTGTATCTGTATCTGTATCTGTATCTGTATCTGTATCTGTATCTGTATCTGTATCTGTATCTGTATCTGTATCTGTATCTGTATCTGTATCTGTATCTGTATCTGTATCTGTATCTGTATCTGTATCTGTATCTGTATCTGTATCTGTATCTGTATCTGTATCTGTATCTGTATCTGTATCTGTATCTGAATCTGTATCTGTATCTGTATCTGTATCTGTATCTGTATCTGTATCTGTATCTGTATCTGTATCTGTATCTGTATCTGTATTTGTATCTGTATCTGCATCTGTATCTGTATCTGTATCTGTATCTGTATCTGTATCTATATCTGTATCTGTATCTGTATCTGTATCTCTCTGTATCCTCTCTCTATCTGTATCCATAAGCTCTTCTCTTTACCTACACTTCCATGCCTCAAGGTATCTTCAAGTCGTTCAGTTCCCATCGTCCGCCTGCTCATTAAATTCATAAATTCATAATTTAAAGGCATAAGCGAGCTGTGAGTGGCTTTCCATGAATGCGAATGCTCGCAAATGCTTCGCTAAGCCGTTTTCAGAAAGTATTTTGCATATTTATGACGCGCTCGAAAGTATGCTACGATTTCAGCTTAGATCTTAGATGCCGTAGGACTTAAAGAGACAGCGTGAGAGCGAAAGAGTGAGGGAGAGAGGGAGAGTGAGACTCTTAAGATTTTTTGTGAACATGCTGTCAACTTTTAATAGGGCCAATAAATTGCAAAAGCCGTTACATAAGCCGCATCAGGCTAAGATGCCAGCATCCTTAGCTGAAGGTTGAGATGCCAAATGCTTGGCATCGTTTAGCTTAATTAACTGTTGGGCAACTGTTGATGAAGTTCATGTTGTTGCTGCTGTACTTTGCTTTAGCTCTTACTTCTGTTCTCTTGCTCTCCCATTCTGATCCAGGTCGGTGTCGTGGTCTTAGCCGACTTAACTGTAGCTTCATTAGGCAAAGCGCTAAGCATCATTAATAAGTATCTCTTCTACTGCTGACGTTGACTGTTCAACTCAACTCTCAGCATATCCCGCTCGACCTCTCGCTCTCTCTCTCTCGCTCTCCCTTTCCCATTCCCTCTATCATTTCCATTTGCAACGTTTTAATTACACACCGTAAAAAATAATCGAGTTCTTAGAGCCATTCAATCTGACCCGCAAATGAGCGCTTGGCCACTGACCAGCCCGCGACACAGGGTATTCCAGGGGGTGACAGAGACAGAGGGGGAGGGGGTGACAGCGGGGGCTGAGTGTGGGGATAATACCTTCTAGTTTGTGCCGCTAATTATGTGCACTAGACTGTGCTTATGCTGGGTTTGCCTGGCGGCAATTCATTTTCTTTGCTTATTTGTTTCATTCCATTTCGTTTCGCTTCGTTTTGCTGCATATTTTACGGTACTTTTGTTTAACTATGGTCGTATGAATGGGGCGAGGGGGGCATGCGACGCGGCTAGCGCTTTATTTATGTTTGTTTCATTGCGCGTGTTTTTATTTAATTTCGCAAAGACCATTAAAATGCCGAGCAGCTGTTGTTGCTGCTATTGCTGCTGCTACTGCTGCTGCTACCTCTGGTTGCGTCTCTGCGTTTATTATATTCGTAATGAGTAGCATATACCTTAAAGCAAGGGTAGATATATGGGTGTATTCGTTAATGAATTTATATGTGTATATTTTTTTATTATTTACTTGGAATCGCCAGATAATATATATGACGATTAGATTAATGACAAGTATCTATAATTATAATATGATGCAATATCGATAATATCGATAATTTATATGACAACACTCTAAATAATTAGTGAAAGGCAGAGAGTCGCACTCATATATATTTATGTATATATATAGAAAATGAATGATAGGTTCTTATATTAAAATCTCTTAAAATAATCTAATATCGATATTTATCGATTTCTATCTGGTTGCGTCTTTTGTCACTCAACAATTATTTAGTCTGTATCAAAGTTTATTGTCCCACAAAAAAATCGACAGCTGTCGATATACATCTATCGATAAATCTATAAATGAATATATGATATGGCATTTATCGATAAATACACTAATATCTAATATTGCTTTTATCAATCAATACATGACTGAAAAAATTAATATATAATTATAATTAAAAAATGAAAATTTATAAAAATACTGGCAAAACGATAACAACTTATCGGTTTGTATCGATTAATAGAGCTCGATAAATAAAATAAGTTTAATTTAATTTAAAATATTTTGTTCTCATGGCAAGCACCAAATAACTATTGAACATTCCCCAAATACTTGCAATATCTACACCTAAACTCCTGAATTACGTGGTATCTCATAGCTGAGCTCATGCCAAGCAGCTCCAACTTTATGGCACTTGCTTGTTTTAAAGCAAAAGTTTGTATTTGTTGCGTTGAACAACCCTGAACAAAAGTTGTGCAGAGCATGTAACCAAACTCATCTGCGCGCACACATATTTATATATAAGTATTTGTGTGTATATATATATATATATAGAGCACAGCTCACGCGTTATAAATGCGTTACGTGTGAACAGGAAGCGAGCCACCCTTTTGGCTCCTGCCCCCGTCCCTCTGCCGTCTCCAATTGCCATGGCATAAGCTGATTTAAACATGACGCCCGAAGGGTTTTTGTTCGGCTTGTTGAACAGGTGCCGATTACAAGTGCCAATTTTTGTTGCAGCCGCTGTTGCTGCCGCCAGTTAATTGAAAACTTTTTTAATTGTGTTTTTTCCTTCCACACGTTTTCTTATTTTCGTGGCCTAAATGAAGTTGGATTCAGTTCAGTTCGGCTTAGGGACCAACTGATTTATGGCCAAGTCTTTGGGGCACAGCCGCCTGTTGTTGACAGATTCAATTAAGCGATGGCACGCGCTAAGCTCGCAGATTCTAGTTAACTATTTTAGCCAGCTCTCGCATTCTCTATCTCTTTTACACATATTAGATGCGCGCCCTCTTCTGTCTCTTTCTCCCTCTTTTGCATTGGCTGTTAAACGTTTTAACATGCATTCAATCCGTTCACATTTGGTTTCAGCTCTAAAAACTGTAATTCTCTGTGAACAATATGCATACACACTCATACACACACACTCATACACACTCATACACACTCATACTCACTCATACTCATTCATACTCACTCACACACACTCGCATCTGTCCAGCTTAATCTTCGGTCTGCTTCTAGCTGACGTTGTGGCTTTCAGTTGTGTCATTGATTGGTTTACCCAGCATTTTGTTTGTTAGCCTTGTCGTAGCTGTCGCTGCTGCTGTTGTTGTTGTTGTTGTTGTTGCTGTGTGTTGTATGTGGTTTTATGGCACTTGCCACATTGCCACACTGCCACAATGTCCGCCCACATCCAATTGTTGCACTCCAAATCAATCAATTATGGATGTGACCAAACTTAACTATAGCAACAACTTTTTACCCTCCCTCCCATTCTCTCTCTCTCGTTCCCTCTCTCTCGTTGTACATGCAACATTTACTGCGATAATTTTGTTGATTTTGTTCTTCATCCTCTTCCATTCATTATGATTCATATTTTTCATTAAACTGATTGAAAAGTGCAACTTTTTGTAATATTTCAATTTTGCTATTGCTTTGCTCGCCCAATTCCCATGGAGATTTGATTTGTGCTTAGTGCTCTGGGGATTTGACAGTCAGTGGAATTTCCTTAGAGTAAAGAGCTAGAATTCATATGAAAATATTTATATTTTTAAATAAATATGCAAATAAAGTGAAGAATGTGCAGATAATTAAGCTTGAGCGAATGCGGGACTAAACTTTATTTATGAGAATTGCATAGAAGGGTGATAAAAGAAAATGTATATATAATTATAAAATATAATAATAATAATAATGAGGGAAGTATGTGAAATAGATAAAACGCTAGAAAATTAAAAATAAAATTTGAAATATATAATAAATAAAAATTTTTGTTGGAATAAATGTTAAACTTCCTTTGCACATACATACTTACACATGCAGACATACATACACTCATATGTATACATTCTAGCTTTAAGCTCTTATTTCTTATACACACAAATTATATGGAAAACAACAATTCTTCTTTGTACATCATAAATGTCATAAAGTATATATATTTAATTCTTCTTAGAGATATCAAGCACCTATATATGCCACTTGTATTCAAAGACAGATGTCTTCAAATACATGGCTTACTATTATTATCCCAGATTCCCTTCTGCCTCTGTATATGTTTTCTTTTAATATATCATTGTTGCTTTTTCCTTAGTCCTCTCAGCTTCAGCTGTTGCCATAAGCTCCTTAACTGGTATTCGTATGCTTGGTAATTGCTTTAAACCGTATTCAATGAGTGAAAAATATGCAATGCAGCTTTCAGTGGCGCGGCTTTGGCTTCCTCTGGTTGCATTACGCATCCGCCACGTGCGCAAGCCAAAAAGAATACATGAAGACAGCTCGTACGCTTTGACGGACAAAGCAGAGATGTCATGTGGATTGGGAATTGGGCAACTGGGCGAAAGGGTAGCTCGTCTGCAACATGCAATATGCAGAATACAGAATACGGAATACAGAATACAGAATACGGAATACGGCATGCGGAATGCATATGCCAGCTGACATAACATGTAACTCATGCTCCATTTGTCAACGACGGCAAGCGACATGTGAAAACCATTTGCAGCTTTGCCGCTCACTCGTCTCGTGCTGTCTCTTTCGCTGCTCGCATTGCTATCTCTGTTCGGCTGTCTGCTGTGCGTTGCATGTAACAAAAGATGAGTTGCACTTGAGCATGCTAAAATGCGTTATTAAGTGCATAAATATGCAATGCGCACAGCCCGCGCTAACAATGGGGCTCAGGTGAACAGGGCAGCAGGACAGGTGAAAGGGGGCTGGGGCGGGGCTGGGACTGAGGCTGGGGCCTTTGCAAATGTGCGAAGAGCTTTTGAAATTTAATAAAATGCAAATGCAAAGCCTGTGAAACAGACATATGCAATTCAAAACTTGCACAGACATGTGCTTAGACCCCGTCAGCCTCCGCCACCCACGCTTTGAGCCCAATGACCTCTATACCCCACGCTCGCTCTCTCTCTCTCTCTCTTTCTCTCTTTCTGTCTCTGTGCACGCTAATGAGTCGTTCCACCTCCCATTCCATTCATTGTCGCTTGCCTTTAGCCTCGTCACAAAGGTAGCCAAACGACAATGAATTATGCAGCATGCCCAAGGATCAAGAAAGGATGCACTGAAGCGGCTGCCCCCAAAACAAATTGCGGTAATGGCAAATACATGTACACTACAACACACACACACACACACACATTTACGAGTCTTAATTATTTTAAATGTGAATTGTGCAATAAAACTAAACGAAGCAAAAATTAAGAAAAAAATCGATAATTACAACTTTTGGGCTGTGCTTGAAAAAGGATCAAAAGGTAAGCACGTGCCCAGTGCTGGCGGGCAGGTAGACACTCGTAAACAAATCAGACACACACACGCACACACACTCATGCCAGTTGTCATCGTCACGAAACACATAAATACGTTGCCTTTGGCTTTCAGCAAAAGATAAAAACAAGAATGAAAAAAAAAAAAAACGAGACGTGCCCAAGCCCTAGACACGCTGTAGTCTGTCATAGCCCAGCCTAAGGGCTTTGCCTTTTAAAAATGAGTATCCAAAAAATGTAATACTTCGAAGTTGGAGCTGCCATATGAAGATGTACGGAATACAATTTGAGGTCTTCAGCATTTGGAGTTTTTATGGAAGTTCACTAAATCCCTAGCAGATATAGCTTTGTAAAAAGTAAACTAATGGTCATATTATATTAAGATAAAACTTATTTAATTTCGTATTTTAAAGGAATATACGAATAATAATGAAATTTTATTAGGTTAGGCTTTTGAAAATTATAGTTTCAATTTCCTTTACTTTCAAGATTTTTATCAACTGAGCCATTTTTTTAAGATTTGCAATCTAAGTTGATGCTGCTTCTAAGCTTTCAATATAGCTAAGAAAAGAAATATATATTATATGGCAAAAAAATATCTGGCTACGACATCGTTGTCATGTTTAAGGCATATAAAGACAAGAAAGAATGTTGTAGGCGGGTAGGAGCGACTGTGTAATACTCTTGCACAATCAAAAATCAATATGTCCGGTCATGCTACATGATTTGTATACACTCTCAGCGGAGAGCCTTCAGTAACTGAGTTGACAATCAATGTTATTACAATAATCAATAGATGACCTGAATAGTAACTCAACTAATATTGATTTGTAGACTTTTTTACAGATTTACTAATTTTTGAAAGACGTAGATCTAACTGATTAACGATTCCTAATAAGAGAATAAATATATATACTATATTATTTTGGTTATATTTTTTATTTGATTGTATTTCAAATGTCAACTCCTTAAAGCCTTGAATAATAATTTCTCTGTTCTGACATTATTACTCCATTTTTGTCGCCCCTTATTGGGCTAATCTTAAGACTTAAGACCTCACCATGTACCAAACTTTATTAGAAAATTCTTAAAGCTTAAGTCGACGCCATCTCAACGAGTTGCAGACTTCCAATATACTCCTCTAACTTCCTAAGCGAGTATCGAAAGACAACGCACACCCCTTTGCTCAAGCATCAGAGCCTTCGAGACCCTCGAGTTGTCTGCCCTTAGACCTTGGTTTACGGTTCTCAGCTGGCGACTGTCGACTGTCGGCTGTCGGCTGCGAGAGCCAAGCCTTTCACACTTGGGCCAAGTGGCAAAATGTTGTTACGTGCGCATTAAACCATATTTTAAGTTATTAAGTTATTGACAAAAGCACACGTCACCCCTTGCTGAGGGGGGGATTTGCCGGCGGTAAGGGCGTCCATGACGGCCTGACAGTTGTGTTGCCGAGCCTGACGGCTGTAGGCGTGGCTGTGGATGACACTTGTGCGCTGCTTATCCGTTGTTGTTTACAATGCCAATGCCACGCCTTACAGCTACACACACACACACATAAAGCCATAAAGGCTGTATTATATATGTCTGCACATAAAAAAAAAATAACTGCAAACGCGCACGCATAAAAAGAAATTTTCAATTTGGCCCAAGCTGCCGCCAGCGGCGCCCCGCCCCGCCCCGCTCCTACCCTTTCTGGCCGTCTGTTGCCAAAAAATTTGTTAACTTTTTATAAATTTGGTGTGTTTGCATTAAACATAAATGCGGCTATATGTGCGTCCCTCTAGACACAGCGTCTGTTGGCCATGCGCTTTAGCCACGTCCTTCCCACTGGCTCGTGGCTTGGACATTTGTATTTGGCTTTTCGTCTGCTCAACACATATTATCTGCGTTTTATTACCTTTGTTGCCAGGTGCGGCAGGCAGCCAAAGTTCAGCTGCTGCCTCATTGAACACAGCATGTGACCTGGCCAATTGCTTTCGTTCAGTCAATTTAAACAGTTGCTTGGAAAAGTATGTTACCAGCTTTATAGCTTATTGGGCGAAGATTGGATTAAGGAATTGGTTTACATATTTAAAAGTTTGTATTTTGGAGAAATAATTGAGTTTTGGGTTTAAGTATATGAAAATTCAAATTGAAATTGACAAATATATAGAGAGATTATGGTCAGGCTTATATTAGCTTAATACTTAAATATCATACGAAAAGTTATTTGATGTTTATTGATATTAAAGTCTTTAATTTTCTATTGAAGTTATCAAACATCAAATTTCCTCTACTCAAGTCTTTATAAATTCCTCAAAACAGAACCAATTCTTATAAGACCCACGAATAGCATCCTTCCTTTAATATGATTACCCAGAAATTTTAATCTTGACATTTATATTTAAATAAATTCTTTATATCAATTATTCCAAAACATTGCTTCGCGTCTCAGCTCTTTATTCAAGTTGCATCTCAACAAAGAACCAAGATTAATCTAATCTTACTTTCTGCATCTAATTAAAGCACATTCCAAGTAATTTCCCCAGATGTACGGGTATTTGGACGTCGTTCATTGCCCACAAATGCAATGTTGCTTGTTTTATTGCTGCGCTGTTCGCCTGAAAATGGCAGGAAACAAAGCGCATAACATACAGTTTTTTGGACATGTTTTAGAGCAGCGCAATAAGCAGTATATGGGGAGAGTGGGGCATGGGGATTTTGCTGAAATAGTTATGCGAAGGCATCTGCGATTGCCCTGTGGTCGTCGCACTGGACATGATGGCCTTCAGAGTACCAGCAGCAGCGGCAGCAGCAGTTAATTTTCTATATAGCCAAAGAGAAAGAAGATGAGGTTTTAGAACTTTTTACAGCATGCAAGTGAAAGGCGGGAGGGGGAGGGGCAGGGGGGTCAAGGGGCGTGGAGCAAATAAACAGTTGCCTGAGCTGGACAACTGCTAAAGAAAAAGAAATGTCTGTGTGTGTGTGTGTGTGTGTGTGAAAGTGTGTTGTGTACATACGTCAGCAGACTTTTTTCACTTCTTCCATTTCCTTTTGTTTGCGCTGCCAAATCAACCACCATCGCCGTCGCCGTCGCAGCTGGCGTCGCAGTCGCCGTCGACGCAGATAATTTGCCGAGTTAGAGTGTGAGAGGGAGAGAGAGAAAGTGAGTTTGAGTTAAGAGCGCTTTGCGGGGTTGAAGCGAGTGCCATGACCTACTTTTGCCGCAACTTTTTCAATTTGTTTGTCATCGAGTGACTCTGGGTGTGTGTAAGAGACTGTTAACTTGGCTTAAGCCAATCGCCTTTATTTGATAAAATATTACAATATTTGCAAGTGTGTGCACCTAAACCCCACTAATTTAAAGCTTTTACAATCGTTTTAACTAACTAACATTTGGGCTGCTAGGCAAGGTCAACTATGCGACAGCAAAGAGCATCAAGCCGAGCATCGCATAGAGCCTTTGTGGCATGGCGCGCTGCTGATCGAGCACAGCACTCGCAATGCTCGCCTCGGGCACCGTTTCCTCGGCTAGTACGGGCGACACAACGTCATCGTCGTTGCTATCATCGCTTGTGTCCTCGTCCGGTGGAGCCGTAGTCTGGCTGCCCGTCAACAACAGCAGCTGCATGCGCTGCAATGGCGTCAGATGAACCTTATGTGTTGGGTCGTCACGTTTCGGCTCCAGGAAGGGCCTATATTTAGCTGGCGGAGTGTCCACGCCTCGATAGCCGTAGATAAACATTTGCACAAACAACGAGCTGACGTTAAAGTCTGTTATGGTTGCCTTGATCGAGCCCACCGAATAATGACTGTACTCGGCAACGGGTGGCATGTAGTCCTCAGCTGTAGCTACCTTATCCACATAGTGCTAGGGATTGGAAGGTCTAAAGATTAGTTTACAAATGTGGAATCAATCGTTGGGCTCACTCACATCGAAGACCACAAACTTGATGTAGGTGATGAAGTCGCTGTCGATGTAGTAGAAGATGACGGTATGATTCGTATGCTCATGGGAATCGCCCGATGATGTTTGGTATGTCTCAAAGATCAAATCGTCACCTGAGGGAATGGAAGAGTTTAATATAATATATAATATAATATTAATATATATAAAATGTAATCTAAATACCAAATTCTGCTCATCGATAATTATCGATATCGATATTGATATTTAAGCATGGATATTATATTAGTGAAATATGTTAAACAGTTAATTTGCTTGAAATATAACGTAATAGGAACGAAACTACGCTTTGAAAACAGGTAGAAACCTTTTGAATATCCTTCTATTTACCTTCTTGCCGTTCTCCTATCTCAATGATCTTGTCCTTGTTCTCAAAGTCAGCTGTATAAAGGGGCGCATCGGTGGGTTCGTCATTAAAATCTGCGGTCACTGGCTCCTCACCGTTGACGTCGTGATACATATCATCATCATCGCCGTCATCGTAAGGCTTCACCTCGCCCTCAAAGTGTGAATCGCGATTGAGCAGCAGCGCAGGACTCAAATTCAAAACGGTCTGGTTAAAGCCAAAGATCGTGATGACCACATCAAAAGACGCTGAAAGATTTTGGCTAGGCTCGAGCTCTTCCGCGAATTCGCTCTGATTGCCGGGCGCCACAAGGCTGACGAGGCCCACAATTAACGTGTCCACATAGCTCACTTTTACCTCGGCCGAAATGTTCTGTAAATTGGAAAATTCTATTTAATTTGATTGAAAACAGATTCCCTGCTGAAGCATCTTTCAATTAGCCATCGACCTAACTGGGTATTCGATCAAGCGTAAACCAAACACAATTTTTACCACACCTCGTCGATGAAATACACAACGTGCCGACTCTGAGGGAATCTGCTACATATTATTGTGCATACATCTGAATCTATATACAAATGTATTTTTCTTGCGAAAACTCACGTCATGAGAACCTCATTTCATTATTGAAAAAACATTTTAAATTTGAGATGTGCACGCCTCCGCACCTCAGGGAATTCGCCCAATTGCTAGCTAAGTAGCCGCGCCAAAGTGCCAAATTTGCAGTTGATTTGACATATGTACTAGACGGTGATATATACTTGTAGCAATGCGCTTGCTATAGTATGCATTAGTTCTATTCACGTGTGTAACGCTGTACAGAATACATTCAAATTTCTCATGGAATTGACATTGACATGCATTATTCTGTGACGTTAAGTTTCTTATCCTCAATGGGTTATTTTTGCCTTAGCCGTGCTTGAGGGTTCCGAATTAACCGGCTCTATATCTACATAATTTATATAAAACTTTATGTCAAAGCTCATTGCAACTTGTAGATTGTTGAGTTGTTTGCATATCTCTACCTAACTTAGATAAAATTCTTCAATTATTGTAATTGATTCTTACGCATATCTAATCATAATATTGAATTAAACTGCAATATATCTCTGGATTCGCATAATTTATATATCTTTTCATGCCAATGTTCATTGCAATATCTTGGCACATGAATAATTGTCATTGACTGAGTTTAGAATGATGTCAGCTTTAGTTTGTTTATTCGGCTCCTATAAAATACGTTTAAAATTCATATTATCTACATATATTTCTATATCAATATATACGCTATATCTTTATCAAGATCAATCTTAATAATTTTAAATTTCAATAGCTTGCAAATCCTTCTAATAAAGTTTGCCAACAAAAATATTTTTGTTCAAAAGTCAATGAAATATGAAAAACATTTTCTTAATAATTATATATATATCTATAAATATATATATAAAATAACAATTATATTTTGCTAGAAAATTCTCTTAATGGCTTCTCAACTGGGTGTTAAGAAAATCCAATTATAATAAAAAAAATATATGAAATGGGGTTATTTCAATTATTATATAGAAAATAATAGAAAAAAGTTTATTGAATTTGTTGGGAAATTTTAAATGATTTTTTTTAAATATACTTCATCATAATCGGGCTATAAAGCTGGGCATATTAAATATCAGTTGGAACGTTTTTATAGCGACATCTGGCAACGAGAATTAGTTTATATAAGCAATATATGACTTTAAACAATTTTAGTGCGATATTTAGGATTGCTTATTTTTTTTTTGTTTTTTTTTTTTTAATTAGCCCGGAACATTTGGCATTGCGTTGGTGACTCGAACTAATAATCCAACATGTTTCTAAAGCAATCAAATTGGCCAAACCACAGTGATATGCCAAACATTGGGTCGCGCAAACTAAATATATAAATAAATACATATCTATATGGTGTGCTTGCTATTTGTTGTCGTTTAGATAATTTGTTTTTGGTTTAGTTCTTTCCTCTCTTTCTCGCTCTGGGCATAGTGCGGGAAAAGCGGCAAAAAAAATATAGTTCGTTTTCTATTTTAGGCTGGGTATATGCAAAAAAAAAAAAACTGAAAATCAAAAGGAAAAAAAAAACCGAAAATTCAAAAAAAATAATTTGGGCGAGAGTGGCTGACTTGCAAATACCCTACATTTTTTGTATACTTGCGAAGCTTGGTAATCTTTTGAATTTGTCAAGACAAACTTAAGGGCTCAGCTCTTATTGGCGGCTTCTTCTTCTTCTTCTTGCCTTGCCTTTGTTTGATACTCCGTACAGTATATTGTCAATGCTTTATGATATACCCGGCATTCAATACGTTTTTAATTAACAATACGGAACTGACATTATATACAGAAATATTATATAAATCACATATATACATTATATATTTTAGATCAAATATACATATTAAAGACATATATCATATATATAGATACAATTAAAAAGTTTGTTGTATATTTGATATACGATAATTTATATATATTTGAAATTCTGAATCTTTCGCTCTTCTTGGTTTATAACTCGATGCTGATTTATGATTTCAGTCATGTATATACTGTATATTGTGTGTATATATAGAATCAGTAATTTTATTTCGGGTATGTTGAGTTTATAGCTAAAGGTAGATCGATCCATGTCTAATATTCGAAATGGTTGATTAAATAATTTTGGTTTTTTGTTTGGGGAAAACAATCTACTCCAGCTATTGAAGCGTTTGATATATACTATGGTTTCATGAAAAATAATCTGTTAAACTTAAGCTGCACAAGCTATAATCCTGTCTATGTGGAAGATGTCAAGTCTCTACCACATAAACATATATATTTTAGATCGACTCAGCTTTTACTGCCCTGCTTACTTACTACTTTTACCTCCTGCTATCTGTTACAAACACTTTAACATAAACCATATACCCCAAAATGTAATATTCAATGGGTTTTAGGGTATACAAATTTCAAGCACTTGTAATTTACGACTCGGCTATATAGAGCGAAGCGACTAGATCGACTTGCCGGCTGACCAGACGCCTTATATACTTGTCTATGTTTTCTTTTTCCTCTAACATGGCTAAAACCAACTCCATTTATACCCAATAAATTGCTTCATTGACTGTGTCAAAAACTCACTTCCTCCGAAGCGATCTCAATGTAGGTGATTGGCTCCGCAATATTGTAGTTGAAGGCGACGCTAGCCGCTTTGCCGGCGCCCGCAGGACGCGAATGCTGCAGGTCTTTCAACAAGAGCTGATCCTCATCAATGCGTCGACCCACGCCAAAGAAACGCTTGGCCTGCACGTCACTGTGGGTCAACGCGATCAATAGGAGCACAATAAATTTCCGATACATTTTCGAACTTAATTGAAATACAAAATTTCTTGGCTAAGTGTTAAGACACACTGGGAGCGGGCGGCACATGCTCCACCTATAAATCGGAAAATTGTGCTTAGAACGCGCCGCGGCAAACGAAGACGTGCAACTGATGTCGAAGATTTGCTATGAGTGGCAACTGGGTGCTTCAAGTGCTGACTGATCTACAGAGAGGAAGAGACAGAGAAAGAGAGAGAGAGAGAGATAGAACGCACATGCGCAGATCTTAGAGAAGCGCGAGAGAGCGAGGGTGAGCTCGATGTGCCCTGCAGTTGCTCTGCTATATATATATGAGATTTCTCTCCCTCTCTGCCTCTCTCTTCATGCACTTTTCTCTTGTCTTAGCTGAATTTTTGTGGTAAACAGTCAACGCATGTACTTGACCCCAAAAATTGGTTGTTGTTGTTGTTGGGCCTCACACAAATCAGTCGCCCACCAAAATGTTGTCCATGCGACCCCGAAAATAGATTCGCGCTGACCAACAACCTTTCTGCATTGCGTTCAAATCTGTCACACATTAATTTGTATATATATAGAGAGATATATTCCAAAAATAGACACAAATTAGCATGCAGCATAAAAATATATATGTATATTTTTAGCTTAGCTAAGGATTAGAGTGTTTATGCTTTGGCTTAGGCTGTGACGCGGTTGCTGGGCAGCATTCGCGCACTAAGTAGATGATGATGCTAAAATAATAAATAAATGTAAATGAAATATATTATCTTAGAGAAAATATATGCAATTATACTAGAACAAAATAATCAAAGGCTTTGCTTTTGGATGTGACTGACTAATTAATACTGGTACTTTTACAAAAAACTGCTACATTTATTTTATTATTCAATTCATTTATTAAGTTACATTAATCTATTTGCAATAATTTATTATTTAAATTTAATTATTATTTCAAATAAAGTTTCTTGTTTAATAATATTAGGAAAACTATTTTTACTTAAAAATAGTATTGGAGCTAAACTTTTATTAAAATAAAATTAATATTTTATTAATATTAAATTCATATTTTAATAAAATTATATTCATATTTTATTAATATAAAATTTATTATTGACACTGAAATTTTGTAAAAATTAAATGATCATTTAAAGTAAATTTAACTTTAATTTATTGCGAGCTAAACTATTTTTCGATTTTCCATAGTAAAGTATATAGATCTTTAGATAGAGGAGGTCAACAGAGAAAATGTTCTGGAAGATATAGCATTTCTCTGTACTCAGTGTACTCTAAATTTGCTGAAATAGTTCAAGGTCCAAGCGAACCATATCTTGAAAAGCAGCAAATATGTAATGACTTCTAGAAAAAACTTAAAATAAATTTCAACTTTCAAGCTAGAATTCATTGGCACTACACAAAGAGAGCCAATATGCCCAGCTTGCCCCAGTAAACCCGTATTCAAAAGTATCTTCAATGCCATTTACCAAAAGTGCACACCACAGCGAGCTCTTAAAAGGCATTAAAGCGTCCATTATTCCGCATATATTTGGCTTAAACAATTATGAAGCGCGGCATTAATTGAATCGCGCATACGCCACGTGCTGCGAAAAGTTTTCATATTTATTTAACTGTGCAGCGAAATGCTTTTAATTGATTTATTTGTGTGTTGGGACTTTATGCAGTTTAGCGAAATTATGCCGCTGAGCCTTATTAAGGCCGCTGGGAATTTCAATTATTGTAAAACAAAGAGAGAGGCAGATAGACAGACAGAGAGAGAGGGAGAGAGAGGAGCTATTTATATTGAAAATTGCATTAAATTAATGAAAAGTTTGTTGTGTGCGTAGCTCTTGAAGTGGAGCATGATGAAATGGCCCAGCCACAATTTATGGCAACATGCAACAAGCGGCAGCCAAATGCAGCATGCAGCATTCGGCTTGCAACATGCAACAATTTTTGTGGCCAAATGGGAAAATCTTGATGGGCGCAGTTTATTTGTTAACCCAGCTGCCCTGGGGACAAGGCGAGCATCGGAAACTGTTGTCACTGCAATCAAAGCAAATTTCCGCATTCAGCAACTTCAATGTGGCAGCCAACAAGTTGCAAGTGGCAAGTGGCAGGAGGCAAGTGGCAAGTGGCCAGTGGCATTAAGTGCACAGTTGATGGCTTTCACTTGTGTCGCCGCTGCCTGTTTATGAAATTCAATTAAAGCATTTATGAAAATTGCATTAAAAGCTGTCAATAGCAAGACACGAACTTGCCCCAGACAGAAGGCTAAAGCGAAGACTAACGGCTAAAGTGATTGATTAGCTTAGCGCTGTAAATGAATTTTATGTTAGTTTTTCTAGTTCAACGAGCTTCGGCATTTTAAGAAGGTAATGCAAAATAACTTAAGATTTGGAATAGACTCGTCTGATTAAGTTTTAGGGCAAATTATAATATATTTAAAGGCAGTAGCGCTAGAGGTTTTAGCAGCCGAAAATATTCGACTACATTCGCTAAGGCCATAGAAAATATATTATATTATTTATAATTTCCTTCTTCTTATACAACTAGAAAGTTGACTGATTGTGTAGACACCTCTGATACATTCCCCTTTATAAAATTTAATTTTGAAAATTAACAAGTCTTTTCAAGTCGTTGACTTCCGCCAGACTGTTTACTCTTCTTCATTTCCATTTGCATTTCCATTCGGAACGCCTCAATTGAAGCGCATGTTTTAATTGTGCTAAACAAGTTCGTGTTTAAATGCCGAAAATTTTGTTTTTGCTTTTAATTTCTATATTTTTTTTCCATTTTTTTAAATTTATTGCTCGAGTGCATTTAAGTTGCGTTTATTTAACATTGAAAAGCACTAAAAATATTCAAAAATTGCCGATTTGATCGCCGGCTGTAATACGGCCATAAAATAGCCATCAAAATGTCGGCGCATTTCAGTGAATGTATCAAAAGACTTGTGGAAATGAACTCAAGTGTTGCTGGAATACGCTGCGTGCGAAGAAGTGGGGTGGTTTGAGATATGAGATAGAAGATAGAAGATAGAGAATGGAATATGGAACATGGAATATGAAAGATGGAAGATGGAAGATGAAAGATGAAAGATAAAAGATGAAAGATGAAAGATGGAAGATGGAAGATGAAAGATACAAGATAGAATATAGAAGATACAAAATACAAGATACAAGATACTATAAATAAGATTAAAGATTCAAAATTAAAGATTGAAGTTTCAGGATTAAAGATCGAAGGTCCGAACTTAACTATAAATCGAACCTTAAATTGTGTTGTAATCTAGATATATAAATTATTGACTAGCCTCTCCCAAATATATAGCTTTAGAGAAGACCTCATTATAATCCTTGGTATCTACAGGGCATCTCTCCGTTGAGCAAGTCTGCCAAAGCAGCTCTCTCCTAATTGTTTCTGTCTCAAGTGTTTATATGTGAATTAAATGCAGATATATGTTTGCATATATATAGAGATAAAGTATATGGTAGAGATCGCTGATGGCCAGACGCTGACTTCGAGTGGCCCAATGAAAGGTTAATAACACTCCACAAAGAAATGCGGCGGGCGCCGTCAATGAACGCGGCTGTGCAGCACGAAATGCAGCAATTGATTTGCTGAAATATTTTTTGTTTATTCTGCGGTATTTATATTATTTAACAAACAATTATAGTACGCAAATTGCATTTGCTGCGAGGCCTACACACACATCCACGTAGATCCAGCTAATGTCCATTACGTAATTGCATTTGATGGCGACGTGCATCTAACGAGCTACTAAAGCAATTAACGCGTGTCTGTGTGTGTACGTGTGTAGGTGTCTGCATGGGTGTGTGTGTGTGTGTATGTGTGGGCGTGGGTGTATATGTGTGGGCGTGGCTTAACTGGAATCAATAAAAAGTTATGCACGCCGTCTACATTAGTCCGAGCGGAAATTGCAAAATAAATTGTTGCTCTTCTCACACCCTACAAAAGTGGGGTATATTGGCTTTGCAGAACAAGTATATAAGAGTCTGTTTTGTAGTTGCTTTTGCTATAAATTCATTTTAACTTGTTACTAAAATGAACTAGTAAACTTATTCAGTAAACACTTAGGGGTTCAATGAGTCTGGAACGCTTTTCTCTGTTCAGTTAGTTGATTGATTCGTTTCGTTCTAAACAATCAGTTTTTAATGACCCATTAATGAACTATATGAACTAGAACAATGAATCAGAATTATATATGCTAAATTATTTCATGTACTAATGTACTATTCCGGTATAAATCAAAATTCTCTATGATAAATTAGTCAATTAATTCTTTTTTTCAGAAGGTTCATTAGTTTTATGTTCTATTGAGCTCTTCATCATCTTTACTGTTCATGAACCATGCGTTCTGTTGAGTTATTCCAACCATATATTTAATTGATTACACTACAATTACACTACTTTCTGCTCAGTTTATCAATCGATTCGATTTATTTAAAATGTTCATGAGCGTTACGTTCTATTTAGCTTTTCATGAAACAAACATTCTGTCAAGTTATTCAGCTGTTCATGAAGCAAACGTTCTGTGAATCAACCTTGTTGACTGTGTACTTATGTGGTAGTTCATGAACAATATTCCCTGGGGCTATACATGAACCATACATTCTATTTGGCTATTCAGCTGTTCATTGCGATTCTTTTTGCTCACTTAGTCAATTGATTGATTGCGCTCAAAACGCTCATGAGCACTATGTTCTATTCAGCTGTTAACGAATCATACATTCTGTGGAGTTATTCAACTGTTCATGAAGGATTCTATTCTATGTAGTTAAATAGTTGTTCATAAACAACACGTTCTAATGAGTTATTCAGGTACTAATCACGAGTGAGGAAAGCTGAATGGTTCATGATCAAATAAAGAATTATTATCTTATCATGAGCTGTCAAACTAATTGAACTAGTTATTAACATAGATTCACTTACAGCTTGACAACAAATTGGACTAGAATGCTCAACTATATAAAGTTGTTTAACTAGAACTCCTAACTGTGATACATAAATTTGTTCAATATAAACAGTTAAGCAAACTCTGTAAATCAATCTGCCTCTCAATGTTATCAAATGAATGTGGCTAAAGATAAACACTCTAATCTATATCCGCGTTAATTTCGTGAAAATCGATAAAAAATCGATTTTATGCCAGGTTTTGTGGCTTCAAGCATAGGAGCTATTAAAGTTGCTTAGCTATGTAGGTATCTTCAGGCATCTTAGTAAACACAAACAGTGAATATCTTTAAAAACCACGCCCATGTTCTCCACCCAATCCAGGGTATCTGCTAGTCATGCCCATCTAACGCCCATCACACTTGTGCATTTAAATTTGAGACTCGCAAATTGGATTTTTCCCATGGTCGAAAAAAATTATTAATACTATTGACCATTTTGGCTTAGCGGGGATTAGCTCACTCGATGGCCTGCCCAGTCCAAGTTTCTAAGGGCCAACAGCAGAGTGCATGAAATGAAAATTGAACTTTAAGGCTTATCACCTGACACCTGGCAGCCACTGGTGTGGCAAGCGACCCGCGGCAAGGGGCCAATAGGCGCTCAAATGTAGGCCACACTTTGTGAAAATAATCAGCAAAGCATTTGATGGAAATGCCGCTGGAATAAAGTTTGAGTTTACAAGCTGACAAAGTGGTGCGAGTGGTGCGGGTGGCTATGGGTGGTGGCCCTTTTCATAGGGCCTTTTCGAGCTGCAGGCTGCAGATAAACAGCTCAAGTGGCAGATGCGAAATGAAGTTAAAGTTTGCATGCCTAGAGTGCTCGACTGGAGTATACCCTGCAATGGAATTAAAAGTGCTCTCAGGCTTGACTGAAAGTTTCAAAGGGAATGTATAATTAGTTCGATGTGAGTATACCCTGGAATTAGCTCAAAGTCGAAAAAGGAATTTATAATTAGTTTGCCAAGAATATCCAAGTAGCTTTTGAAGTATCATTAAACTTATCTAGCTAGATATAAAAGGAATTGCTAATTAGTTTGCAGAGACTCCGTGACTTCAGTATACCCTGTAATTAGTTTAAAACTAGTTTGGTAAGACTGGAACGTGTTCTGAAGCTAATTAGACGTATAATAGAGCATGTCAAGACGGCTCGACTAATGTATACCCTGTAATAAGCATATAATTATTTTTATATATGTATATATAGACAAATATAACCATAACTGCTAGGATGCTTTGATATGTAGAGCATGTAAGAGCAACTTACTCGTGTTTGCCCGACTAGTGAATACCCAATAAGATATGTAGCTCTGCTGAAGGTCTTTCTATTGGATTAAAAGACATATGAGCACCCTGTCTTTCATATTGTAACTACTTTAGCACAGTTTGACTAAGAAATACCTCACATCTGACTAGCTATAATCAAAGTAAGCCTAAGCTCACATACCCCACTTCAAATATTTACTTCGTACGGGGTATTGAGAGCAGCATACCGAGTGCATACAAATGTCAGTTAAGTGGAGCAGCAGTCAAAGGCAGCCACCTGCCTGCAGCGTAATCCATTTAAGGGGCGCATTTGCCGCATTTGACTGTCAATTGGCGGCTGCTTAGGCGAGTTGCCAAGGCTCATCCTGTCGGCAGCGACAGGGCTCGGTGCTCGCAGCGATACGCGGGGGAGACACTTGATTTGGTTTTGATTTGGCTTTTATTTTGCGCTTGCTTGCAGGATGAGGGCTGGAAGCTGAACCGCACCAACTACTACCAGGAGGGCTGGCTGGCCACGGGCAACATACGCGGCATTGTGGGCGTCACATTCACCACCTCGCACTGCCGCAAGAACATGGACTACCCGCTGCGCACCAACTACAATCTGCGAGGTCATCGATCGGACGTGAGTGAACTAGAAAACACTTCACAATGCAACAACAAATCTCTTGAACTATTTCTTTGGCGCGTTCCTTTCAGGTCATTCTGGTCAAGTGGAACGAGCCGTACCAGAAGCTCGCCTCCTGCGACAGCTCTGGCATCATCTTCGTGTGGATCAAGTACGAGGGCCGTTGGTCCATTGAGCTGATCAACGATCGGAATACGCCGGTTACGCACTTCTCCTGGTCGCACGATGGTCGCATGGCGCTCATCTGCTACCAGGATGGCTTCGTGCTGGTTGGCTCCGTGGCCGGGCAGCGCTATTGGTCCTCCATGCTCAACCTGGAGTCCACCATTACGTGCGGCATTTGGACGCCCGACGATCAGCAGGTGTACTTCGGCACCACCCAGGGTCAGGTGATCGTCATGGATGTGCATGGCGCGATGGTGTCGCAGGTGCAGTTATCTAATGATGTGCCCATCACATCCATGGCCTGGTCCTGCGAGAAGTTCAAAATGGAGGAGGGCGAGGAAGCCGAGCCCGGTGTAACCAATGCCGGTAAGTGAGAGAATGCCTTACTAAGTGGAGCATAAGGAAGAGAGAGATAGGGAGTAAATTAAAGTATAATTAATCAGTCCATTAGGATGTTTCTAGTTCTTACATCTTCATCAATCATTACATCAATATATATCCTTACCATAAAATCATACTATAAAAGTTATCTTAACTAGAGATTCCCCATTTTCAATGGGCTCAGGGTATAAGCCCATTGAAAATGGGAAATCAGGGTATAATGTTTTTGTTGGATGTATGTAACAGGCAGAAGCAGGCGTGGCAGACCCCATAAAGTATATATATTCTTGATCAGGACGACAAGAGAAATCAATTTGGCCATGTACGTCTGTCTGTCCGTCCGTACGTTTATTTGAACGCGCCGATTTCAGCCCTCATAAGAGCTAGAGACTTAAAATTTTTTGTAGGTCCGTGTATAGAACGCGCAGATCGATTTTATTTTAAAAAAAATGGATAACTATCTCCAATTAATTATTATCGGTTAAAAACAAAATCGAAATTCAGTTAAAAAATTTTATCTCGCCCATCTTTTAAATGTATTTTATGCAATTTTGAATTTTGTTATATTTTGGATACCGGCCCCAAATTGCCCAAAATTCTATGAAAAACAACACAGATTCGACGGGGCTTAGGGTATCCCCTAGTCGGTCACGCCCGACTAGAGTTTTTTTACTTGTTAGTTTCCAGTTTCTAGTTCTATCTTTCTAGTTCTTACATCAAAAGATATACATAAATCAATTCAACTTTTGATCCTTCTCTCCATTTTGTTTCAGCCAAGCGCACCTTTGTGCTGGCGGTGAGCTTCCAGAATGGATATATCTATTTGCTAAAGTCGTTTGACGACGTCTCACCCGCACATATCAACACCTGCCTTAACGGCGCCCTGGGCATGGTCATGGAGTGGAGCAACTCGCGGGAGCTGCTCGCCGTTGCCGGCACACTGCGCAGCAATAGCAACGGCCTGGGCCTGGATGGAAAGCTGGAGCACGATCTCGGGCTGGGCGCGCCGGCCAGCAGCTGCTACTACAACAATCTGGTCAAATTCTACACGGAGTCGGGCACGTGCCTCTACCAGGCGCACATACCCTGCAGCACGGCCACCGTCTCGGCCATCACGTGGGGCCACAACGACAAGCGTCTGTTCATCGCCACGGGCACCCAGGTGCACATTGCATGGATCTCGAGGAGAGTTGCCTCACTGCAGCTGCTCTGCCGGCTGCAGATCCAGGCGAGCGTTGGCTCCGAGACGCTGTTGCCGCTGCTGCCGTTGCCTTCTAGGATTAAATCGCTCATCGGCAATCTGTTTGCTCAAACCATTAGAGTAAGTGGAATCGATATATATAGAGAGATAGATATATAACTCAATCTTCCCTCCTCTAGTGCTGTGTACCTGATCTGAAGTCGCTGCGTGATTTTGTTTCGCGCCCGCCGCTTTGCTCGACTCGGCTGCACTGCACCATGATACGGCACGACGATGACTCCAATCTCAGCTCCGGCACCTGCTACACGCTCTACTTGGAGTACTTGGGTGGGCTGGTGCCGCTGCTCAAGGGCAAGCGCACCTCCAAGATACGTCCGGAATTTGTGATCTTCGATCCGCAGGTCAATGGTGAGTGATGAGGACATGTGACATCTTATCCACCTTATGCTCACTCCATGCTCTTGCAGACAACTCGCTGTACTTTCAATATGCCGCCGAGGCCAAGAGCAGCTCCGGCTCCAGCCAGTCCACCACGACGGGCAACAGCGGACGCACCGATTCCTCGGACAGTGACTACGATGAGCGCTCCTCGCGCTTCGGCTCGCCACGCACGCCCCGCAAGCGCCGTGTGCGCGCCAAGCGGCGGGCGCAGAACGGCGATCGCGCGGCCAGCGGCAGCGGGAGCAACACGCTCGATCCCGACAGCCTCGATGAGCTGGCCTACGTGGACACGCTGCCCGAGGTAAGGGAGGGTGTAGACCGGGCTGGGCTCTCGACTGTGTGGCATGCGTTAATTTTGGTGCATGTTTCCTCTTTCTCTCCAAGCAGGAAGTCAAACTGGTGGAGGTGACCTCCAATATCTGGGGCACCAAATTCAAGATCCACGGACTTGCCAAAACCGTCCCAGCCAATTTAGGCCAAGTAACATATAAGACGTCCCTACTGCATTTGCAGCCGCGTCAGATGACGCTGGTCATCACGGAGCTGCGCGACGACTTCCCCACTGGCCCCGATCCCAGCTTCAATCCCAATCTCTTCTCCGAGGACGAGGAGGAGCATCACAACTACAATCACAATCATAATCATAGCGCGGACGCCGCAGTGCCTCATGTGAGCGTGACGAGCGCGGCTCCGGATGCAGCCGCAGCGGTGGCCTCAGCGGCTGCACTGAAGCCGCCCATGATGCCGCAGCGACGCCTCAACGATGGCGCCTCGGCGCCGCCCATAGCGCCCATGTCGCCACGCCCCAACCGGATACTGGCACGCCACAAGAACTCGCACGGCCTGACGGTGAATGGATCTGGCGGCGTCGGCGGTGGTGGTGCAGTGGGTCTTAGTCCTTTGGCGCGTGCCGAGAGCTACGATGACGACTCGTCCAATGAGTCGCAGGAGGCAGCCACCGCCACCACCGTGCTGCTGCACCAGGCGCCGGCGAGCTGCAGCTCCGCCTCGCCCGCGCCCAGCTGCAGCAAAAACATCACGCGGCCGAAGACCATCAGCAGCTTCAAGAACAGCTACAGCCGCTCCAGCTCCAACTCCAGCTGCCAGTCGCGGCACGCCATCTCGCCGCTCTACTGCGATGGCTCCGTGCCGACGCTGCAGTCGCCCAAGAACGCCGTGGCGCCGTCGGACATCATCTTTGAGCGGCCCGCTGTGCCGGCTGCGGGGCAGACCACGCTGATGTCGTACTCGAGCAATGCGGACTATACCAACAATGTGGTGCAGGTGAAGAATGCCCTCATGTCGGAGTCCATGCGCACGGCCAACAGCCACGTGAATCCGGTGCCGCTCAATCTCAACCTGAACCTGGAACGCATGGACGCACGCGCTGTCAAGTGCTCCACAACGAAGCGGCGCGACATGCTCTACATCGACGAGGAGACGCAGTCGCCCACGCCCACCACCACCACCGCCCACACCTCAGCAGCGACGGCAGCCGGCAGCTCCAGCATGAAGCGCACTCCGACTGTGGTGTCCATAGCGCCGGCGCTGCCCGACTCCATAACGCGCAGCTGCAGCGTTGGCTACCTGGACTCGGTGGCCATCACGCCCTCGGACGAGGCGCTGTCCGCCCTGCGCAAGGACGCGCCCAACAAGCGCCTGATCCTGGTGGACAAGCGACGCAATCGGCACCGCAAGCGGCAGCAGCAGCAGGCGGATGCGCGCCGGCACAAGCTGCAGCAGACGGGCAAGTCGAAGAGCTTGGACTCCTGCGACCTGCTCTCGCTGCAGACGAAGCTCTCCAGCAAGGAGCACGAGCAGGTGGTGCGCAAGCTGCAGGAGATCTCCGACAGCAGCGCCTGCAGCAGTGCCGCCAACACGCTCTGCTTCAAGTGTCGCAACAACATGAATCCCGCCAGCGTGTGCAAACGTTGTCAGCCCACGGCCAGCGCAGCGCTGGACGAGATCACCGCAGTGGCCATGGAGCCCGCCAAAGAGCCAACACCAGCTGCTGCAGCTGCTCCGGCAGCCGTGCCGGCCAAACCGCCGCCCAAGAAGCGCTTCGATGTCATCACCAGCTTCACGGACAGCCCGCTCTTCACGCGCAAGCATCGCTTTGGCTATGGACGCAGCAAGGATCTGGCGCCGGGCAGCAGCACCGAGAACTCCACGCCCCTGCTCGCTCGCAAGCAGGAGAACAGTTTCAGCTTCGTCAAGCAGCTGTCCGAGGTGCGTTGGCGGCGCAAGGAGACGCCCGCCAGCCCGCAGCAGCAGCAGCAGCAGAGCCAACAGCAGAGCTCCAGCAATGCCAGCACGCTGGAGCGCCAGCAATCCGAGACGGGCAGCATAGCCTGCGGCACTGTCGAGGCGACGCCCGTGGAGGCCAAGGCATCGGTGTCGCTGCATACGCAGGTGAGAATAGGGCGTGGCACTTAGAAAATTTGATAGATTCGTATTAAGGGCTTAGGGGTGCTTCTTGCTTGATCTCGTGTTATCGATCGATCTCGTGTTATCAATCGATCTAGTGTTATCGATAAATATCGTTTGCCTATTATTCAATCTATTTTTATCGATAAATATCGTTTGCAATCAAAAATCAATATGTATATAATATTCTTGCTCGATATATTGTTATCGATACATATAAATTCTTGCGCAATCTAAAATCGAAATCGATATGTATAGCTTCTTGTTCGATATATTGTTATCGATATGCGTATTATGTACATAAAAATCTATATCGTTATATATAACTCCTTGATTGATCGATTGTTATCGATAAATATCGATTGCTTTACAAAAATCGACTTACATACATTTATCACAAAACACTTTCATTTCCATCCCAGGCCTTGACCACGCTGGAGAACATCATCAGTCGTCTGCGGGATCTGGACGAGGGTCGATTGACGCCGCCGTCGACGCCGCAGCGCTTGCCGCGCAGCTCGCCCGCCTCGCCGGCGGCCAGCAAGAAGAACAAGCGGCAGCAGAGCAATTCGCCCATTCGGCACATACTCAACTCGCCGCTGCTGAATCGCAGGCAGCGCAAGAAGCCGAGCATCATTGAGAGCTCCGACGACGAGGGCAACCAGACGAATGGCTCGGGCGAGGAAATGGGCGGCGGCACGGGCAATGGCAATGGCAAGCAGTATCGCGATCTGGAGACATTCCAAAAGGCGCAGCTGCGGCAGAAGGTAAATATTTTCAGGTCAAATGCTTCCAGGGCAAAGCTAATCGAGATTCTCTTCTCTATTCTGTAGCTGAAGCGCGGCAAGATCGAGCCAAATGGCAGCGCCAGCTGTGCCAATCCAGCGCCCGTGCGACGCGAGTTCGTGATGCACAACAAGGCGCCCATGTGGAACGAGATGAGCCAAGTGTACCAGCTGGACTTTGGCGGACGCGTCACCCAGGAGTCGGCCAAGAACTTTCAGATTGAGTTTCGCGGCAAGCAGGTAGGGATTTTGGACCAACTTGAATTCAATTTAAGATTGTATTTTAACACTTAATCCTAATCCCTTGCAGGTGATGCAATTCGGACGCATTGATGGCAATGCGTATACCCTGGACTTTCAGTATCCCTTTTCGGCGCTGCAGGCGTTCGCCGTTGCGCTGGCCAACGTGACGCAGCGCCTCAAGTAATTGGCCATTAAGGATATTCCAACTGTTGTATTATCGTAAAGCATTACACACACACACACACAACACACACATATTTATATGTATACAAACAACTATATAGTACTTATCGCACGCCGCCAGCTAATGCCGCCGATTGCAATTGCTTTAATATGCATATTTTTTATATTACGAAGCAGGTCGCGCCTGGGCTTTATCATTTGTAAATATGTATATGTACTTGATTGTATTGTGGTCTTTAGGTTTCTGAATGCCATACATATATATATATATATATAATATTGTGTAATGTTGTATCCGCACGGATGCGATCTATGAACTCATACCACCATTTGATTGAAGGTTTAGCAATTTGATATTGGTGTGCAACAAAAAAAGAGAGAAATGAAGAAGAGAACTCACAGTCCGATCCATTTTTTGTGCAATATTTGTATGACAAACTTTTTGGCTTAAGTATATATAAAAACAAAAGAAAAACCCAAATGAAATGAGATGACATGATTGACGGTGTAAGTGTTAAGCGTCACGATTGATCTATGATCTATTTTTAAAAATACGATTTTTCAGTCGACTTTTTTAAACTAGTTTGTACAAGAGCAGCCTTTTTTGCATTGAGAGCTTCGTTTGTTTTCGTTACTCCCTTCTCGACCTAAGTGCAATAACAGCAATTCCTTTTGTTAACAATTCTTAGCGTGTAAGGAAATATCATTAAAACAAAACAACAAAAACATATGTAACAATATATGTGTGTATACAGCAAATATCGCTTGAAAACCAAAAAAGAAACAACCTAACATGAAATCGCTTGGCCTAACATTTATAAACAAATGGATGTGTGTACGAGTACTTAATTCTAGCATATTTTTTATATATTATAAATTAATTGTGAATGTTAAAAGTATAAGAAAAACAAAAACATTCTCTAACACACAGAAGACAAGAAATTTTGTGCTTTTCCTCTTAAAACTCTTTTTTGTAGTTAGGCTTAATTTCAAGACAAATTCGTTATTGTAATTGTTGTGAATATTGAAATAAACTCAAAACTCAAGTCGTAAACGATTTCCAACGTGCAACTAATTAAATAAATTATATATATAAATATATTATATGTGAATAAACAAACAACAGCAACATAAAAAAAATGAAAACAAAATTACAATTTGTCTAATTTACATATAATACAAGAGATTAAGTTCCGGAATATTTCGCCCTTTCAGCTTTACGTCTTTTTCTTTTGCTCTATTTCGATTTCAGCTCGCTCCCAATCGGGTATGGACTTCTCCTTTATTTGCCAGGCATTCGTCTTGGGTCCTTTCGTTTCAGCTGGAATAGAGAAATTATTTGAGTATTTAAATATATATAATTTGTAATATATATCTTCGTTTACAAGTCTTGAAGCGCTTGACGCCCTCCTGCATGTCCGCCACCATGGCCGCCGAGACTTGCATGATCTCATTGTTGATGGCCGCATAGAAGCCGGGCCTTGCGTAGACATTCGCATTGTCCAGCGTCGCATTGCGATCGTGCTGCAGCGAGGCCATTGGGAACTTGGCTATGGAAAAGGCCAGGTTGACGGCCTGGCCTAGCGCTGTGCCTGTGGCCACTATTCGATTGACCAGGCCGATGCGCAGCGCCTCCGTCGCATACACCCGCCGACCCGTCTCTATGATGTCCACAGCATTCGAGTAGCCAACGGCGGCGGCCAGGCGTACAGAGCCGCCGTCGCTGAGCGGCACGCCCAAGCGGCGATTGAAGAAGCCCAAGACGGCGGTATCTTCCATGACGCGCAAGTCGCAGAGGAGCGCCAACTCGAGACCGCTGGCCACACAGAAGCCACTGATGCCGCATATGATGGGCTTGCGTAGGTGCCGCCTGGTCGGACCCACCGAGCCCTCGTGACGCAACAGAAAGTCGAGGCTGCCGCGCTGCGCCTCCGCCTCCAGCTCTTTCAGATCATAGCCAGCCGAGAAGGAGCCACCCACGCCGTACAGCACGCCCACAGGCGACGCATCGTCCTCCTCGAATTGATGAATCGCCGCGCTCAGCTGCGCCGCGGTGGCCGCATCAATTGAGTTGCGCTGCTGCTCCCTGTTGATGCCGATTAATGTGATGTTGGCATCTTTCTCGACCAGTATGCTGGGTGCTTCACTCGCCGCAGTATCCGCATAGTGCGCTGCACTCAAAGAAAATTGCTGCGCGCCATTTAATAAATCTTTACAGCTCTTAAATCGACTGAAAGTAAACAATTTATGTATTCCAGCCAGCATAACAAAACTCTTAGTGTTGGGCAGCGTTGAAATCGCTGTTTTCGCTGACGCGCAATGCAACACTGCTTGTCAGAGCGACAGCGACGCTGTCAAAAGAAGGCGTGTATGTGAGCACGAGTGTGCGTGTGTTGGTGTTGGTGTAAAACAAAAAGCGGATTAAAAGAAAATACAAACGCTGCGCTGCCGATTAAATATTTATTTATTTATATATAAAAATAAAATAAAAAATTAGTGTTAAAGTTAGTCGAATCGTTGGCGCGTGTGTGTGTGTCAGCGCATTGCATGTGTGTGAGTGCGTGTGCGCATACAAATACAAAATACAAGTGATATAAGCAAAGTACAAAAGAGCTCGATTACAATACGCCGCGACTCCAATCTGCAGCCGCAGACAAAGGATAGTTAAGAAACGGTATTAACCTGGTTATATATACATACACATCTATATAGATGTCGATGTAGATGTGAGCATGTGTGTTACAAACTGCACGCAAAATGTGAACGTGCGGCAGCTGCTGCCTGCGGCTGCGGCTGCGGCGCCTGCTGAGAGCAAAACAACAACAGAGCGAAAGTGACGAATGTCCAGCGCTGCAGCAGCAGCGCTCGACCATAACAATAAGAAATATACCGAAGAAGGGAGTGGGAAGAAGAGAAGAGAGAACAAGCGAATGCCCGCTGCCCTGCCCAGCACAGCACAGCACTTGCATTGCATGTGCTATATCCCCTTACTTTTTCACTGCAACTGTAATTGAATTGGCATTACAAATTACGGTTAATATCCAGCCTGTCTCTGGCTGTGTGACTGTGTGTCTGTGTTGTTGGGGTCGCCAATGCTGGCAGCGCTGCCACCGCCTGCATTATTAGTGCTTAATTGTGTCTATTTTTAACAATGTGCGTGCGCCCAACATTTGGGCGCATTCTCTGGCTGTCTGTTGGTGCCCCTCCAGCCCGTTGCGCCGCCCCTTCGGCTACGCCGCTCCATAGAGGCGCCCCGAGGGCACACTATTGCCATTTTGCTAGCTTATATGCGTGCGTGTGCGTTTGTAAGTGTGTAACTGTGTGTGTGTGTGCGCGCGCGTGTGCCTCTGTCAAAGAGCGCGAGAGTGAGAGTGAGCGAGAGCGAGAGGGTATTTGAATTTCGTGATGAAATATGTAACGTGTTGAAATGGGCATCCCTAGGAGAACAAATGCATTATGTAAATCTATGAATAATTGATGCATGGCATATTTGTTAGATCAAAGAGCAAGTAGATGCTTAACAGTGCAGGACAGAGATTTAGAAACACTGTGAATTTAGCAGTGTTAGTTTTGTGATTGTAAAAAAATTACAGTAGTGGACATAAAATTAGTCACACTTAAAAAAACAAATATATAAAATTTTATTTAATTAATTAATTTTTTATCAATAAACAAATTTATATTTGTCAACATTATAGATTACACAAAAAGTGTCTCTAATTATTTGGCCACCACTGTATATGTCTACTAATTAGCCTAATTTTATGCCCATATCTAAACTATGAAAGACCTAATCTAAACACATGCCAATAAGTAAGGGTATTTCAACACTATAACTTACACAAAATGTGTCTCTAATATTATGGCCACCACTGTGTATACCAACACTACTCAGCCTCAGTTCATACCCGCATCTCAACAATGAAAGACTTGCAAATAAGTAAGGGTATTTCCAAGTTTGTGTTGCTCAATTTCTTGCACTACTATTTCACTGTGTGTGCGCTGTTGTCTTTAACCGCATCATGATCTATTTTCGTAAAATTTATTTGCGAAAAAGTAAAGCGAAGTCTCAAAGCAAAGTATACAAAAAACTTTCGTTTTATTATGTTTTACGGCGCTGGGACACACCTTTTGATGGGCAGCCTTTGATCGTCTATATAGATATATGCGCAAGCACTAATTAAGTAAGTGTGTGCGCAGATATGTGTGTATATATATCTATATATCTCGCGCTGACAGATAAGATATAGCGAGTTGGGTACTCGGTTTATTGCCTCAAGTACGGCTTAATTAATTGAATTAAATGCGCACGCATTCAGTCGAAGCGAGATAAGAATAAGTCGAGACACTCACATTCTCATCGGCATTTCACTCTTTCAGCAAATACAGTCACGACTCGACGATGTCAACCGGAAGACCCATAAAATGTGTCGTCGTTGGTGACGGTACCGTCGGAAAGACTTGCATGCTAATCTCCTACACAACAGACAGTTTTCCCGGTGAATATGTGCCTACAGTGTAAGTGTTTCAGCCACGACTCGAAAGTGAATTATGCTGATGATCTTTGCTAATGGTAATCGAACTCTCGCGTATAGCTTCGATAACTACTCAGCGCCCATGCAGGTGGATACAATACAAGTGTCGCTGGGTCTCTGGGATACGGCCGGGCAGGAGGACTACGATCGCTTGAGACCGCTCTCCTATCCACAGACAGATGTATTCCTGATATGCTACAGCGTTGCGAGTCCCTCATCGTTCGAGAACGTCACCTCCAAATGGTATCCGGAGATCAAACATCATTGTCCCGATGCGCCCATCATACTAGTGGGTGAGTAGCAATGCCAGCTCAATCAGCTCCAACATCTGTTAAATTTTTGCCTTTACAATTTCTTGCGCAGGCACAAAAATCGATTTGCGTGACGATCGCGAGACGCTGAGCGGGCTGGCCGAGCAGGGTTTGACGCCGCTTAAGCGCGAACAAGGTCAGAAGCTGGCGAATAAAATACGCGCCGTCAAATATATGGAGTGCTCCGCCCTAACGCAGCGCGGCCTCAAGCAGGTAAGCGAGGACGACACACCTTAGCGGCAAATGTCATCGAATAATGCTTTCCATTTACCTAGGTGTTCGAGGAGGCGGTGCGCGCGGTGCTGAGGCCAGAGCCATTAAAGCGACGCCAGCGAAAGTGTTTAGTTATGTAAATAAGCAACGAGGAGAGCGACGGCGGAGAATACTCAGCGGAGGAGAGCAAACAGCGAGACAGAGAATAACGAAGTGAAGCGACCATCATCTCTAACTAAGCGTGAACAAATCAACAATCAGCTGACAAACAAGAAAGAAAAAGAAACTTGATTCATTGAGCATTATCATTTCCCTTAATATAAACGAAAACATTTTGATTTTGTCTAAGTTGAAAACCGCATGGCACAAACAAGAAATCCCTCCTCATTAGAACTAAAGTGTAACAAGACGAAAGCAGCAGTTAAACCATATATAATCCATATTGAAATCTAGTCAATTGAATCGAATCGAATGTATTAATTGTAAACAACAACAGCAGCAGCAAATTATTAAGAAGTGAACGGAAGCATAGGAAACTTTGGTTTCGCATATCAGAGAATGTTTAAGGAATTCCTAATTTGTTTGTTTATTATGAAATGTATTATAATTATAATGTAGCCCGGGCGTTTCCTAGTTTTCAACAATAACCAAAACACTTGACGATGAGCTCTTAGAGAAAAGGAATATAAAAATGAAACGAAGAAAAGAAAGAGAATATAACACGTTTATACGATATTTTAGCTTAAACACAAGAAGCATTTTTTCTACTATTTGTAATAATCTGAATTAATTGATGCTCTTTTGAAACTTGTAACAACTGTTGTTTATCTTATTTTATAATAACTTATTTATTGTCCCTAACTTTAATAATGCAATGTAAAAACAAAAGGTATAGCGAAAAAGTGTAAATGGAAAGGCAAAAACTGCATTTAAATGTGACTTGACTCGAATCAAAAACAAAATGAACAAACAAAGCACACAATTTTTGTAAACAACTCGAATAGCAAAGGACGAGCAACAATTTTTTATAACAATTATATAAATATATATTAAAGAGAAACAAACTAACGAAAACGCATGTAAATTTAAAGCAAAGATCAATCTACTTACGAGAAATCGTTATATATATATTATATATATACAAAATGCTGTAATTATAATAAAATCAGAAAAAAACTGTTGGATTTTGTGTGCTCAACCATTGCATAGTTATTAAATATTTCATTTATTTATTTAAATGCCACGTTTCTATCGATTTGTAAACAATTAACAAACTTTTAAGTTTTCTCTTTGTGCCGTTAACAATTCCACACACATGTATATATGCATATGGGAGGAGGAGAGATCTGTCTCTGGGTGCAGCGTGTTGTTCCTGGTGGTGTTGTGCGCCTCAATATAGACGGAAGGGCTTCGGATGCACCGCCTGGCCGGGCTTCTTCTTGGCGCCCGCGCTCTTGGGACGCTTCGGCTCGGAGTTGAGCGAGGGCATCGATACGGATAGCACGAGACACTCCGCTGGCAAGGACATGGATGAGGTCAAGGTTGTGGCACGCTGTATGCGCGGCGCCTTCCAATACTGTATAAAAGGAGTTGCACGTTATTGGAGTGTTGCAATTGTAGCGTCAGTTAAAGCTAATGTTAATTGAAAGAAATATCAACTCAAGTAGAAACTTACAATTTACTTTCTTTTTTTAGTTTCAATTCAGATTTTTCTCACTTTGTTTACCAATGCGATCCAAATGTGGTTTGAGATAGGTGCGTCGTGTGTGTCTGTGTGGCTTGCGGCGTGGGCGTGGGCGTGGTCGTTGCATTGCCTACATACGTATATAGCTATATATCCAAATTATCTGCCAGAATTGAGAGATACTAAGTGCAAACAAAACGCCAAGTTTTTTCAGATATATATGTATTTTTTTTTTGCTTTTTTTTTTAAATGAAAAAAGTTTTGTTTTTATTACGCTTGAAATTTGCAATTTTTTTTTTACATTTTTCGTAAAACTGGGAAGTGTAAATAAATTGTGAGAATGATGCATTTTTTTTACTAATTATTAAGGTTACAAATTATAAAATATATATATATTATTTAATATGAAGTTAAAGTATTGAAAATTCAATTTTAATGTTTTTTTTATTGTTTATGATTTTTTTGTTTTGTTTTCAACACGTTTAACTACACGTAAAGCACACAGTTAATAATCGTATATATATGCAGATATATAACTGATATATATATATATATATATATATATATATATATGTGTGTATTTGTAGTATATGATATATATATATATATTTTTTTTTTTTGTTTTTTATATAGTTTATGCATTTGTCTTGGTATCTAATTGATAAATAGTGCATAGATCAACTAATCATATACTTTAACTGCTTCTTCATCATTTCAATTTGCTGCAACTGAGTGTGTGTGTGTGTGTGTGTGTGTGTGTGTGAGCTTGCACAATTGTTTTTATCAAATTTTATAGTAAATTCTCGTATTGTGTATTAATTATTGCATATTTTTTTCATATATTTGATTTTTTTTTGTTGTGTAACTTTTTGCTTAAGATTAGATTTTTTCAAGGTTTTCTTTCTTGCATAGTTTTTCTTTTTTGTTTCAATTTAGCTTTAAACGAAAGTAAAACTTTAGCTCAACATGCATTTTATTTTTTTTGGACTGGATTTAACTTTGTTGATTTAAATTTTCATCAGCGCCGCTTGTTGAAGCCGTCATGGATGGTTGTGGACTCTGCGTTCAAGATAAAAATATAAACGCATTTAAATAATCGCATGAAATCAAAATGTAATAAGAAACAAGGCGAAAGAAAGGAAAAACAATGTGAAAAATAACAGTATATATAATGTAAGGGCAAACAGAGGATTATGTTAAACGAGCACAGCAAGCAATTTCCATATGAATCACCGGGACACCTTAATATGTATGGGCCTTGGGTGGATCGAATCGGTTATTGGTACGGTTCGGATCGGTTCGGTTCGTTTCGGTATGGTACGGTTTCGGTATGGTACGATTAGTCTATGCAAAGACAATATAAGCTTCCAGGTGAGTAGCGTCGCAAGCGCTCTCTCTTAACTCTCACTCAAAACTTCGGCTCAGCGAGTGAGTGAGTAAGCAAAGTAACTGCGTAAGCCAGTGTAGTGCATTTGATTTAATTATCTATGCACTACTCACACATGCAAATGCTTGCAAGCGATTCGCTGAGACGAAAGAGAGAGGGAGAGAGAGAGGGAGAGTAGCAACGGCAATCGAGCCTTTGCTTGTGAGCAACAAAATGGCGTTCGGCCTGCAACTGTCACTATTTGTTATTGTATTTAAGTCGAAATGAGCAGAAGCTCAAATAGGAGATCAAAAGAGAGGACAAAAAATAATAAGAGCATTGAGTGCTTTGTATGACAGCAAACAGCCATCCCAATAGAAATTTGGCATTGCACATGCTACTTTAAATGGGAGGCAATGCAATAAGTTTCTACAGGGGACAAAATAATCGGTTTACTATGAGCTGCGTTGCTTTTGCTTTCTAAGGTAAATATGTATACTTGAGTGTTTTATCATTCTTTATTTCTTATCGCAGTCTTCATGATCTGAGTGCAACTTTGGCACATTCTTCGGCATTTGGCTGAGTGGCTTATGCATTTCAGTTGAAGAGTGAAAAGTCACTCAAATGCTTGAGCTATAAGAATGAGTTAAGTTTCAAAAGAAGGCTTGTACACTCTCAATATGGAGAGAGATAAACAGTGTAATAATTAAACGAAATCTGTTGGTTTTGCTATCTAAGCATATGATTCGAGCTTCTGCAGAAGAATTTCACTCGATTGCCTAAATTGCTCAATTGCTTGGACGTTCTCATGCTGAAGTCTATATTATCTTTGCTCTATCACAGCACTGTTAAAAGATAAATGTTTTCAACTCGACACGCAAATAACTTACAGGACTTCAATCGTGAGAGTTATACGAAAGTATATTTTATAGCATAAAATCGCTTCATTTAATGGACGTAATATTTCTGTACTACGAACAAACCGTTCTTTTCTTATTTTTCTTTTTAAAATTTAATGCACTTTTTTTTATGACTATGACTAATAAAATGTATACACATATTCCTATAATAAATTGAAATAAAAATTAAGGAAATATTAATAATTATTAATAAAAAAGATAAAAGTTCAATCTTATGTGGATGAGTTCAAGCCAAACCCAAATAAATTCGATATTTTTTTGAGTGTATTTGATGAGGGAGTCGAGAGAGCAAAAGCATTTTGCACGTTTTGTTGGTTTTGGTTAATAATTTGTAAATGCTGGGCAGACTTTCACAATCATCAGAGATAATACATAATACACATATATAGATTGAGCATATATAGCTATATAGTCTAGGTTTCAGTAACTCCGTTAAATATATCTTTTGTTTAATAAAAACATTTGTACTATTCTACATAGTATAAAAACGATTTTTGACTCTTGCCATAAATAATACTCTTGGTATTTCTTAATTTAAGTTAACAAAACGTTTTTTTTTTGGTATTTTTATACACTTGCCAAAATAGAAAGTCATTTGGAAAGGGTATAAAATAATTTCAGCTAGCCGAAATTAATTTGTTCTTTAACTGTATTATAGGGTATATACATAATTTAAAATAGAAACTCTTGCAAACTCAATCGAGATTTTGTTTTAGATTTGAGCTAATTTTTTTGTTATTTAGTTTTAAACCTGTTTTCGTATTTTAGGTACAGCTAGGTAGTATATTTTTGTATTTTTTGATTATTTTTTAAGTATTTTGTTGTTGTTATTTTTTACTTAAAAAGCGAGTCAAATATATCGTTACACACACAGTCAGAGTTACAAAGACCGAATTCTAGATGAATGGTCGCAACCAAGCGACCCTGCGCCGCAAACTACAAATTCCAGATGAAACGAGAGACGCGATTTTCGGAATTCGAGTTCGATTTCGAATTCCGAGTGAGAGCGAGAGGGCGAGAAAGAGAGAAAGAAAGAGAAGTGAATGTGTGTAAAAAAATGTTGAACACGCTTTCGAGCACTGTTTTCTTCTTCTTGTTGTTGCTTTATACTCGTTCACGAAGTTGGGAGAGTATATAGGGTTTGTCTTTGATAGTTCTATTAGACTCCATCTCTGTGTGTCTGTCTATATGAACTGTTCGTCTAACTAGAGACTAGAGTTTTTCAAGCTAGATGGACTTGGAGGACAGATTCATATATATACATATGAAATGAAATAGTTGAACTTTTCAGTCGGCACTGTCTATGGAGGCGTGGCACATCGGAATAAATTTTAACTCTCAGATTCTAATAAGTCACACCAGCTTATATCTGAGAGATTCCTAGAATATTAAACTAAATTTACAATAAATTCAACTATTTCTTCAGGTTCGTGAACGAGTATTTTGGCAGTCGATGATGCCCGACTGCATTGATCTACACTTGTTTTTCATTTAATAGATATCGTGAATATGAAGTAGGTTTTTCTTTTATTTTTACAGAATTTAGTTGACGATATTCAATTTCTTTGTTAATGCATCTCAGTTTTGAGTTTGAAAGAAATTCATTTTTAAATGTAAATAAAAAAAATAATATACTTAAAATATAAAAGGAAATAAGAAATATAAAACACCCGCTATATGTATATATATGATATATTGCTAGTGCCACAAAAATACTTTTAGTATTATAATATATATTTGTATATAGTTCAAATGGGAGCTAATCAGTTGCTTATGGGGAGAATTTGTTAGAGATAAAGTGAAAACCAAGTTAGTTCGAGCTTTAATTTTTTAGTATTTTTTGTTGGGTGTTTCGTAAGCTTTAGTGGGTGCTGTTTTTGGTTAGGTTTATATATGTTGCAGTGCTTTCTTCTCTCAGATATTGCTTGATCGTATGCCATATAGAAATAATGATAGAAATTACAATAAAAAAATGAATTTCTTGAGCTAAACACAAAATGGGATGTCATTTACAAATAGATGTATTGATGTCTAGATGTATTGATGTATTGATGTCTTGTTTGTAATGAAATCAAATGCAAATTACGAATGGACTAAATCAGAGTTGAGAAAACACAAAAATGATAAATCAAATTGACTACAAATTGTTATTTGGAAACTACTTCGATGATTTTTATTGAGTTTCGTTTTCGTTTTTTACCTGTGTTGGTGGTGTTGTCAGTGCAACAGAGTGTTCAACATTTTTCAAATAATCCTTATCATCGAATATCTTCTTCTCACCGCCACCGGGCTTGTGCTTAACATTATCCAAAGATCCAACTTTGCTTTGTGCCTTAATTTCTATTTTTTGCGATTGGATCTGAAATGTAGTGTCAAAGCCACCAACAAAAACGCACACAAAATTCATTAGCAACTTTTACATTATATATATGATAAATCTTTCCATTATACACATTTCAATATATACATAAACATTTTCGATTTGCTGGCCAATTGCTGTTTAGTTAACTGCAATTTGGAATTTTTTTTTCTATATCAAATGGGATTAATAATATTTACAAGGCAAACATTTTCTATATGGGTGTTCTAGGGGAGTTCTTTAAGAAAGTGACTTAGAGTGCTTCAAATATCAAAAATACTGAATATACCATAAATACTAAAATACATAAAATACTACAAAATTAAATTTAAAACATATTTGTAGAGAAAACAAATTTTCAATATTTTTTTTGTTAATACATAAATTACATTATTTTTTATATACATTGAAAGTAATTTTGTGTTACTTACATCCTTTGCATTGTTGTCCTGGTTTTATTTCGTATTTTTTAAAACATTTGTTAATTATTAAACATAAAAGAAGATTTGTATTCGAGAAAAATTTGTTTAAAGTTCAATGGGTTAGTTAAAAAATAATTTTGGCTAAATAAATGTAATAAAAAATTCATATATCAAATTATATACAACAAACAACACTCAGAGAAAATATGTAAAATTATCAACAAATTTTTGAGCCTAGGAAAATTTTATTTGGGAAAAACCTAATTGAAAATTCTATTTTTTTTAGGCAGTATTCCAATAAATTCCAATAAATTGTTCTCTGAGTGCTAACAAACTGTTTCTTTTACAGAGTCTAGAAATGCAAAAATCGAACCGGAACAGCCATTGGTATTTACAATGCTAGGCCAAGGAAAACTTTAGTTACAATGGAGTCGTCCATGTGTGGATTAGATGATGTTGCTTGAGGATTGTGCTTCAGCTTTACGTACCCAGCTAAACCCCATTTATTCGTCTGCATTATACAGATTGTCATCCAGACGCGTATTGTCCATTAGACAACGATGGCTAACTATCTTGGAGCCCTCGCCATAGACAACGTTGTTAGGGTATTTCTTGTACGAATAGCTCTGCGGATTTCGGTAGAGTTGTCTTATTTGTATGGATAGATGTGTTAGTGAGGGAGTCGAGAGCATGCCAAAAGTAACTAGAGTTGCATAAACATGCAGTTGAGCACATGCTCCCCCCAAAGCCCCCAAGCATGCCCCACATGCCCCATGCCAGTTAAAGTTAACTTCTAAGACACCAAAAACTAAAATACTTAACTGCTTGAAAGAGTATAAAAATCATAAGGACATATCCCAATCGGAGTTGAGACTCCGATCTCGAATCGAAATTAAAGAAAAAGTCGGTTAAAGTGCGCTCTGGCTTACCTTAATATCGCCGCCGCCGGGCTGGTGCTTGACGTTGTCCTTCGAGCCGACCTTCGGCTTGGCCTTGTCCTTGAAGTCCATCTTGAGCGACTCGATCTTTTTGTCGCCGCCGCCTGGCTTATAGGCCGCATTATCCAGCGAGCCAATCTTCGACTTGGCATTCCACTGCAACTTTGTTGTAACTATCTACAAATTGTTTTGGTTTTTGTTTGCATTGGTGGTGGTTTGGTGGTTCGATATAGATACAGATACAGATACAGATATATATATATATATGAAATAAGGTTTAAAATTCAAAAGCTACAATTTGCTGCTTAGTCAATGTCAATGCACGCGCTCAGCTAGAAATTCGACTCGTTATCAGATTCAGTTTGATATTGTATATGGTATATATATATACACCATATGTACATATATGTGGTATATATAGAGGTACGCTACATAAGGCTATAAAATTATGCTGCTAAGTGCCTCGACTTATTCGTAATTTGCATTTCCTACGAGATACCAAAATGATTGCATGACAAATATACAGTTAGATAGATATATATATAGACTATATCTTTGAATCGCAAGTCGACCGTGAAATTGAATTTCTATCATAGTACTTGATGTTCATATTAATGCTTTTGTTGTCTTCTCTCGATTGCAACTACAGCAAAAATATGTAAAAGTGCGCTTATACGTAGTGGACTGACTAGTTGTATACCCTGTACCTGGGGGTTTTGTTGTTAACTTATATACTAAAATTATGACAGCTTTCCTAGATTATTATGCGAGGTGGTAATACATTTCAGTGAGAGTTGGAAAAGTCATATCTACCTATCTTACAATTCAACTTCAAATACAGAACAGTAAGTAAAATTAGCCCTTTCCCAATATAATGAAGCCATAAACCAAAGTTAACAGCTCTAACTTTTATAGTCTCTGAGTTCATAAAGGTATATGGAATGACTGGACTCTAGGCAAACTGAGTGTAAGTGAGGTGAAACCTATCTTTTATAGTCTCGGAGTTACAGAGATATTAACAGATAGTTAAATCAATGGATGGTTTGAGATATATACATTTTTAGAGAGAGATTTTTGTCTATTCCAAATTTGTATACTCTAGCTTTTATAGTCTCTGAGTTATAGATAGACTAACCCCTTTCTTTCAAAGGACCTTGTCCAAATTTTCCGGTTCTAGCTCCTAGACTCTGATTTACAAAGAAATGGGCAGATATACAGATGAGTGTATGGCAAGATTTTGATACATGATTGCCAGGTACCTAACTATATCCTAAATTTCTTGACTCTCGTTCCAATAATTCTTCACATACAAAGTTATTTCTATAAATTTTACACTACTTGCTAATACCCTACACACGTGCCTTAGGTACAGGGTATATTCAGTACCAGTTAAGAGCTTATCCGTCCCATCTTTGAGAGAGAATTGTAGACCAGTTCAGACTTACCTTCTTCTCTCCACCCTTGGGCATGTATTTGTCATTCTTGGCTTCGATGCGTGGTCCAGCTTTGATGTCAATTTTCTTCGACTCGATTTTGACATTGCCGCCACCGGGCTTGTAGGTGGCATTGTCCAGCGATCCAATTTTGGAACGAACCGCCTTCAGATTGGGCGATGGCGCATGACCGACCTGTACCTTGTTCATTGGAACTGAAAAGAGATTTGGAGATAAGTCAAGGAGAGTCTACATCGAGGGCGATCAACACGGAACAAACCTTTCTTGGGCGGCTCCGGCTCAGGGGTCTTGAGCAGCAAGCGATTCTTGGAGGCGCTGCGCGACTTGGATGCTGATTTGTTAGAGGGCGTGGCACTCGGTGGGCGCGATATGCCCGACTTGTCCGGCTTTGAGGAGCTCGATGTGGGCGTCTTGACCGGCGAACTGGGCGAGTTCGGTCCGTTGCGATCCTAAGTGGGCGTGAGAGAAAAGCAAACAAGAAAAAGTTCAGTGTTGGTACAGTCATGTCTCGCTATGTTAGATAGAAGGCTAAGGCCTTACAATGAGATAGCTGGCATCAGCCAACACAATCAAATGCATGTTGCGGCGCCTTTAGTTGCGTCGGAATATCTCGGGCAACAATTTACGACCGCCAATAACTAGGTTTATACAGCTCTATGCCATTTATGACTCTGAGCGTAGCCATCTGGGACCGTGGCCAGCACGAAGGGATTCCCATTGTTTTATCGATTGTCGCGGCCTCCGCGACCAAAACTTCGCTCAGCGCTTTGCATATGAATGAACATATTTTATTTGCGAGGTATTTATAGAGACAATCCCCCCTCCAATGTCGATAAAGCTGGAATGTTACTAAGCGAAAAAGTAGCTTGTCGTGTTTCGACTTTATCAACTTGGCACACATAAATCGCATTACATTTGGCAATTTGGTGTACAGTCAAATTCGACTACAGTGAACCCACTACGAATGGAACTGATATTATATATATGTGTATGAGGTGTATTAGAGTTTGTATAAGAAATTTGTTGGGCTTGAGCCGAGCCTTGGAGCAAGTGAGTTAGATTGGGCATGGTCGAAAAGGATTTGTTTGTTTGGAAGAGTTTGGTTTGCCAAATTATGCATAATTATATATATTTCGTGTATGATAATCATGTTCAGTTATTATGATAGATATACTGAAACATGATAAAGTGAATCGATTAACTAATGCTAATTTGGAATGAAATAAAGTAAAGAGCAAAGAAAGGTGGGAGAGAAGAAGAGGATTATGGGATTTGATGGATGGAAGACTCTTCATATATGATAGATACATACTATATAGTCTATACCTCAATAGACTCCTTATGTAGTAAATATATACTATGGTACATACTACATACTACGTACTATAGATAGGAGAGGATATGGAGAATTAATGGATGGAAGACTCTTCTTATATAACATTGTAGATATGTACTATATAGAGTATATAAGCCATATACTTTATGGATATATTGAAGATTTCTTATATATCAAATATATACTACCATACCATATTCTATTCTACACTATATACCGTAGTCTATAAAAATATTGAACATTTCAAACATATTTCCCAATTCATTTCCTTCTAAGTGTAACACCTTATATAGCTGCTCGCTACAGTTAAGATATTATTCATACAACTACAAATTTGTTTATTCCTTTATACATTGAACTCAAAATTCGTTTTAGTGCAGTTTCACTGTATTAAGTTTTGTGCCTTTCAACACTGCGCACCTGTAAAAGTTTTGGAACTACTCACAAACACAAGCACACGCACAGACACACACACGCAAACAGCTATATCAATTTATAACACTTATATATAGTAGATATATATAGTTCTAGGTAAATTGAGTTATGTTTCGGCTGATTCCGTGGCGACCAACTGACGTCCGTAAAGCTACAACTTGATCTGAACTCTGAGCGCAGCGACCGAGTGCTCCGGATGAGCAGCAGCTGCCGCTGGCGCTGTCCAATGGAGCGTGCCACAGAGCCAGAGGTCGCCGTGCGGGCGGCTGCCTTTGGCTGCCATTTACAGATATTTATGATTTGTGAACATAACGATATGAAGAACAAGAAAATATTAGCTTCACTTTGACTAAGACAAAGTTTAAATGCCCTAGGCGATGGGTCTGTAAGAGATGTGGGGTATATGGAAAGGTATACGTGGTGTGTCTGTATAGTTAGAGTCAGTTTTTGCGCAAGAATTTTATATGGTATAAGGCGACTATCTTGAGTGGACTATTTATAATCAGAGTAGTATTATATATGAAAAAATAATGCGATTATTTATTATATCTGCATATATAATAATACTCGAATTCTATAACCTGTAATCAACCTTGTCCCTTATATCATATCCCATCAAAACTGACTATATGGGTCCAAACTTACTATATATATCTTTGTAAATATAATATACATATAGTCTTTAAAACTTTTGAAATTGAACGTTAATCCAGAGATCAATTTTAGGGTCACTACAAAATGCGGTTTTTATTCTTAAAGTTTTTTGGAACAAGGGCGGATTGGGTTTTCAAAAACGAGAGTAGTATTTATTAATGGATGTCTTAATATTTAATAAATATCATTGAAATGTAAAAAAATTTAAACAAATACCATCTACCTATCCTATAGATGGAACTATGCGATCTTCAAGTCTGCAGCTTTAATGGATTTCGAGATCAATGTTAAGGCGAACCTAAAAACGAACGATGATGGAATGATCCAATATGAAGGGACCTAGATTGATTAAATAAGCCAGATGTGGTGGCATCGACTAGGTTTCCTTAATCCATTTTGAATGGGGTCTCAATATGAAAAATATGAACTATATTTATATAATTAGTATACCCAGTTTGAAGTTGAAATTGGATTCGAATCTAGTTGAATTTTAATTGAAATTTGAATTTGAATTTCAACAAGCAATATCATTTATAAAAGTCACATATATACTCGCCACCTTAACACATATTAATCCCATCCCTACAAATCAGCTCACAAATTTAGAATACCCCGATGGTTAGGGCATCAATAGTTGTAGACGCTGTGGGAGAGGTGGTTGACGGTCAACGGAATTAAATTAATTTGCAGTCAGTTAATTTCCTCTCAATTAAGAGCAGCGCACCAAAATTTGATAAACTCTACAAAACACTAAGAGCTAAGCCAAGAATAACCCGTTTTTATAGGCACTCGCTCAGCGTATGTGAGAGAGGGAGTATATGGGTTTTTGTAGATAAATGAAAAGGAAAATGTGAAACTGATGTGAAAAAAGTAGATGATGAGGTAGACACATATATATGAATATATATCTAAATATATTTATTTAAGATATTGTTACTCAAGTTTATGGGTCCACTGAGGTTTGGGAAAATCGGAAAAACTATAATTTCCATAAGATTAAATCCAAGTCTCAAAACTGAATCACAGAATTTCTTCACTTAATACCAGCTCAAAACAGTTTCAATTCAATTTCTATCAAATTCCTATCTCTCTCTACCCCGAGCGCGTATTATCTAGCCGTTACTAGCCTGCCTTTTGTTGTGCCGGAAACTCACCTTCTCCTGAGTGGACTCATCCACGCCGCTGTCATTGTCACCCTCTGCAAAGACACAATACAAACTCAATTAATAAAAATTCGAATCGAGTTTTTTCTTTTCGTTTTTTCTATTATCGTTTCTTTTTTTTTGGGAAATGGCTTCATTGCGGCGGTGCCACGCCCACTGTGGCTAGAGCTCTTACTATGACCGCCCAGTGTTGTGGGTGTGACATCGAATGGTGGCTCCGTCTCCTCCAGCAGCGGTGAGCCCATGGGATCGGGCTTCATGCTGTAGCTCTTGATGGGCGTCTGGGCCTGACCCATGATGACGTCATCGTCGTCTTCGTTGTGCAAGCTGCTGGCAGAAGGTGGGCGTGGCTGCTGATGCGGCTGCATCTGTTGTGGCTGCTGTTGTTGGTGTTGCTGCTGCTGTTGTTGGTGTTGTTGCTGTTGCTGCTGCTGCATCTGCTGCTGCTGCTGCTGGTTGTAGAGCGGCGGTCGAAAGGGCGCCTGCAGCGGCTGCCCGGGCATGGGTCGGGCGAACGTGGGCGGCGGCCGCGTCATGTTCTGTGGCGGACGCTGCATGGGCCCCGGCCCCGACCAGGGGAAGCCGCCCGGCGGCCGGGGAGCAGCCTGCGTGCCAGGCGGACTCAGCGGTCCGCCCGGATTGGGCAGCCGGGCGGGCGGCATGCCCGGACGCATGTTGTGCGGCGGCTGCTGTGGGCCCATCAGCAGATTGTTCTTGCTGTCCGTGGGACGCAGCGGCGGTGGCATCGGTCTGCCCGCCATGTTGGGCGGCAGCGGTGGACGTGGTCCCATCGGACGTGCGCCGGCAAAGGGTGGGCGTGGCTGCGGCGGCCCAGCCACGGAACGCATCTGCGCGGGTAAAGCAAAGGTGGAATTTGAGCGCACAAAGTCGTTGCTGTTGCTCTGGTTGTTGCTGGTGGTGCTGTTGGTGGTGCTGTTGCTGTTGCTGTTGGTGGTGCGTTCTATGACCCTTGGCCTGCTATACTCCGCCGGAGCGTAATTGGGATTGGCTGCACGCGGCGGCACATAGCTCGGGCTGACATAGTCGGGATAGGAGCTGGACGGCTGCTTGGCGGGAGCCACTGGCTCCGGCTGATCGGCAATTGGCCTGTTCATGCTGGGTAACCTGAGACAGCTCGGCTGAAGTGAACCTAACGCCTGCGGTGTTGGTGCAGAAATGTGCAAGTGTCGTGTAATCCAATACCCAGCTGGCTGTTGCTGCCAGAGAGTCAGCACTAGAAGGAGCTGGAGGAGGAGCAGGTGGAGGAGGCGCCACACACATCATTTGCATACGTGTGTGCTAATGGCCGTGTGGGTGGGTGGGTGTCTGTGTCTGTCTGCCCGTCTGTGCTTTCAATATAATGCGCCGCATATCGAGTGGAGCTCTCAATTTTGATGGCTGCCTTCTTTGCATTTGTTTACAGTTTATTGTTTGGGTATTTGGGTATTTGGTATTTGGGTATTTGGCGCTGCTTTGGGTTACCGCTGGGGCACATTTGTCATGCGCCCGCGCTGCCTGCTTGCAATGTGACCCAAATCGTTCGCCTGTCTCGCTTATTGATTCAACAACAAAAAGCGAACAAAAAAAAAAAAAAAGTTCGACAATTCTAAGACCGAGCTCCAGTCAATGCGCCATTGGCCAAATTGTTGTTTGATTTTGTTTTGCTTAGGCCTGCCGAAAAGGGTTTCTTCTCGGTTGCCAACACAAATTTGTTGCGACATGTCTGCGAGCCCCCCTCCCCCTCCATGTGGTGGCATGCCACAGTCGGAGTCGCAGTCAGCCACTCGGTTGCTCAAGGTCAGCCCAATATTGTCTACAAATATTAATCACATCTATCGAACTATCGAAAGTGATTCTCCGTGACCAAATCGCCCTGAAGTCAACTCGATTTTAGATGAAACTTGAGACTTATTTTAAGTTAGTAAAATCTATCTTCTATATTTATATCTTTTGATAAAAAACATTTTGACCGAATAAAAATTGGCATTTAAATTTTGGATGCATAAGATATACATTTTTCAAGCTGCTGCTGCTGCTGGTCTTGAAATGCTTGTTTAAGTAGATTTTTGGCATGAAGCTTATTACTATAGACTAATGTATGTATATGCACTCTATACAAATTTTAAGTGAATCGTACACAAAAATGTTTAAATAAAAAAAGTAAGAACGTAAAAAAAATATTTTTACTAAATTATATTTTTTTATTAAAAGGTGCAATCATTAAAGTTGTTTGAAAATTCTTTTTTATATATACCACTTTTATTAAATCATTAACATAACTTTCAAAAACAACACAAAAGTATAAAAAAAATTATACATATTTATTTTTTAAATATTGCTATCAAATATTATAAATATTTTTATTTATAATACAGAGGCAACTCACATGCAGACAAGCGCATATTCAAGGCGAATGTTAGCAATATCAAGCCAAATTGAATTGATTCTGAACTTTCTTATTATTTTCAAACGTATTATTCTTTGATTTAAATAATATATAATTTTACAAAGCGCATTGGTAACTTTTTCAATAGGTTGCTCTTTTAAAAGCCAGACTCTGCTGTCTATTTAAGAAATTATGCAAAGTAAGAGTTTTTAGGCAGAAATAAAGTATCAAAAATATCATTATAAACTGCAAAGTGCATATGAAAGGGTATTATAAAGCAATATATATAGATCGAAACATTTTTCAATTATTAATAATTAAAGAATGTTCTATTCAAAGCAAAGCGGAGCATTTAGTTTTTTTTTTTTTAATAAAACTAAAATATATATTTAAAAAATTCAAAGAAATGCGCGAAAAATGTTGTTGAATTTTTTAAGAACTTTAAGAACTAAAATGTATACAATAATTTAAATAATAATAATAATAATGAATAATATAAATAATATCTACTAAGCACTTTAACAAGCCAAAACTGTGTATAAATTCAGTTTGTTATGTAAAAGCTCTTTATATAAAGTAAATCCCATTCAAAGAGGTTCAGCAATTTGAATAAATATCATTTGATATTCTCTTATATATATTCAGCGAAATTGCCGCGAAATCGTAAGCCAGAACCGCCTTTATACACATATTGAATTATGTTAAACAGCAAAATAAATTGCCAACTAAATTGTTGTCTTTAGCCATTAATGAAATGAAATAAATTTGGTTTGCTTTTGTGGCTTTGTCGTGATTTGAGTACAATTTTATGTTAAGTGCACGAAGCTAAGGTTTATTTATTATATATATATAGATTCGTCAGGACTTACCGCATCGGTTTCACTCATTTCAATGTGGAGTTTTTTTTGAGAGTTGGAATTTAAGCTTGGGCTGAGGCCAAAAACTTTTGCATTTAATCGATAAAATTACAATTGAGGAACTACAAAGACTTTAAAGATATATGGCGATTATATATGTATATAACTGATATATCTGATGTAGAGCGGAGCCTTGTGGCTGCTGCTGGCGCGTCGTGGCCTTCGCACGTGCAAAGTGGCAACTGAGTGAGTGGCAACAACTGTGCGAGGCGCCACGCGGCTGCAAGACAGCCAACCAAACCAACCAACCACCCCAACCACTCAAAAAAAAGAATTACAGAAAAAAGAACAAAAGTCAGCCGCAAATTAGTTTGGCCCCAAAAATGATTTGTTTTCTGCTGCAGAAATTCCATACCATGTCAACTGCCACAGAGAGAGAGAGAGAGAGACTGAGCGAGAGAGAGAGAGGGAGAGAGCATGAGCTGTGGCCCACTAAATTGATTATCAACAATTGTCGGCCGGGGCCGACGGTACGTATACTCGATGCCAGCAATGACTGCGCATTTGCCCGGCATTCAAATGAGGCGAAGCTCAACTTTTGCGCCTTTTCTAAAACCTTTTCTTTTCAATTAGAATTTTCTCGCAAAGCATTGCAACTGCAACTGCAACTGCAAGTGCAACTGCGAGCGCGAATGCAAATGCAAATGTTAACAAACTTTGCCACAAACTCAATTGATTTTTGTTACCAAAGTTTTTCAGTTTCTTTTCTGCTTTCGCACAATCAGCCAATGCAGTCGCGATTTTATCACTCAGCAATACACTGCGAGAAAAATTCGAGTCAATTCTTTTAAATTTGAGATAAATTTGACTTTAATTAAAGACTAGTTGAAGTGAAGTAGAAAATAGCAGTTCGAGTGAAATGAAACTCGATCTCTTTAAGAGCGAAGCCGCGAAATCGTAAACTAGGTCCTAAATATCAACTTTCTTAATGCTAAAATGTCTGGGCTTAAGTCTACTCTATATGCATTGCTGATAGTGTTAACATACTCTGCACTAATGCAATTTTCAGAGCAACAAACCTTTTACTATACTCCTTGATCTTCGGGGCTAAGTTAGAGGAGTGCAAAAAGTTATTTTAATATCTATTATGATTCTAAATATGATTGAATATAGAATAATTTTATTTAACATGGAGCTAACACTAGATGCCAAATTGTTCAATCGAAATCTTTATGAACCTCAGGCTTTCTAGATTTTGTGATGAACACCCTCTCTACATATCAAATGAACGCATCGTTCGAAAAAGTGTATTGTGTGTTTTATTGATTTTAGTAAAATTTAACTAAAGTAGAATTTTTTGTTAAATTAACATTATTAAATATTAGTTTATATTATTTTTTGTATTTATTTTATTTTGTAATTAAATGAATACAATTAAAGGCGGAATTAAATAAAAAACTTAAATATCTATAAATGTATTCTTACTAAATTTTTATTTAAATTTTGATATAAATTAAGATTTTAATTGTATTCAATTTAAATTGTAATTCAATTTGATCTCCATTTTATATAGTTTTAGTTTTCAATTAAAATAACATGTAATGTTATTTTAATTAGATTTGTGAATTAATGTCTTCATGCTTTTAGAAATTCTTGTCCTCATTTAATTAAAAAATAAAAACGTTTCCTTCGGATTTTTATAGTCTCTTTGAGCTTTGAGTTTTCACTCAGGTGCAGCTAAGCTTACGAAATTCAATTGTTAATCTAAGTTTGCAATTTTTTTTATATTTATATATAGGCCTAATAGAATACTTATCAAACTTCATTTAATTGAGAGAGACTTTTAGCCGAATTCTCTCTCTTCGCCCTCACATTTTCTCAAATTTCTCTGAGTGTATCCATAGTATGTCCTAATGGGCACTTTGCGACACGAACTCAATTGTTATCATTTGTTGCAGTTGCCCATAAACAAAAACAACAACAACAATAACAACAACTCCGTTCAAGCCTCATATAAACTGCAATTTTATCGATTTTCCCGCCTGGCCAAAGGGCATTAACTGAGCCACGTTAAGGCTATTGCACTTTGCACTCTGCACCTTTGCACCTTTGCACTTTGCACTTTGGCAGTTTGCAGCGCGTCGCAAACTTTATACGAATGCAGATACACTTACACACACACTTCAGATAGATATATATAGTATAAGTATTTGTTTGTTTTTATGCTTTTCAATCTGTTGTTCTTTGATTTATTTATTTGTTTATTTAGTTTTGATTGTTTTTGGCTAAAACGTCAACGTCAACGTCGCGCTGCGTTCTGTTTGGCGCGAGTGTTGAAACTCGACTGCTTTTATTTGCTTTGAAAAACTTTCGAATTACAATACTTAGAATTTGTTTTGGTTATGCCCCTGTCTATGTGTGTGTGTGTGTGGAAGCCTCAAATGTCCTTGCGCAGTTCGAGGCTCTCGCTTTGGCCACGTCTTGGCACACACGGCGTATACTCTATTCGACTCGACTCTTCTATTGACATAGAAGTTTGTTAGTGGGGCGCCTTAGCCAAATGCAAATTCAACACGCCAACAAAAATAGAGCTAGCTGCCCCCACCTGCCCCCACCTGACCCCCGCCCGCCTCCATTCGTTCGTAGTTTTTATGCAAATCTCATTTGAGGCTTGATTAATTTTATGGGCACAAGGAGCGCATTAGACGCGCCTCTGTGCATTGCCCGCGCCAGTTCCTTGATTAACGGCCCTGTTCACATTTAATATATACAGAAATATGTGCATGTACGAGGTGCGTTTGATATAATAGGCTGAATGGATCGAATCAGAATGTTGGCTAAGATTATAATGGAAATTTTGTTTTAGCTCAAATATTATATGAATAGAGAATATACTGAGTCATTGGAGGGGCAATGGTTGGAATTCAATCGTATAAGGTGTTATATGTTCAAGCAACAGCTGGAATCAATATTTTTTAGCTTTACTGGAAATACTTGAACTTAAATTAAAGTTTTTCTTAGGCAACTATTTTTGATGAAAAGAATAGAGAAAAGAAAAGAATAGAATAGAGAAGAATAGAGAAGAATAGAGAAGAATAGAGAAGAATAGAGAAGAATAGAGAAGAATAGAGAAGAATAGAGAAGAATAGAGAATAGAAGTGTCAGCAAAAATTCAAGCAAGATAAAAAAAAACTATGAAATAAAATGCAAATAACTTTGAAAAATAATAGAAACTAAATGAAGATAAAAATTAAAAATAAAAATAGAGAAAGAAAGGAAAAAAAAAAGATATATGTAATGACTAAAAAAAATTATAGAATCAATGGGGAACAAATTACAAAAATAAACTATTTGAAGGCAAAACAAGTAAGAAAACTGTAGTCGGGCGTGATCGACTAGGAGATACTGGGTAAAATAAGAAGCAACAAAACGGAGTACCCGACGAATTGGACAGCGATGACGATGAGCTAAGGCAAGAACTGCCCGACGTACGCTTCGATGAAGCGTACTATAGGAAATATCGGAACAAAGGTCTGCCCATCTACGAGCTGTCCGAGGACATTGTCGAAGCTATCAGAGAGAATCCAGTGGTAATTTTGAAAGGCGAGCCCAGCTGTGGCTAGACTACGCAGATATGGGTTACGGTATATATATGTATATATTCTCTTTTTCCATAAAAAAGAAGGTAAATTGGAAAGGATAAAAAGAAAGGGAAGAAAATTTCAAATTCCTTGGAGAAGGAAAAATTGTAATAAACCGAAATATGTGAAGAAAATTGGAGAGATTCTTGAGATAGTGAAATGCAAACAAAAGATAATCAAATTTTATTATTACAATTTAAAACACATGAGAGAAATGAGCTAGATCCAATCACCTTATAATGGTAGCTATACATTCAATATAATAGATATATATTTTCCATAATTCTATTTATTTCCTTTCTAGTCAAGAGAGTTACTTCAGCAGCAACCCTCGCTGGCACACAAATCGCAGCTGGGCTGCGCTACAGGCACCGCCTGCCACGCATTGGCATTGCCATTCGGATCCCGATTCGATTGTGAGCAGACAATATTTAGTGCTCGTCGTCCATTATTCAGGTGTTGTTGTCAAAGGTTCCTTGATTTGTTACTAATTGTTGTACATATTATATTTAGAAGCGCGCGTCACGCAAGCCTCTGCTGCGTAGGAATGGGTCGATGTCTGTTGCGGGGGGGAGGGGAAAGTGTCTATTGCATGTTGCGTTAACTCTAATGTCTGTGCCTAGTTTAGGTCTATTACCGTTTAGTGGCCCAGTCGATTGTCAAGGTTATTATGTCTGCGTGGCTGTTTGGCTGATTGTGCACCTCGTTTGCTCTCGTTCTCTTGCAGTTGCTTTCTGCGGCTTAAGGGCTGGACTTAGCAAGTGCTGACTTGGCTAATGACTCGGGCTTAGTGGCTAACGAAATTCATTCTGTTGCGCAAATCGATGCACTGCAAGAAATGGGGGAGTCAATTGGGTCTTAAACTGAAACTGTTTTCATTTAATATCCAACAATAGAGTTTTAACATTTAAATATAATCAGTTTAGAGTTTAAATTATACATCAAAGTCGGGGTTATTTTTATACCCTGAGCCCATTGAAAATGGGAAATCAGGGTATAATGTTTTTGTTGGAGGCGTGGCAGACCTAATAAAGTCCGTTTATAGCACGTGCAGATCAAGTTTATTTTAAAAAATCGATAACTATCCCCAATTAATTGTTATCGATTATAAGCAAAATCGAAATTCAGGTAAAAAATTATATCTTGCCCATCTTTTAACCTAGAGACACCAAATTTTATATTTAGCTTTATATGTATTTTATGCAATTTTGAATTTTGTTATATTTTGGATGCCGGCCCCAATTTCTCCCAAATTCTATGAAAAACACAGCTTCGACGGTGCTCAGGGTATCCCCTAGTCAGTCACGCCCGATTAGAGTTTTCTTACTTGTTAGAACTGGCATAGCCTAGTGGCAAGGCTTACGCTTGGTAAACATACATATCCAGATTCGAATCAACGCCTAAAATTTAATTAAAAATTGTTTTATTTTTACTACTAAATTAGCCATATATATTTACTAAAGTTTACCACATATTTTATATTTTTATTCAATTTCTTTATTATATTTACAAATCTTTCTGCTTTACATTTATCTATAAAATACATATACACCTTTAAAAAAATTTCAAAAAAATGTTTAATAAATACATACCACCTTAATGAAGCCATTTCACAAGCAAGTTAATTTTTATTAAGTTTTCAATTACCTGTAAAGAAAAGAAAATTTAAAACTTTTAGCAATTTTCATCAATTTACTTAGCAGCGCCACACAGCGGCTTTATTGAGCACTATCAACATTTGCTCTTTGGGTTGTTGTCTAAATAAATGTGCTAAAAAGAGCGTGTGCTGTGCTAAAAGCTACGCGTTAAGGGGAAATGCGCTATGCTGGCTAACTGTACACACACACACACATTCGAGAGAAGCAGCCGCACACAAATACCGGGGGTGGCTCTGCCGCTGCCGCTGCTGCCGCCGCTGCTGCTGTTTGCTACTGTTAAAGCCGCCAGCAGAGTATTTGCCTCTCGCTCGCGCTTTCATTCTGTATTCGGCGTTTGCTGTGTTTTTGTTTTCCTTTGGGTTTTGTGTTTTCTTCGCTTTTATTTCACTTTTTTTTGGGGTTGCGCTTCTGTCGGTATCTATCGGCATTTTTGTTGGCTTCCCTTGGCGGACATTGGTATATATCTAAATGGCTATATATATGTAATATACCCTATATATCTGTATCGCATCTAAGTTCACTTTCCCTTCACTACGTTCATTGATTATTTTAGCTGTTTTATAGCTAAGTCTATTCCATATTTTTCAGCAGATGCCGCCAAGTGACACTTGAGGAATCTCCAAAGATGAGTGCCTCAATGGCTGTACACACGTCTATGTGTGTGTGTGTGTGTGTAAAAGCTTTGTGCCACTGCGCATGTATGTGTTTAGCAGCCCCTTAAAGGCTGCGTCGCAATAGATGAATCATATATCTATATGCCTTTACAGGCAGGCCTGCTTAAAGCTAATCGTTTAATAATAATCTGGTACAGCATGAGCACCACGAACCGATGAGGAAGTGAACCGGTTCAGGGCACAGGAAATGTCTTGGTGTATCGAAACATGGTATGGCCCTATGATAGTTCTAACTACGCAGCTTATAGTGTTTTTTCTTTAAAAAAAAGTAAGAGGAGTATGTTGGCTTGTTGCATAGTTTGTATGGAACTCCCAAACCTTTACTATGTAAAGACTTGAAATTTTGAATATGCATACATATATTCAAAATTTCAAGTTTTTGCACAGTACAAGTTTGGGAGTTCTATACCAACTATGCAACAACTATTCAAACTAGTACTACTGTAGTCGTTTATACACTCATCTATTATCTCTTTAGATATGATATCCAATACCTTGTATTCATACTTAAAGATTTGCTAGTTCTAAGATACAGTATCTTTTATCCATATTTAGAAACTTGTCTTTAGGATAGACTACAGGCTCATGGATTCGGTTTTCTAATTGGAAAATTCAATATTTAATTTCAATATTTTAAATTTTGGAAATGGTAGATAAGGCACGTATCTATTATAAAATAATATATTCATATATCTTATATTTTATATATTTGTCATTTTTATATAGTTTAAATCAAAAATAAATATTTTTATATTTTTTTTCCAAATAACTAATTTTTCCACAATATAAATAATATATGTAAATGTCAATCTCCTATGCAATAAAAATTATTTATTATCAAATTGACAGATTGTAATTAAACAAATAAATGAAAAAAAATTAATTCATTTTATTTTCTTAATAATAATTTAATTTTAATTTAAATATTTTTAATGTTTTTTTCCCTTTTTTATTTGTTTTTTTTTTTTGTAATTAAACAAATAAATACAACAAAAATAATTCATTTTATTTTGTTAATAATAATTTAATTTTAATTTAAATATTTTTTATATTTATTTTCCTTTTTTATTTGTTTTAATTTATCTATTATTTTCTTTATTTATATTTTATTATTTATTATATTTTATTTATTTTATGCATTTACTTTAAGAATGAAACTAAGATTGATATATTGTACATAATATGATAAGATATCTTGGGCCTTGACTAAGTTGCTAGCCATACGTATGTAAATGCTTATACGAAAAAGAAAACAAAAATACAGCTAAGTTATGGCAGCATGTAGAAAGAGAGTAGCTAAAAAGGTTCTACCAAATATTATTAAATATTTAATAAAAATAAAATAGAATTAGTTTTTCCATTCTGCAATATTTTTTTAAAATCTCTAAACCAACATCACATATTAAAAAAATTAGCTCAATCATACATTTATTTCTATTAGGATATTTAATTTCTTGTTTTACTCACATAAGAGAGAAAGAGGGCAGACTGAAAAGTTCTGCCAAGTTCACAAACAAAAATTAAATTATCTAAATTTAGTTTAATGTTTCAGCTCTCTAATCAGTTCACACTTCATCGATTCGTTAACTTTTTAAGCAACCCCCGCCCAGCTGTCAAGGGTATTTCAAGTGCAACACCTTTAAGTTAACTGTACGTTCAGCTACCTGTTAATTTATCAGCTGGCGATATTTATAGCTGCTCCGGCAGTTGGGGCTAAGACATTTGTAGTTTTGACGCACTTCGATTATTGATTGCCACAAAATGTGGCAACTGCGCGGCACGCACGCAGCGTTGCCCCAAAAGGGGGACAGCTGCCAACATGGCCAGGCCATAGCGAGAACAGCAAATTATGCGATAGCCGCCAAATGCGGCTGCATTGGGTAACCAGACGATCCACCTATCGAGACGCGCCTCGAGCTGAGCCAAGCTGCGCCGCGATCTCTCTCCCAGTGGCGGCCGTGGCGAAAGTGTTGCCTGGCCATGTGAAATCCGTACGATGTCAAGCAGCGATTTGACCGAGTTTAATGAACCGGGCACAGCCCGGTGGGCGGGGTGAGGCGGGGCGGAGCGGGGCGGGGCAGGCTGGGCCTCTGCTAAGGGTTGTGCGCTTAGGGGTGGCTGCTATTGCAATTTGCGTGCCAAGCGACACTTTGTTAGAGAGCAGAAAACAATTAAGGCAACACCCAGGCGGAGACACGCTCACACACACACACTCACACACACACATACACACACAGTGAACCCTTTGATGTCTTTATTAATCTTTGGCCAAAATTTTATTGATCAAACTTTTAAATGCCAAAAAAAAACTTCAATTAATTAATAAAGTGTGCAAACTATGCGGCATTTCAAATTAGCATTCACCTGGCACACACACACACACCTGGATGCACTCACGCACGCACACACACACACACACACACACACACATGACAGCTTAATGAATGTTGTTTGTGCGCGCTTTTCATATTAATTTGTTGCTTTGCTTCGAGCATCGAGTGCAATTGGCCAAGCCCTAGCCCCACCGCCCCCTGCTGCCGCCCTCATAAATAGATTTGTGGAACGCCACTTTGCATGCAAATTATGTTGGCATTAAGGGTCATTCTACACACACACACACAGACATACCTACGTAACACACTTTTCGCATTTGGCACAGTTTTCATGCTATTCTAAATACTTTTCTCTAGTTCTGCGCGACACTTTGAAAAGATCAACAAAAGATTTATTTGTTATACAATGACTGACTAGCAAATACCCTAATATTGTCAATTATATATAGACATTATGATGACTGACTAGCAAATACCCTAATATTGTCTATTATATATAGACATCATAATGACTGACTATGAAATAGTCTTAATATTGTATAGACATTACAACGACTAACTATTAAACGCCATAGATATTTACTCCTATATAAACAGTATAATAGCTGACTATCTAATACCCTATATGTGTTCTCTCATATATAGATATTACAATGATACCGCAGATATTTGCTATTATATTACATTGACTGACTAGCACATGCCCTAGATATTTGCTATAATAGTAATACCATAGAAATACCAATTAGCATAGATATTTGCTATTTTATATAGACAGTAAAGTGACTAACTATTAAATACCCTCTCACGATCGGTTTGTTTGCTTTAAATGCAAAAGAACTCAGCGAGCTCCTAATAGCTTCGACTCATTTCCCAGCTATGTTCCAGCTACAGATTTGATTAAACCATTTAAAACACGATTAGCCCATAAGCATTTATATAGAGATATATAACATTTTCGAGATATATAACATTTCCAAGTCGTAGAGCAAATCCATTTAATGTATTTAATCCTAGTACTTGTTATAGTCGAAATATTACATGGATCCACTACGACTGAGGTAATATCAATGAGGTATATAAATGTATATAGATTATGATATAAATACGTAACGGTGGCAGTTGAAAGCGAGGACCCAGAAGCTTGAAATTCGAGCAGCCGAAAGATCCGAAAATGACTCGGAGATCGAAACTTTAGCGCAACCGATTGCCGCTCGCTCTAGGAAGGACCTCAAACTGTCCAAGTTTTTGAACGATAATTATTTCAAATATATAAAATGGCGGGATGGCACGATGTGGAGGAATGTATGATCACCATTAGTCTTCCGGAAAAATATAGCTGCGCCGCTTACCCAAACTTTACGGGCATCCAGAGTATTGCGATGCCCGGCCAGGAGGCATTTAACGTTAGGTGCGATAGCATCGTCGTTGACTCCGGCTGGATAGTCATCCAGCAGCGGTTCGATGCATCTGAACATTTCTTTAAACCCTGGGCTAAATACCGAGACGGCTTTGGGCAGATGGATCGCGAGTTCTTTCTCGGACTGGAGCACATCCATCAGTTAACAAACTTCCAGAAGTACACGCTCCTCGTGCGCGCCTTGTCTTGTAGCGGCCGAGTGAACTGGGCTCACTATGATGAGTTTGTCATAGGCAGTGAGGCTGAGTCCTACGTGCTGAAGAGCGTCAGTAACTTTGAGGGCACATTCGATGTTCTATCTAAACTTGTGAACTGCACGTTCTCCACTTACGACAGAGAGAATAACCCGAACAACTACTCAGACCTTTATTACAGTGGCTTTTGGTTTACCGACAACTATAGAAGGTGAGCTCCCAAACGTACTATACAATTCGTATTTATAAGGTAAATTTATTTCATTTCATTTAGCAACCTGAACGGATTTTATGACAAGCATTGCGACAATTTGGACCATGTCATGCGTTGGACCTCAAGCGAGCCCGACAAAGCTATCAAGATGCTAATTCGCCCACAAACTGCATACAGGAATGACATAAATTTATTGTATGAAGATTATTCATGGTCAGAGCTTATTAACAAAAAATTCAAATAATCTTGAGCCCGATTAAATGAAGTTAATTGTTGAATGGATACACATAATTATAGAATTTATGAAATCAGAATTTGACAGTCTAAGAAGAGGTTAATTTTTTCACTCAACTCTAACTACAAAACATTCATATTTGATACATGGTGTGAAGGTACGGTACATAGTTCAATATGGTGTGAGCTCAAACCTCACCCAGGCAGACTTTGCTAAATTACAAGAATCCATTCTTTTGCAACTTTTTCAATTATTATAGTTTAAAATTTGAGTATTATGCAGACGGTAGAGCCCGACGGACAATGCACAAAACCAATATACTCATTTCACTTCGAGAATGAGTATACTTCACGCTACTTAACAGGCCCCTTTAGGCAAAAAAAATAATATTAAAAAAATTATTTGTATGAAACTATAAACTTCAGCATTTAGTTACTAAAGAAACCTCAAGAGACTATGAATAAAATCATATTATTGCTGCTCCTCGGAACATATCTGGGAATTGTTATAGCGGTATATATGTATATGTAATTTATAAATAAACATATATATAACTGATAAAAAACATATAATGGTTGCAGAATGCAGAATTGCAAGAGGTGGAAGCGCTTATGGCAGAGGTGTCAGAGCTAACTATGAAGCTGAAGGAAAAACGCGCTGAGCTCAAATCAAAGCTGGACACGTATCTAGAAAACGAGGAGAAGACAGAAGCGATAATAAGAAGATAATATCAAGTCGGAATGGCACCAGACAAGTATAATTCACGCTACTCAACAGACCCGTTAAGGCAAAAATTATATTAAAATTATTTGTATGAAACTACAAACTTCAGCATGTAGTTACTAAAGAAACCTCAAGAGACTATGAATAAAATCATATTATTGGAACATATCTGGGAATTGTTATAGCGGTATATATATATATATATATATATATATATATATATATATATATATATATATATATATATATATATATAGTTCACAAGTTTAGATAGAACATCGAATGTGCCCTCAAAGTTACTGACGCTCTTCAGCACGTAGGACTCAGCCTCACTGCCTATGACAAACTCATCATAGTGAGCCCAGTTCACTCGGCCGCTACAAGACAAGGCGCGCACGAGGAGCGTGTACTTCTGGAAGTTTGTTAACTGATGGATGTGCTCCAGTCCGAGAAAGAACTCGCGATCCATCTGCCCAAAGCCGTCTCGGTATTTAGCCCAGGGTTTAAAGAAATGTTCAGATGCATCGAACCGCTGCTGGATGACTATCCAGCCGGAGTCAACGACGATGCTATCGCACCTAACGTTAAATGCCTCCTGGCCGGGCATCGCAATACTCTGGATGCCCGTAAAGTTTGGGTAAGCGGCGCAGCTATATTTTTCCGGAAGACTAATGGTGATCATACATTCCTCCACATCGTGCCATCCCGCCATTTTATATATTTGAAATAATTATCGTTCAAAAACTTGGACAGTTTGAGGTCCTTCCTAGAGCGAGCGGCAATCGGTTGCGCTAAAGTTTCGATCTCCGAGTCATTTTCGGATCTTTCGGCTGCTCGAATTTCAAGCTTCTGGGTCCTCGCTTTCAACTGCCACCGTTACGTATTTATATCATAATCTATATACATTTATATACCTCATTGATATTACCTCAGTCGTAGTGGATCCATGTAATATTTCGACTATAACAAGTACTAGGATTAAATACATTAAATGGATTTGCTCTACGACTTGGAAATGTTATATATCTCGAAAATGTTATATATCTCTATATAAATGCTTATGGGCTAATCGTGTTTTAAATGGTTTATATATATATATATATATATATATATATATATATATATCTGATAAATCTGATAAAAAACATATAATGGTTGCAGAATGAGCAAGAGGTGGAAGCGCTTATGGAAGAGGTGTCAGAGCTAACTATAAAGCTGAAGGAAAAACGCGCTGAGCTCAAATCAAGGCTGGACACGCATCTAGAAAACGAGGAGAAGAGAGAAGCGATAGTAAGAAGATCATATCAAGTCGGGATGGCACGAGACAAGTCTTTGTTTCATTTTGTAGTGAGGCACTATCCAAACGTGAAATTCAATGCAGTGCAAACGGATTTGTTGAGTTGTCTGAAGTCTAAACCTTGAATCAACATCTCTGTCGGTAAAAGCTTATAAAAAATGCGACTCTGAAGATTTACATATGGCGTTTGGGTAAATGCAGGAAAGATTTTGGGTAAAGTGTGAGAGTGAGAGAAATAGAGATAGAGAAAGAGCAAAGATAAGTGAGAAGATGTAGAGAAGAGAGATGTAAAGAAGAAATATAGAAAGGGTGAGGAGATAGAGAGAGAGAGAGAAAAGGAAACATAGAGAGATAGAGAAAGGGCGAAGAAGAAGGAGAGAGAGAAAGACGGAGAGAAATAGATTGATAGATATATAGAGTGAGAGAGAAATAGAGAGAGAATGAGAAAGTTGAAGTCTTCGTTAACTTCAATGGACAGACGTACATTCCAAAGCACTAATATACTCTTTTCGACAGCGTAAACGAGTAGATTTGCAGAGCGTCCATTTTATAGTCAAGATTAAGCTGAAAATATTTTCCTAGTAGAAGAGCTTTTTAAATAAGTAGTTTCCTTATTTGGACTTTCCAAACTCTTTGCATTAAAAGATGTTTTCAATTATTTCTAGGCATAAGCGTAAATGACGAAGGCATAAATCAATTAATCGTCAGGGGAATTAATCATAAAGTCCATGTAAGGGCTACACGCATGTCTACCTAAAAAGCATCGTAAAACTGCTCATAGATTTTCGTGCTTCATTTGCGTTCGGCCGGCAGGGCGTGGCAGCATAAAAGCTCAAATATGGCACTAAATGTTTGAAAATTAGATAGATTTTGTGCTCTAATAGCGGATGCCACAGCAATTAGCAGTGACTTCTCAGAGACGAACATATTCTAACACTTACACAACACAACAGATGCTCTGTTAAAAGTGTGGCGGAAGAGTATATTCGATTTTATTAGAAGCTAAAGAGCCTGAAATTTGGTATCTGAAGATATTTGCAAAGCACAAATCTAGCACGGAAAATCAGCTGCAACTGAGACAAATTGTCGCTCAGCTGGCGTGCGAAATTGTGTTAATTAAAGACAAATACCTAAGAAGAGTAGGTGACAGAATTGCAGTCAAAGTTATTTATTTATAAACTAGAGAAGCACACACGCTATCAGTCTCTCGCTCGCTCGCTCTCTGCGTCACAAAGTGTGAAGCGCATAGAGAGGACTGTGTCCGCACTTGGCTATCGCATGTGCAAACATAGAAATAGTTTAGCTAAGGTGCGAGTGTCTCACCTGTTGACAGAGTTCAATATTGAGTAAACATGAACTCAGGTGAAAGCAAAAGCGAAGAAATTAATGAGCTAAAATTGCAAGAATTAAATCTTATGATTTAGAAATATTACTTGGGTTAGGCTTATAGAGTATTATTAGTACTATTGTATATTAATATATTAAATTATTATTAATTAATATTATTATATTATGTTAATATTGTCATTTTTATCCACCTCAACAGAGCTATCTCAGTCAGTAAGCATCAGTCAAGGAGATAATCTAAATCTCCCACATTCAACATACAGAAAAGGCATTATCATCATTATCAATATTAGTAATATTATTATTGATTTTACTATCATAATTTTCAATATTAGTATTATTATCATTGTCATCGCTATCATTAGTATTATTATCAATCATTGTCAATGTCATTGTCATCATTATCATTATTATTATCAATCTATGTATATAGTATACGAATTTGTTTGTATACATTCAATTCTTCTATAAGAACTGAAACATGATCAAATTTGGCTAGTTAATAATGTTTATAGACTTACATAAGAAAAGTTTCATTAGCGGCTCTTACAAATTTTTAAGTAAATATTCTCCTTATAGAGCTGTAGTACACAAATCTACATAGCCCATAGTTCTTGCAAGAAGATGATCAAGATAAAGCTGTGCTATGTTATCTTCACAGAAACTGAACTCAGGAATATATAGAGATATTTTGGATATATATCTAATATACATTAAATAATATATATATATAAATGTTAATAAAAATATGAATATATAATATAAATATAATTATATATTATATTCATATTTATTTATAGCTCACACCAATGCAATAATACCTGTTGTTAGGGTATCAAAGAGCATTCAAACACATGCATATACATAAATACGTAATCATATATTTAAAATATAGATTATTATATATACATGCATATATAATATATATGTAAACAGATAGGTAATATATATGTATATAGATGAACTAACACGTTGGACAGAAGTAGGTGACGCTGACGTCGACGCCGATGACTTCATGTGAGTGGCACAGCTGAGTGAATGGGCGAATGCGAGAATGAGCGAATGAGAGATGGAGAGCAGCAGATAACTGATAGCAATCAGCAACAATATTTATTTATATTTTTAGTCGCTTTTTGTTTTCTGTTGTTGCTAGTTTATGTCATTTAGCACTAAGATAAAAGAGCGCACAATAATAACAATTGTTGCTGTTGTTGCTGTTGTTGTTGTTGTTGCTGTTGTGATTATTTAACCGAGCCGGTTTGCACTTGCGTCGAGCATTTGATTTAATCAGCGCCAGAGGTGACATAGTGAATGGGACTACAAAACTTAGTCTGCAAACTGTGTAGCATAGTGTAAATGTGGCCGAGTGTGAGGTAGAGGGAGAGCGAATGGCTGTGTGTCAAAGAAAATAAACATTTTTGTGCTTAATTTGTGCCAAAATGAAGCACAAAAACTATGCAAACAAGAACTTTGTGGTCGAGTGTAAGCGACTGCACAATGCTCGTTCATAGCGCTGAAAATGGGGCTCTTAGTTTAGTTATAGAACGCCCAGTTAGCTCTTGTTCTATGTGCACCAAAAGCTAATATGCCCACTTCATAGCGAGCAACAGCACTTGCAAAGCAATTCGTATTAATGTATAAATTAAAAAAATAAAATAATTTGTTGTGCTTTGACTCTTACTATTAATGTACGAATTTAAATAAATATTAATATAATAATATATATATATTTATATTTTTTTTTAAAAATTTTTATAACTATAAAATATAATACAAATTCATAAAAAATTGATACGCTGATCTGACCTGAACACTTGAAGCTGTTGAGCGGCTGCTTCTAATTTATATTTGAAAACTCATAAGCCAACAAATCAAACTGTCAAATTAATCTAAATGACATTCTTATATGTTTGCCCAAGTTTCATTTTCACGTCAACTTTTGATATATATTCATATTCCTAGACAGATCATATTTAATCAGCGATTAGGCCCAGCATGCGTTTAGCTGAATGACAAAGACATAAAGATACCATCAGCAGCGAAACTAGCTTAATTGAAACGAGGTCAAATGCAGAGTGCAGACCGCAAGCACAGCAGTTGATGTTGTCAGAGGCAGAGGCAGTCAGAGTTGATGAGAGCAGAAGGTAAAGCAATAGAAGGGGTGGGACAGAGGCAGAAATAGGAGCAGAGATAGGGGCAACAGACAGAGAGAGGATCAGGCATGGAGGCAGAGGTAGAGCCAGTAGCAAGGGCAGAGAAAAGAGGCGAATAGGGAAAGGGGACAGTTACAGAGGTAGGGGATGGGCAAATGCAGAGGTATAAGCAGGGGCTAGGTAAGGGGCACGTATGGAAACAAAAGTTATAGTAGGTGTAGACATAGATACAGGGGCAGGCATATAGGCATGAACACAGACTGAAGCAGAGCAAGAATCAGGGGCAGGAACAGAGATTGCATGAAACGACGATGCTGCTCGAGGTGCTGATAGCTGAAGTTAAGGAGAGACAGATGCAGGGGTATATACATGGAGCAAAGGTATATCAGTGGCATGGTCACAGACAGGAGCTGGGACAGAGACAGAAGCTGCGGCACAGACTGTAGCAGTAGCTGCGGCGGTGGCATGCAACGCTTAGACAACTCGAGTTGCTGATAACGTGTTACGCACATAAAGCTGATGGTAGATTTACAATGCATGTGAGGCACAATTAAAACGTAGCTGCCGACAGGTCGTTGCGCCCATGCCACAATCGCCAGACAATGCCTGCTGCCACATCCTGTGGCGCATCCCGCCATGGGCTGGCTGGCTTAACTGCAGAGTGGCCGCTCTTCAGACACGAACATTAAGCACAAACAACTCTTTTGCAAGAGCCGCGCGACAGTTGTGTAAACAGCAACAATGAAAAAAAGAAAAAAATTACAGAACGAAGCGGAGATACACTAACTGATAGGAGGTTTAAGAGGCATGAATGGGTCTATAAGATCGATATATATCGGTGTTGTAGAAGCTTGAATCAGATAGAAGTCAAATCAAATACCTTAACTGACAGCTGGCTTAAATTGTGTTGAGCTATGCAGATATAACTAAACGAAGCGTATCTTAAAGGAAAATGTAATATTTAATTGGCTTTCATATAAATTATCGATTGATAGTTATCGGTTTATGCTGTTGAATCTTGAATCAAATTGAATGCCCTAACTGACAAGGAGCTTAAATTGTGTTACGCTATGTATATATAGGTAAGCTAAGCTTTCCTTGAAATTCCCTAATTTTTTCAATTAATTTTTCATTTTGTCAACTTATCGATATATATCGCTTTATATTGCTGAAGCTTGAATCAAATGCAAATCTAGGTTTCTGTCATAGAAAAAATCAAATAATCAGTGTAAAGTGTTTGGTAGCTACATGATATGATAACGAAGTCTGATTTGAAACGATTTCAATGTATATATGTTATTCGAATTGATATGATATGATATGATATGTGAAATCTGAATATATTCTAAATCGATTTCATTATATATAGATACTTTCTTAAGCTTCGATTTTGAATTTTCTTCTTGAACTATTAAATTGTATAAAAATATTCAGGTTAGCTATGAAACGCCTCTGGATACTGATAGAGAACATACATATATAAATATTATATAAATACATACATACATGAATATATATATACAAAAGTTATCGAATATGTAATCTCTTCTTGTCCAAAATCTACTTCTAACTTCCTCTTCTTGTCCAAAATCTACTTCTAACTTCCTCTAACTCCACATTTAATTCTTCTTTTCAAGCCGCCCTCGCCTATAACTTTTATCATCTTCTACTCTGCTCGCCACATACTCAACGCCTAAATTACAATATCCTTCGCTAGGGTATACAAATCTATTTGCACAACAGCTTAAAGCCGCTCGACGCGCACAGAGTAAATATGACGTGAGCTGGTTAGGTGGTGCGCCAATGGTGCATGTTGCGCTACTATAACCATCAGCAGTGTGTGCCGGGGTGTGCCATACACTTTGACTAATTGAACGATAGATATAGGTATCGGCAGAGCATATAAATGACGAGCCGTAATTGATTTGTAACGTGCTAACAGGGCGTATGCGTAATGTGTGCCAGCTCACCTTTTTGCTCCTGACCAGCGCGTGCCGCTGAAGCCGGCTCCGGCTTCTGTGGCTGCAGCTGCTGTTGTTGTTGTTGTTGCAGCTGTTGTTGTTGCAGCAGTTGCTGCTGCTGCTGCTGTTGTTGTTGTGGCGCTTCCTGTTGCAGCTGCACGGGCTGCACTGGGCGCGTTTCGGGCATTGTGGGCACCGCAGCTTCCAGCACGGAGCTTTTCTCCATGACATCCGCCATATTGAAAATGCCTGTGTGTATATATACGTGTGTGTGTGTGTGTATGTATGTGTGTTGCACTTAGTACAGGATTTTTTTATTTGGCTGTACTCGTTTGTGTGTTAAATTTTTTACTTTTTCTTCGGCACTTTTTTTGCTTCACTTTTCACAATTTGATTTGCTTAACTTTGGAATGCTTTAGTTGCCTTCTTCTTTTTTTTGCTTAAACAATGAAATCGCAACAATATTTAATAGATTAGCTATATTTAACAAAAATAATGCTGATAAAATTTGTTTTTATTTATTTTCTTTTTCTCTTTTTTCTTTTTGCACTCTGCTCAAATTTTTGTTAGTTTTCTTGAATTTTGGCAATGCAATTCGCTGAGAGCGTTTGGCGCTGCGCTTCGTATCTTTTGGGTTTGTTATCTCGTTTTCAACTGATTTTCAGTTCGGTTGAAATTCCTAATTAACGTCTGCTCGGCCAGAGGCGCAAGCTGTGCGAAAGCTTTCCATTTAGTACATGTGCAGGGGCAAGACCGAAGCGAAGCGAAGCTTTTTCGAACAACAGCTGCAGCGCCATCTGTTGGCTTTCTCTTAGCATGTTTCACATTTTTAACACGAAATTTTTTGTATGGAATTTGAAATTCTTTTAGTTCTCAATAAATATATTTAAATTAATATTATTTTTCTTCTTTTTTCCAATATTTTACTACTTAAAAGCGAAGATACTTTGAACGCAAAAAGTATATTTTAATAAATTATAAAAAAAACTGCCAATAAAACACAATCCGCAAATTTATAAAAATATCGAATAAATATCGAATTATCTACATAATAAATCCAAAACTATGATAAGTCTTCGGCTAGCCTGCAATAATTGTAGGCTTCACGTAAAGATCATAATGTTTCATAGTAGTATTCAGCCACCCAGTTCTTTTCATATACTAAAAATATATTTTATGTAGTACTTAAACCCAATTTCCCAAACCTCCCTCGCATATATGACCCAAATTGCAAAAATTTCCTTCCACCAACATGGACTACGTAAAAAAAAAATCGGCAAGAATTTTGTCCTCTTAACGTCCTATAAATCTAGCAATGCTATGCTTTTGCTGCTCGAATTTTTTGCATCTATTTTAAGACTGAATAATGATAATAAAAAAAACTTAAGAGAATGAAAAAAAAATCAAACAACAAAATAAAATTGCCAACGAAACTTTTTTTTTCATTTTTTTTTTGTTTGTTTTCGTTGTGTTTTTTTTTTATAATTTAAATTTTTTTATTTTTTAAAAAATAATATTATCTTGAAGTTCAATTTTTGCAGTTGTAGTAGCAGAAGTAAAATTTAATTAAAATAATATACGAGAGAGAGATAGAGAGAGTTAGCGATGAATATAACATCTATGGAGAATGGCTGTTTGCTATAAATTTATTGAATTGTTGTTCTTTTTGTTGTTGTTGTTGTTGTTGTTATATTTATAGCTGATCTGGTCTGTCACACATTCTGGCGAGGAATGCTATAAGATGAGAAAGAGTTTCATATCAGATATATAACGTATATAAATAGAGGAGCAGAGAGAGAGAAAGAGAGAGAGACGTCACATAGCGTGGGCAGACAAGAGAACTTACTGTTTAGTCGAAGACGACGGGATCGCTCATCAAGCGCTGGATGAACTCTGGAGGAGCGGTTCATCGGTGTTCAACATACAGGTGGTGGTGCAGTGGTGCAGTGGGTCACACAAAACAATACACACACATAGACAGCGTGTGGGAGTGTGTTCAGAGTGCAGTGCGATTGAGTGATTGGATAACAAGTGGGGGTGTGCGAGTGTGTGTGCGTGTGTACATGTAAAAAATACAAATAACATTATGTAGCACATACATAGATAGACAAATGGAGCACATAATTCCGAGTGGGAAGGTCGTCGGGAAGTTGTACTTACGAGAGTATGGGATCATGCCCTCATCATCCTCGGGGTCCATGCAGTCAGCGAACAGAGTCTCGACCTGCTCATCATCCAGGGACTCACCTGTGAATGAGGGGAGGAACAAGTTAGAGAGAGTTATAAAGAAGGCATTGAGGATATTCCTCTTACCAAGGGCCAACAGGGCGTGCTGCAACTCAGCGAGCAGCATGGTGCCATTCTCCTCCTTGTCATACAGCTTCAAGCACTCAATGAAATCCTCATAGCAGCCCTGCTCCTTCTCCTTCTTCACTTGCGAGTAGATGGGCAGGAATTCTTCCAATTTGATCTTCTTCTCGTTGCGCTTCTTGGTGCCGCCCATTTTCTCGATCAAAGCGAGGGTGGGGTTCAAGTTCAGAGCGCGCAGAGCATCGCCTAGATCGACGGCATCGATGCCCTCGCCGGGGGAGCCCATAACTTCGAAAACGAATTCGACATCTGTGCGAAACGGAGGTTAAATTGTAGTTCTAGTTGATGTTATCGATAAAGTTTTTATTACTTTTTTTATTATTATTTATCGATTTCTTATATATCGATCAGTTTTTATTTTATTGATTTTTGATTTATTTATGAAATCATTTGATTGAGGTCAAATTCAATAACCCTGAAACTAAGGCTACGCACATTTTTGGTCATCATTACGCAGCAAGTGTGTGTGAGTGTATGTGTGTGTATGTGTGTGTGTGTATGTGTATGTGTGTGCTTGTATGTGGGCGCTTTGCCAACACGTAGCTCATATACATGTACGTATACGTAATTCGACACTCGAATGCTACAGCACACACATACACACACACACACACACACGCATCCACATACACATATATATATAAATGTATATGTATATGTATATGCTCTTTGGCAGTGCGTTTCAACAAAAATAAATTTGTTGAAATAACTTGGCCAAAATTAGATCGTGCGCTGCTCTCATAGATCTCTCTATATATATGCACATATATATATATATATTTATATATATTTTTTTATATATGTATAAATCCATACAAAAATTTTCCATTGTTTTTCCTTAGTTCTTCGAGTTCTCAAATATATATAATTATATATTTATATTTCTTTATAATTTAATAATGTTCTTCCATAGTATATATATCTATATATAGATATATGGTTTATATATATATAATTTCGCAACGATTACGAAATATATTTTTGCGGTATATCCCACGCATATCCATGTGCTTTTACTTTATATATATACATGTATAACACACGCGCACATTATGCAATCACTTTTTGTAGATCTTTTATAGATCTTCATAGATCATATTTTATACTTTGTGCTCTAGCTTTTAAGATTTGTCGTTTTTCATATAGTTTCTTTGAGGTTAGATTTGTAATCCTTTGTTGTGTGGTTTTATTCATTTTTTTTCTTTCAACTTACTTTCAACTTCACGCTTGGGTACATCAGCCTGTTAGTTTGAAGAGTAGAAAAAGAATTTTAGAATTTCAGTTTTATGTATTCTTTTTTTAATATTTATTCACATATTTTTTCTATATAGTCTATATAGTTTTTCCAAGTTTTTTCTATTTTTTTGTACTAATTTTTTCTTTAGCTTTTTGGTTTCACTCACCATTTTGTCTATTGAATGCGAAAAGCAACTGTATCGCGGATGAGCTCGGTCTCGACTGAACGCTATTCGTCAGTGGCCGCACGGAAAGGTAATGTGCTGAGGTGATGCTGACCAGCTCACACACACACACACGCACATAGTTCTATGTAGAAACATATGCGAAAGAATTTACTTTCGTCTGGGCAACATTTTCCTCAAAGATTCTCTCTCTGGGCCAGTCTCGCGCTCGCTCTCTCTCTCTCTCTTTGCCTGCTCTCTGCTACTTGTTTCTATTTTTAAGATATATGTATATATATATGTGTGAGACTTTTCCGATATATGTGCCTGCAAAATAATAATCAGTTGTGGCATCGTGTTGAATATCATTTGATGTTAGAGATAATATCTTAGGCGCTTATTGTATTTAGGCAGAGAGATGCTACATCTACATATATCTATATATATGTATATATAGTTCTATTTAGATATTTAGTATCGGTCGACCCTGATCGTCTGTTTGGCGAGCTAAAGTCGCATTTTATTGAATTTTCTTTTATCATTCAACATGTTTTGCTTTTGGCTCTTTTTGTATGCCTAAAAAACACCTGAATAGCTGAATAGCTTTCAAAATACGTAATTTGTTTGAGTTCCTTTGCCAGCTATCTCGCTCGCACACGATCTCTGGCTCTCATCTACATAGAAGGCGTATTACTGGGCGTCCAATCCAATTGTATTTCTCGCTGTGTGCGAGGAAATTTTTGTTCATTTTGAATGCGCGCTATTTATAAAAACTATGACACAGATACACCAAATCGTATTCAGAGCACTCATCTACAGCGCATATACCCACTGTTCCTATATACACACACACACGCATCGTTGTTTATACACACATTTATACATATATAAATATATATTTATAGCTTTAAGGAAATTTGTCTTTAAAAGGCATAAATTCCGATTGAGCAATTAGCACAGACGAAATGTTGTTGCTTCTAATTGGCATCGTTGTCCTTGGGGGCTGGGGATTGGGGTTTGGGGTTTGGGGCTTGTCGCTTTGACCCGGTTTAAGCCCAACAGCTGTTCAAGCCAAGGCCTTCGCTGCGCAGCCTCATGGTGTGCAGCAACCTGTTGCATGGAGGCCGGGTTTTGGCCCACATGATGCTCTTAGGCCAGGCCAACAGCTGCTCCTCATCTCCTCATCTCCTCAGCTGCTCGGCTTATCAATGTGGACCAACTGTGCGCAGTGGCAATTGCGCAGCTCATTGATAAAATTTTGCTGCATGCTGGTTGGCTCGGGACTCTCGAACAACAAGAAACAAGAACAAGCAACTAGAAGTGGGGAGCCAATTGCCGTACACTCGTGTATAACTCAAAAAGTTAGTTAAAATAATTGCCAAAGCTCCAATGCGCGTATTTATATATATATATCTGATATATCTTTTTGTCATGGCTTGTCTACCAGAGTAAATGCTTCACACTTCATATCTCAAGTACTTTTAATAAAGACTTTTCTGCTAAAGCAGCTCTAGTATTTCAGTGTATATATTGTGTACAATCTTAACTCATTATAAGACGAGGTTAACTCAATGAGTTTATGCTCACAATTTCATGTTTCTTATACGAACAGGCGGGCGGACGAATAGACGAGCGGATAGCAAGACGAACATTACACAAATCCAATAAGCACTTTTCACTTCCTTCACGAGTGTAAACAATGAAGTTATTGCACCCTGTAAAGCAATGAGCAGGGCAGAGCGTAGCAGCTGCCGGAGAAATTTTAATAAATGGTATGAGCAGGCATATGGAAGTTCATAAAGCTCAAGTGCATATTCGCTCTAGCGATGGATTTAATAGTATACGAATTACATTTGTCAAATATCAGAAGATTGTTTACTGCATTCGCTTAAAAAAATATATATATATAATTAAAAAAAAAAAAAATATATATATATATATACATATATATATATATATATATATATATATATATATATATATATATATATATATATATATATATATAAATAAAATTAACTAAATTAATTTAGTAAAAAAATTTTAATAAATAATTAAGAGTTATATATTTAGTATAATATTAAATTTAAAAATATTTGCATATAGATATATAGACTATATTCACGTTGAGAAAATCTAAGATATAAATTCAGCTACAATTTTCCACTACAAATATATTGAGGGTTAAAGAAACATAGAAGATTGATTACTTAAGCAAACTCTTAGGCTCTTTATAAATAAATATATATGTATGAATAACTAAATATATTTACAAGCTCATACTCATATCCTCGACCATTCCGAACAATTAATAAAAGCCAAGCGGAATAGCAATCCATTTAATGGCAATCTATAGTTTTTTATGGCCAACACTTAAGGCTGGCATTTTGTTACTTAAGCAGACGTCACCCTTAAAAGTAAACCAACAACAGCAACAACAACAGCAGCAGCAACAGCAACAATAACAATAGCCTTAATGATAAGCAGACAGGGACATATATAAAAGCGCTGCTGACAGCCGCACATGCGACGTGTACGCAATTTTCAACCCTCACACAAAGAGGCAGACAGACTGCTTGTTATCATTGATAAGTGCGTCGATTAAACAGGGTGAGACAGCCGAAGTTGAAGCTGAAGAGGACACCCTGTGCAGCGCTTTTGAGTTCGACAGTGCGTATACTTGATGTGTGCTTCGTGTGCTTTGCTAGCTATCGTTGATAAGGGGTGTATAGGGTGTGCTTGACAAGACTTGTAGCTGTAACTCTTAACTATTAATAACAAGTAAGAAAACTCTAGTCGGGCGTAACCGACTAGGGTATACCCTGAGCCTCGTCGAACCTGTGTTTTCCAATACATTTATACTTAGCGTAAAATTATACAAAAATTTCAAGTTAACAGCATTTTTTTCAAAAATTGACATTGGCGAGGTTCGAACCTACGTTAATTACGTAACGTGCATCATCTCTACCAACAAAATTCTACCAACGATGCCACTCCACTGTCTTAGAAAGCGGTGGCAAATGTAAACTAAAGCAGCAGCTGATAATTTGCGATTCTTCGAATCGACTAGAATGCGAGCGTTTGTATGTGTGTGTACAACTGCGTTCGCTTGGCTCTGCTGCCACGTAAGTTTGCAAAGTAGCCAAACGTTTTGTTTAATAACTTTTTTGCTATTTAACGGATTTCAATGAAATTTTCGGCATATGATCAATATATTCTATGGGCATATTTGTCAGTTTAGTAAAAGTGCCAACTCATTCGCATTTTGGCTATATTTGAGACTGAACTTCAATTGGGGAAAATTTGGGGCCGGTATCCAAAATATAACAAAATTCGAAATTGCATAAAATACATATAAAGTTAAATATAAAATTTGGTGCCTCTAGCTTAAAAGATGGGCGAGATAGAATTTTTTAACTGAATTTCGATTTTGTTTTTTATCGATAACAATTAATTGGGGATAGTTATCGATTTTTTAAAACAAACTCGATCTGCGCGTGCTATATACGGACCTACAAAAAAAATTTCAAGTCTCTAGCTCTTATACGGGCTGAAATCGGCGCGTTCAAACATACGGACAGACGGACAGACGGACAGACGGACGGACGGACGGACGGACAGACGGACAGACGGACAGACGGACATGGCCCAATCGATTTCTCTTGTCGTCCTGATCAAGAATATATATACTTTATGGGGTCTGCCACGCCTCCTTCTGCCTGTTACATACATCCAACAAAAACATTATACCCTGATTTCCCATTTTCAATGGGCTCAGGGTATAAAAATATATAAATAAGCCTACCGAGCACTAGGTCTATGTATATGCTGCAAGCTGTGTTGGTGGATTTACTCTGCGTATACTTAATATAAATCACATAAATACTTATTATTTCTATTATTGCTTGGGGCTAGCTGGGCGCAGACTTAATATATATATAATATCTATAGCTTCATTTTCATCCTTTACCCCCATTGGCTAGAGAATACCTCAAAACGCCAACTGAGGCTGCTGTACCTCTCCAGCAAGCACCCTGTACAGGCTACATAGCTGCTCTTTGTTAGGGGGTGGCTGTGCGTATACTTAATATGTGTGTTGGATTGTGTATACGCAGCAGGCGTGCGCTGCTCCTGTCGCTGGCAACGACGAGCAACGAGAAGGACATGACGACGATGTGAATAGCTCGTCCTGTTAACGAGGCGACGCTTTGTCCCAGTTGCATCCGAACGCTACAGCCGTCAACTTTATCGAAAGCTGGCAACGCGCAAATCTAGGTAAAAAGCCAGCAAAAGCCATGAAAAAATTGCCATAAAAGAAAAAGAAGAGTTAAAAGTAAAAGTTAAAGCCTAGCGCAGCAATTCAAGTTCAACAAAAGAAATTTAGATGGCAATTGGCGCTGGCTCGACTCGAGTTGGCGCTGCCAAACCCTTTTCGCTGGAACTATTTATCCTTTGGGTGCGGTCGCTGTTCAGGCAAATTGCTGGAAATAAACAGCGAAATTGAACGTTTGATTTGAGTGCGTGTCAAATGGCTTGACAATTGCCAGCGCATAAAGCGAAAATTGTGTTATATAAGCGAGCCGATGGGCGAGAAAAATGTGTGTGAAAATTTCGTCTGCAGTGAAAAATTTATTTGCATGTATACCAAAATGAAATTTCAATTCTGTATCTATAACTCGGACGACGCGAAGCTGCGGAGTCTGCGTTCTGCGCAGCCTTCGCAGAGCACAGCTGGTCGCTGTTGAGATGACCAGGGCAGGGGGGTGTGTGGTGTGAGTGTGTGTGTGTGTGCTGCAGAAATCTGTTTTGGCACTGACCTAGACGCCGACTGACTCTTGTTGAGCCTGCGCACGCAAATACTTGTTGCATGCAAACAAACCTTCCCCCACCCCACCCCGAAAGCATTTCGTATACCCTCATGGCATGAGATGTGTAAATGGGGTATATTAATGGCAGAATATGTCTTGAGACATATCTACAGCTGCACCTATATAGGCACAGCTGGCGGCTTGTCTACCGATATCGGAAAAATTTTAGAAAAGACTAAAAGCATTCAAAGTCATTGCAGATGTGTAAATGGTGCATACCGCTGACAGAAGTCACTGAACTCTTAGGGCCTATATATACCTAACCCATATTTCTATATATATACCTGATGAATAGCTACATCTTTTTAGCTATAGCTGGAAAAGGCTAACAAGCTCTGACTATAGCTCTAGATGCTGACCAAATAAGAGGAATATGAAAATAGATAATAATAAATTAAAATCAGTTAGAGATAATGTTTTGCATTTTGATATAATCTTAAAGTTATATACATGCCGTTATGTATGAAATTCCATATGATATGAATGAATACCAGTAACGGCAATAGCGTATCAAATGAATTATACTGGTATACTGTATATATAAAATATATTTATATATATATTTATATAAGTAATATATAGCATTCACTTCCGATCATCCTCGATGAGAGTCTCTGCTCAAGCAGGGTGTTTCCTAGTCAGGCATTCATTGTTGACGCGTTCGCTCTACTTCGTTGTGCTTGAATGAGCCGTCGCTGCTCAACAGTTGCATGCCATTAACTCGAGTCTGTCCTTGCAGCTGGCCACGATGGTGACCAATGCGACAAACAACAACAATCTGCAGGCGAACAACAACAGCTCGACGCCGAACAATAACAACGATGACTTTGACATTGACCAGGACGATGGCCTGCAGGACCTCGGCCTGCCCGTCTCCGTCCAAACGTTCCTGTGGCGCCAAATAGCGCCCTTCATTAGGCCGCGACTGGGCAAGCTGCATGAGGCCAGCTGCATGGTAAGTGTGTCGGCCAAAGGAGGCAAAAGAAAACTAAAAACTTGGCTAACTACAAACAAAAACCCCACCAAAGGTGCCTAAGCTACTAAGCCCTCCTCATGGAAACTAACAAACTAATTAAACGAAATAAGTCTAAATGAGCGCAAATTGTCTTTGGCTAGGCCGAAGCGGCAATACCCCTGCAATTGACAAAGAAAATGATGAGAGTGAGGTCTACTTATGGCATTTACTACTTATATAGTAGTCCGATGCTGTGGCGACGTAGCTTCAGTTACAAAGAGAACCTTTGTAAGTCACGTATGGTATTTATAGAGTATGGAATCGGGTAAAACTAGAAATATTTTTTGAGCAGCTCAAATGCTTTCCATATACAAGCTAATTTCAAGTAAATTCTTTCCTGATTATATACAGATGTTTATTTATATATAGCTTCGCAATTTAGTTAGCAATAAAAAATGGGAAGGTAGATGTAGATCGAAGTCTTAGAAGTGAAGATGAGAATTTTGGACATATTTAAAAATTCCTGAGATACATCGGCTTATATGTGGGAGATTTGAAGATCGATTTGAAATAGATCAAATAATGATCTTCGTAGAATCTCGTTTAAACAACAATTCCTTTTTCTTTTTCCTTAATTTATAGAGGTAAAAATATAGATTTTTTTTGATTGCATTTGTTATGCATTCATATCTCATATATGTGAAAAGAGTAGGCTCTTTATAGATATAGACAGCTGCAGGGGTATAAATAACGAATTGAATAAACGATTGATGGATTGACTGATTGATTATAATGCAATTGTGCTGTAAATTCGCTATGCGTGTATTTTTTTTTATTTTGTAAGGATGGACTATATATAACTGTACCCATTGGCACAATCGATTGAACGTCTTATATCTGACTTATACAAGACATATATATCTATATATACATATGTGTATACATACATACAAGTATATATATGTGTGTACTTATGATTTATACACTCTTTTTGGTTTATTTTCCCACTCGAAATTCGAAAGTTTAATAAATGAATTTGATGTTTGACTTTTGTTTGTCTTCATACATTTTTGCATACGACTTTTTCAATTTCTTTTCTACTAACACGCTCTAACCAACCACAAAACACACAAAAACAACAACAACAACTACTACAACAATTATTATGCTTTTAACAACAACAAATTGTACAAATGAACATTGTAAAATCTCTCGCAACTTGTCTAAATCTGAATGTAGTTTTGTCAACACGCACCGGGACACCATGTAAGTTATAAATGTTATAAATGTACATAACAACTACTACTAATACTTCTACTACTACTACTACTACTACTAACATATATATATAACTAATTGCGATAATCTAACTCTTAAATCTAACTTATTTTTCTACATTTTTCTTTTCTGTTCGTTCTGCATGCTCTGAGCTCTAATTGCATTGATTTGTATAGAAATCTTATTTAACCTAAATCTAAATATATATATATATAGCTTGACAAATCTTTAAATATACATATTTGTGCATTCTCTTTTTGCTCGACACGCATATATATGTAAAAGGAATCCAAAGAAGCCTGTAAGGTGCGTATATATCTCTTGGACATCGCAGCTCCAGCAACTGACTCTTCCTTCGATCTTTCATATCCGACAGTCCTTCGAGAAGGTTCTCGTGCAGAACATTCAGTTTGGACTCTCGCCACCTTTGACCAAGGCCCTGGGCGCCATACCACGTTGGCGTCTGCTACAGGGCGCCCTGCCACATGTCATGCACGCCTGCGCAGCTCTGCTATATTGTAAGTTCGAATACCTCAGGGTATATTGGCGACAGCTGCCTGTAATACTCTACTCTACAAAACTGACGAGGGTATTTTGCTTGAATACATTTGACGTGTGAGGATAGATCTCAGTTTTTTTGATTGAAGAGATTCAACTGAGATTGACTCAATGCCATTTTGCTTAAATTTAATCTAACGAATGTTCTTCTTTAAGAAAATATGCAATTGAATCGTTATACAGACATTTATGAACTCTGATTTATACTCTTATATTTTGCAAATAGCCGCTGATTTCACATAGACATTTTTCTTATATTTTCAATGCGATATTGGGCGAATCAACATTACTGCTCCTCTATTAGTTACGAATGTGCGCCAGTGCATTCCGTCTGCTCTCTTTACTCTAGTCGTATAATATCTGCCGTTCAGGTTACTAGAAAGACAAAAATAATTTAAAACATTGCATCGTAGTAAAAGTGCAGAGATTGGTTACCTTCCTCGCTTCAAGCCCTTATAATACCAATATCCACCATGATATCTTGCTGCCAACGATTTACGGTTATTTTCTCGGTCATAGGTAGAAAAGTCCACGTTAATATGCTTGCTCAGTCTATCGTGACTACCTTGGAATTGTCCCAGACTTCTAATCCTGTAGTTTTCACTCTCAGAACCTAAGACAAAGTTATCGTATCGGGCCCAGTAGTGTTCATTCTTATAGCCCTGTACATTGATATACAACTCATGGCGTTGATAGTTGGTGAGCTGATAGATATGCTCCAGGCCGAGGAAGAACTCGCCCCCAAGATTCCCAAAACCGTTTTTATATTCAGCCCAGTTCCTATAAAAGTTTACGGAGCCGTCGTACCTGCGTTGGATAGCGAGCCATCCGGGTCCTGCTGTCCGACCATCGCACAAAACCAAAAAAGGCTGTCTGCCTGGCAGAATAATTTTTTGAGTGCTCACACTATCGCCAAAGAGAGCACAACTAGTTGAAGTCTGAGGATTAGATGCAGGAGAGGGAGGAGCTTGAGGAAGAATAATCTGAGGAGGATGTGCAGGAGAGGGAGGAGCTTGAGGAAGAATAATCTGAGGAGGATGTGCAGGAGAGGGAGGAGCTTGAGGAAGAATAATCTGAGGAGGATGTGCAGGAGAGGGAGGAGCTTGAGCAAGAATAATCTGAGGAGGAGGTGCAGGAGAGGGAGGAGCTTGAGAAAGAATAATCTGAGGAGCATGTGCAGGAGAGGGAGGAACAAGATATATCGGTTGAGGAGGAGGTGAAGGAGAGGGAGGAACAAAATAAACATGCTGAGGTGAAGGAGGGGGAAAAACAAAAGAAGGAGCAGGAGCAGGAGCAGCACCAGGAAGAAAAACCAGTTGAGGCTGAGCACAAAGTTGAGGTTGACCACAATTCTAGAACGAGTATGAAATGGTAAATTATTTAATTTCTCATAGAGGGTCACGCTCTTCTTACCTGGCACTCAGCCCTGGCTATCAATAATAATGCCACAACGGCAAAGTTGACCAATAAATTCATTTTTGATTACGTCCTGAGAACGATTCACCTTCAGAGCTGAAATTTAACTGAAAGACGAAACTTTTCTTAATGCCTCTAAAGGCATTAAATAGAAATATCAAATTGAAACTGGAACCGGATCGATTGGTCATATGATTGATATGGTTTCCTCAATTTAACCTTTCACCATAAAGAAGTTATATATAGATTTGACACAGGTAAACTAAAACTCTTCATTTTTGATTATTTTATTCTTGCGAACAGCCGTTTATTTAATATAGATTTTAATATAGATTTATTTTCAACGCTTTGTTGGGCGAATCAGCATTATTGACGCTTTATTGGTTTTGTACATGCGCCAGTGCATTCCGTCTGCTCTTTTTACTCTAGTCGTATAATATCGGCCGTTCAGGTTACTAGAAAGACAAAAATGATTTAAAACATTGCATCGTAGTAAAAGTGCAGAGATTGGTTACCTTCCTCGCTTCAAGCCCTTATAATACCAATATCCACCATGATATCTTGCTGCCAACGAGTTACGGTTATTTTCTCGGTCATATGTAGAAAAGTCCACGTTAATATGCTTGCTCAGTCTATCGTGACTACCTTGGAATTGTCCCAGACTTCTAATCCTATAGTTTTCACTCTCGGGACCTAAGACAAAGTTATCGTATCGGGCCCAGTAGTGTTTATTCTTATAGCCCTTTATAACGATATACAGCTCGTTGCGTTGATAGTTGGTGAGCTGATAGATATTCTCCAGGCCGAGGAAGAACTCGCCCCCAAGCTTCCCAAACCCGTTTTTATATTCAGCCCAGTTATTATAAAAGTCTATGGAGCCGTCGTACCTGCGCTGGATGACGAGCCACCCGGGTCCTGCTGTCTGACTATCACATAATACGGAAAAAGGCTTTACGCCGGGCACACAAATTGTAACAATACTCAAAGTAACAGCATAGGCAGCACAGCTAGCTTGCATGTCAGGATCTGTACATAGATCAGTAGTTAAATTTGTAGGTTGAGCTGTAGATAGATCAGTAGAAGGAGGTGGAGGAGGAGGTGTTGGTGGTGTAGGTAGATCTGTAGAAGGAGGTGGAGGAGGACGTGTTGGTGGTGTAGGTGGATTTGTAGAAGGAGGTAGAGGAGGAGGTGTTGGTGGTGTAGGTGGATCTGTAGAAGGAGGTGGAGGAGGAGGTGTTGGTGGTGTAGGTGGATCCTTAGAAGGAGGTGGCGGACGAGGACGTGTTGGTGGTGTAGGTGGATCTGTAGAAGGAGGTGGAGGAGGAGGTGTTGGTGGTGTAGGTAGATCTGTAGAAGGAGGTGGAGGAGGACGTGTTGGTGGTGTAGGTGGATTTGTAGAAGGAGGTAGAGGAGGAGGTGTTGGTGGTGTAGGTGGATCTGTAGAAGGAGGTGGAGGAGGAGGTGTTGGTGGTGTAGGTAGATCTGTAGAAGGAGGTGGAGGAGGACGTGTTGGTGGTGTAGGTGGATTTGTAGAAGGAGGTAGAGGAGGAGGTGTTGGTGGTGTAGGTGGATCTGTAGTAGGAGGTGGAGGAGGAGGTGTTGGTGGTGTAGGTGGATCCTTAGAAGGAGGTGGCGGATGAGGACGTGTTGGTGGTGTAGGTGGATTTGTAGAAGGAGGTGGAGGAAGTGTTGGTGGTGTAGGTAGATCTGTAGAAGGAGGTGGAGGAGGACGTGTTGGTGGTGTAGGTGGATCTGTAGAAGGAGGTGGAGGAGGAGGTGTTGGTGGTGTAGGTAGATCTGTAGAAGGAGGTGGAGGAGGAGGTGTTGGTGGTGTAGGTGGATCTGTAGTAGGTGGAGGAAGAGGTGTTGGTGGTGTAGGTGGATCCTTAGAAGGAGGTGGCGGATGAGGAGGTGTTGGTGGTGTAGGTGGATTTGTAGAAGGAGGTGGAGGAGGAGGTGTTGGTGGTGTAGATAGATCTATAGGAGGTGTAAGTGTAGGACATGTAGCAGGAGAATCTGTGGGATAAGAAGGCGATGTAGCAGGATATAGAGGAACAGAAGATGCAATGCATTTTTTTAAATCTTGTTCAATAGCGGTAACATCTTGGTTAATTTTGTTAGCTAATTCTTGTAAGATCTTCACGTTTATCTGAAGTTTCGTCAGTTGAATCTGTAGAATCAAACTATTTCGATCGGTATCTTTAACCGTCTGACACACTTGCGGTTTGAACGACTCAATCGATTTCTTAAGTGAGGCAATTTGCTCGCTTTGATTTTTTGATTGCACACTCAGAATAAATTCCATGCTCTTAATTTTTGTTTCCTGCTGTACCTTGATGTTTTGTTGTGCTTTCCATTGCTTCTGGATAAAGTCCTAGAGCGCTCATAGAAAAATATATAATTTCATTTCTCATCTAGGCTCACACTCTATTTACCTCGCACTCAGCAGTTATGACTGGTTTTAATATTGCCAAAATGGCAACAATTATCAGCAACTTCATTTTTGAATACGTCTAGCAAACCATTCGACTTGAAGCTCTGAAAGTGAACTAAAAAAAAGTTTACTTATGACTTAAGGTGGCTCTAATGGGATTAGATAGAAATATCAAAGTGAAACTACAACCGTATTGATTAGTTACACCAGATTAATTTTCTCAATTTAACCTTTCACCTTAAAATGATAAGACAGGACCGGACCTTCTCTTCTCTTTGTGAATCATATTTATTTCACAATATATTTTTTCAGGCCGCGTTAAGGACATGCAGGCAATTGGGCCCGTCGAGACAAAATTGCTATACACAATGCAATGGATATTACTTTATGCCGCCGAGGAGTGCGCTGACGATGAGGGCGGCGATGAGCTGGGCTTGGGCGATGCTGCGGAGCCCAAGGCCAAGGCTATGGATCAGTATTTATTCTCGGTGCCAACGATAACAGTAAGATGACAGCTCTATGGATATAGTAATTTATATTGAGATCTAATCTGATTGTAATTTGCAGCTGTTTGTGTATCTGTTTGCGCCCATAATACATCACTTAAAGGAATCGGATTTTCAAAACATTCGCTTGGAGAATGGAATCAAACTGTGGCAGGGCATGTGGGACAATCGAGCACCCGGTGCACCGTGCTTTACGGCGCCTGTCAAGCCGAAAGCACGCAATTTGTTGTGTGCACCCACGCCGAAGGGTTCGACCGATGTGTTTCAGGGTCGCAAGCACTCGCTGGGACCCGACGCCATGTCTCCCAAGGCAGACTCGCCCCAGAGCGGTCTTAGCGACTATGGCCAACAAGATGAGGAGGTAAACATGACACAAAGCATTATACCATACTAGAGTTTACAACCTAACGTGGTTTTGTCTAGGGCTCCTGGGTGTCCTCGCCCAAGGAATTTTTTCCCGAGACCATACCCGAAGAGGCGTCAAGTGTGGAGGACGAGCGCGTGGTCATCTTTCGATTGCCCTCTGCACCGCAGCTCATGGACAACTCCTTTTTCACGGTAAGCCTTTGAAACTCTATTGAGTATCAACTTCTTAAGTTTTTTATTTTCAGGCTGATGCAAGTTTGCTGCAGCAGCAACAGCAACAGCAGCAGCAGCAACAACAATCGCAAAGTCGTCGCGGCAGCCACCAATCGATGAACTCGAGGGACAAGGAAAAGCCGTCAACCAAATTTGAATTCGATCAACAGGAGCTGACGCGTGGCGCCTCCATGAAGGAGAAACGTAGCGCATCGATTGAGAAAGAATCGGATACCGAAAAGTCGGAGAGTGGTAAGGTGGATGTGTCGGCAGCTACCTTCTTGGACGTGGCTGTACTGCGCTGTCTATTCATCTCACATTGGCAGGAGGAGGGCATCTTCTGGAGCCTGCAGTACCTGTACAACAGGTGAGTGTACAGCGGCTGATCATAGCTTATCATAGCTAAACCAAATCTACCGCCCTTTGCAGACTTAGTGAAATTGGTGAGGAGGCATCCATCACATTGAATCAGCCCCGAAAACGTTCCAATTCGCTGCCCATACCACAAATCGAGATCTCACTGTACCAGGGACCGGGCAGCAACAGTCGCGACAGTCCAGGCAGCTCTGTAGTCAAGGATTATATTGAAATACCAGAGGCAGCCGCCGCAGTGACAACCAGTGCAGTGGGTAAGCCGTCCAGCAGGTATATCTCAATCAAACAACTTCAAGCGTAATCCATTCTTTCAGATGAAACCCCGAGCGCGCCTAGCACCTCGGAGCGACGCGGCAGCGAGAAGAAGAAACGCGTCAAAATGGCCGATCTGAGGGCATTTGTCGAAACGAAAATGTTCTCGAAATCGGAAAAGAACTTGGAAAAAGTAGGGCTCGATACAAACTCTGCCAATGGCAAGAATCCACTGCAACATGCAGTAAGCCGAATGCTAAAAGCTAACTAATTTTATAGCAACACCCCCACGGTCCTCAACTAGTACACCTGCTTAGATTTCTAGTTAGCTTCCACTTGTTAGCGAAAGCTTTGTTTCTTTCTTGCGCTGTTGCCAAAGTTAATGCCGTTATCGGTTCTATAAAGCCAACTCGAATTCAAGTTAATTGCCTAATACTTTTCTCTTGCCAGGAATATCATCGCAGCCTGGACACAGGCGAGAAGAAACTGTCGCGATCTGCGTCAATGATAACTCGGGAGCCGGCTAGCAATCTAATCAAGGGCAAGTCCATGCCCAGCTTAAGGTAAGCCCATTGACTATACCACGACTATCACACATATAAAATGTCAAACTCAATTAGGCCCAGACACACACAGATACAAAACTGAACTCTATTGTTAATAACTTCATTTATGTTAACTTTATATATAAATGATATCAAACTTACTATCTTTTATGAACTGAACAACCAGCTGTCTGCTTGATAGCGGGTGAGTTTTGGTCTCCAGCTTGATTCTATATCTATTAACCAACTTTCAACTATCAACTGTGTCTATATCTATATACTATATCTACACACTAGATAAACTATACCTATTTTCCTTAGGCTAATGCCGTTTCACCTACCAGTTTGCCTGAACACCCAAAGCTCCCTTTTAAAAACTTTGCAAACTTTGCTCTCTTAGCTGTGGCCAGCCCCTTGCTTGTTAAATTAAGGCTTTTTGCTTAAGGCGCATGGTAAATTTAACATGAGGATTAGGAATTTAACATTTAGTTAGCTTCAATCTGAAGCTAAAGTATTAATGATGTGAAATTGAATAAGATGTGTGCCGACTAGCAAACCGCATGTTAAATTTACCATGAACTTTTTATCCGACTGCTTTTACGCCCACTTTTTTGCACGCCGTTTGTTTTGACTAATGCCATGCACCTACGACTCTCGCATATACTCTACAATATGCCAGATTTTACAGATACGTAGAGCCGCCAAAGGCATCAAGGCCGCCACAGACGACCTGCCCCCGTGGCACCGCCTTCTATCCACGTAATCCCATTATTACGGTCACAGAACACACGCCCACGCCCTCGCCGGACTATATGAAGCGACAGGTAGATCGGAGATATATGTAAATATATATAATTGACTAATTGTCGTGACTTTGAGCAGGGCTCCATTGACTCGCAATTGGATGCTTTGAGCAACGGCGGGAGCATCGTTGGCGCTGGAGGCAATGGTAGCGCCGGTGGCGGCAGCAACGCCACACGCTACCGTGGACCCATGCTGCGCTCTCACACGGACTCCCACATAGATTACACGGGTGTGGACGAGTCCGAGGCGCCAGGCTCCTCCTTCTATATCACACGCGATGGCGGCATCGACTATGAAATCGTGCTGCTGGCTGTGAGCAGCGTGTTCAAGCGAGATCCCTCGCAAGTCTGCTCGCTGCGCGTGCTGGAGGCGGGCCTCAACATTTGCGAGCTGCTCATCGAGATGGGCGTATTGAAGCTGGGCGAGCATCCGCACGAGATATCGATGGGCATAACACGACGTGCACTTCAGGTGCTCGGCTGCCCACATGGCTGCAACGAAGGTGAGTGAATGAGCTGCTCAGAGTTGCTAGGGCTCCATTGAATATGCATCCACCCTTACAGGTGTTCGAGGTCCGCCCGCTGACTTCTTGCGCAACCAGTGCCAGAAGATTATATCGCGCATGCTGCGACAAGCCGGACAGCGCACCAAGCGGCATCTCCAGGAGATGGTGAAGACATCGCCATTGCCAGAGCTCATCGACTACTTCCATGCCTTTCTCGCCTTCTGTGTGGATCCCAGCTCGCTGCTGTCGCCGCTGAGTAAGTCGGATCTGCCCTATCCAGCTATGCCCAGTCACTAAAACAGCTTTGATTGATGTCGCACCAAATTCCCAATTGCAAAATGTTTTCCATTTTTAGTTCCAGCCCAAAATTTATGATTCTTTACTCTTTATACTCGTTCATATAGTGAACCAAAGCATATTAGCGTAGCAGACTCCATAAAGTAAATATATTATGGATGGGGACTACGAACTGAGTCGATTTAGGCATGTACGCCTATCTGTCTGTCCGTCCGTCCGTCCGTCTGCCTGTCCGTCCGTCCGTCCATCCGTATGCTTGAACGCGAGCTAGAGACTTACATTTTACTTGTTATCGATTCGAAACATGATTAAAAAATTCAAATTTATTAAAATATAACTCGCGGGTCTTTAGAGCTCGAGTCTGTAATTTTGTATAAGACTTTATAAATATTGTAAAAAATTTTAATTTTTGTTAAATTTTAGATGCTTTCTCCCAATTTCCCTAAATTCTTTAAATTGCCGTTCAATTGCAAATATGAGTTTGATTATTTAATAGACTGACAAATATTCCTATTAATATGTTGATCACATAGCTGCTATTAGAGCTAGAAGTCTGTAGGCTATGCTTGCCTGTTCCACCGGCATCATCAGTTAGGCCTTTTTGGGCGAGTATTGCGCAGTCGGTTGCATCCGACTGCAGTGCTTACATTCGTATCTGTATATCTGTCTATATATAATATATATTCATATATTGCTCTCTGTGTGTGGTTTGATATTGCATGCAACAAGTTTTGCTAATGCTTTTGAGTTGTAAACCTCCCTCCCGCCCCATTTGTTGCCTCTGACCTCCTCCAATATACTCGTACGTTGTATATATATGTATGTATGTATGTATATATAATGATGATGCATATAGCTCATAAACGTCAGAGTGGATATAAAAATGCTAACACCGATCTTGGCGGTGTACCAGGTCAGGGCGGCTATTCCAGCAATTTTAGCGGCGGCATCAGCGGCGGCGCCGAGGGTCAAGTGGTTGGCGCCATATTCAAGCAGCTCGTCAGTCGCTTTGTCGACGCCAGCAAGGACCTGAAGCTGCCGGAGAATGTGGCCCTCTATGGTGACATACGCCAGCTGGTGACGTATGTGAAGGGCGCACATGGCGGACCCTTTCGCCTAGTTGCACTCAGTGGCATATTGGCCGTAACGCCGCGGCCACACAAGAAGGGACCGACACCCCAGACGACAAGGGTGATCAGGTAGGCTCACCCAATTGGTCCCTGAACTCAACAAGCTAATTAGCTTACACTCTGGACAGGCATATACCCCAAGCGAATGCGATGCACGTGGTGGTGCAGAGTGATGACAATCGGTCACAGCGCCGGCTGCTGCTGAAGAAGCGCAGCACGTCCTCCGCCTGCGCCGTGGTGAGTCTTCACTTCTAGTCCACAACATGCGCTGAGCCGTGTTGGTCTTCCAATTGCAGAGCCTGCTGGAGACGGAGCCGTGCGACGAGCACTACAAGACCAGCCAGTCGCCGTTGAGCAACTTCCGACGTCGCACCACTGGCGTGCGGCCCACGTTGACGCCGCGGCACAGTGAGCGGGCGCTGCTCTCCGATTCGACGTCCAGCTCGGAACGCAATTCGCTGGGACGGCTCAGCGGCTTGGTGCGCTGGTTTCGCGGCACGCCCAAAGAGGCCTCATCGATTGATCTGGAGATTGGTTCGCTAAATCCAGAGATAACATCGACATTCATGCGGCACGCCTCGCTGAAGATCCAACGGGGTCGCTCCAGCGATGGCATCGGTCGTTCCATACAGCGTGCCAAGCGACGCGTTGAGCGACGTCTGAACCGTTTCGGCGGCATTGTGAAGGGCAAGAAGAAGGTGGGCGGCATCGAAGAGACAGCCGACTATAGTCGCCGCAGCTCCTCCGACATGTGCGACGGCCCACGTGAGTCCGAAGTGGTCATACTCAAGGAACGCAAGCTGGTGCCCACCGAGCCGGTGCGGGTGGGCATGCTGCGGCTCTCCTTCCTGCTGGAGACCTGTGCGCCGGGCTGCTTCCCAGACCCCCAGCTCATTGCAGCCGTCTTGGATTTGGTATGCGGATACTCTCAGTCCAAAATGAATCTAGCCCCAACTCAAGCTCTGTCCAATTGCAGCCCCAAGCGCCGCTGGTGACGCGTGCCACATTTTTGCTCGAGTGCGCGCACTTTGTGCATCTGTGCAACAAGGGCCAGTGGCCCATCTGGATGAAGCAGAATGTGGGCGGCTATCGCGCTTCCGGCGCCAACATCAACCCCGCCCAGATGAAGCAGCAGGTCAGCCAAACCAGCGCTCGTCGCACACACATCCTGCTGCGCGCCGCTGGCAAAATGTTCCACCAATGGGCCGAGATGGTGGGCGCACGGCTCGAGGAGCTGCTGTTCACCGAACGTCTGCAGTTCGAGGCGCTGAATGCCAGTCTCACAGATCCGGAGAAACAGCGCGAGCTGCTGCAACAGGATGAGGAGGAAGACTTCCTGGACGAGTCCTCGGTCAATCCGCATGGCAACGATTGTCCGCACGCGCTCAAGCTGATTGCCTGCGTGCTGCTCTTCGAGATTACGGCCTTCCTGCGGGACACGTACATCACGCTGCCAAAGACCTCAAAGATGCTGCATCGCGACCGACCCGCACCCTGGGAGAAGGTTTACCGCGAGGCCAATCGCCGTTGGTCCATGGCCCTCAGCTCCATGGGCCACTCGCAGACCTCTGCCCAGAGCCTGCAGTCCATAGCCGCGGGCAACGATGGGGCTGGCCAAACGGAGCGCAAAATCTCATTTGTCCTTCACGAGCCGGACAACGAGTCGGAGAACAGCAGCAACACGACACTGACTAAGGAGGGCGAGGAAGGTGCGTATCAATCGACATTGGGTCGCCCACACGAGGTCAACTCTCTTAATTAGTCACTCACTTATCATTGTCAGCTCGTCGACCCACTGCCTCGGCTGTTCGTCCATTCCTGCTGCGCCGCGGCACAGCGACCACAACTGGAGGCTCCTTCAAGCGTCGCTCGCTCAAGCTGCGACGCAACACCAAGGACAGCAAAGAGATCGAAACAGATTGTAAGTCATTCCACTGTGATCTCCTGGGTAAATCTACATTAGGTTTATCTTTTATGCCAGTTAACATGCAATCGCGACGCAAAGTGTCATCGCTCTCGGACCGCAGTGACACCTCCGAGCAGGGCGTCATTAGCGGCGGCGAGGAGTCACCGGGCATACTCAGCGACGATCAGCAGCCGGAGTCGCCGACGGACTCCAATGAAAACGATGACACGGCCAAGAATATGCCCTGGCTGAAGGCCGTCATCGATTTGCTCACCAGCTACAATTACTACTGCACCCACAAGGGCTACTGCCACCCCTTCTGCTACAAGCGTCACATGCGCTCTTGCACGAGACTCATAAAGGCCACCCGAAAGGTAGGCGCCCCATCGATGAGTCTCCAATATTGTTCCACACTTGAATTCGCTTTGCTTTTGCTCAGGTTTATGGCAAGGAATTTGGCTTTACTTTCGATGCGGATCATCCCACCGTGGAGCCTACGGTCATCAGCTCGTCAAAGCCCTCGGCTCGACCACGTTCTACGCGCAAAGTCTCTGAGCAGAGCTCAACACAAACTTCTCCATCTAAGCGCAAGGATAGCTTGTCGCGAAAGGATCGGTAAGTTGAGCCGCAGCACAGATATACGATGACAAAATCCATCTGAAACGAAATATGAATAGGATTAGCGATGATCCGGACATTGATATGGCCGAGAAGCTGGCGCGCAGCTTCCGGCAGGAGAAGGAGAAGAAGCTGCAGGAGGAGCCGCCCATCCTGAAGTTCATCCGCATACACATACGCAATCTCTTTCACTTCCCGCTGGCCACCATGCTGAAGGGCGCCGTGGTGCTCAGCGAGGAGCTGGTCATAGAGGCCATGCCCGCTGCCTGGGAGCTGCTGCTGGAAACGAATCACGACACAGCCACCTCCAGTGCTGCGGTCTTCCTCATGGGCTCGGTGAAGGCGCAAAATTTCGCCTTTGACATTATGCAGCGAGCGCTGAAGCACAAGAATCCGGACATACGCATCGGAGCAATTCAGCGGTATTTGGTGCTGTGGAAGTGTCGCTTCCATGTCTGGCCACGCATGGAGGAGAATGCACATGATGCTACGTTCAAGGTGCCACCGGGTGGCATTGAGTTCACGTTGCCCTCGCCCAAAATCGGCATTGAGAGTTTGCCCGTTGTGGATCCGCCCTGGATGCCCGTACAGCAGACCAAGGACATGGACATGACCCTCAACCAGGACAGACATGTGAGTGAACAAATCATATCTAATCCTGTCCAATTCGAATGCCAACGTACCCCACACACTTTCAGCGCTCCCTGGTGACCGCCACCAAAAGCCGCAAGATGCAGCAAACCGAGGCCATACGAAATGCTCTGCGCCAGCAGCGCGACAAGCAGCGAGCGGAGCGGCATAGTTTCCTCATCACGATGATACCCATTAGCCAGCAGGCTTCTCACGAGCCGGGCATGGAGCATGAGGACCATGAGATTGAGGAGGATTTGGATGGCACACGCACCTCCTCGCATCTGCATCATGCCCACTCGCTCTTCCCCTCGGTGCTGTGCTCGTCGGTGATGCAGATTGTCGGTTGTTTGGATGACGCCGCCATTGGATCCGATGGCAATGCTGTCTATGAGGTGGCCTACCAGGTGATCTGGGTGTGCCTGGTCGAGGAGTCCGCCCTGTTCTTGCGCTACGTATTCGAACGCTTGACGCGAGATCGACAGGATCAGATGTTCAAGCTACTGCGACATCTGATACGCTTTGTGCCTCGCCTGCCGCAGCAGGCTGCCTTCGCTCTATACAACTCCATCATTGGCTACATTATGTTCTATGTGCGCTCCTCCAATGAGCTCAAGCAGGAGGTAGACTCGAACTAAAACTTATAGTTTATATATAATTAATTCCTGGTCTCTCCAGCTGGTGGGCTCGGCGTTATCGGTTTTGTGGATGGTGGTGCACTCAGTGCACGGCATCATGTTCAAGGATCTCAAGCAAATATTGCGCAAGGAGCAATGTGATGCCTCGATTCTGCTGACCGCCAATGTGCCCGCTGCCAAGAAGATTGTGGTGCATGGGCCGGCGGACGATGACTACAACATACCCTCACAGTTTCCCGTGCAGGAGGATACGCTCTTCTGCCAGCTGCTGAAGGAAGCGTTAGACTACTATCCCATTGATGAGAAGAGCATTACCCACTATTGCCTGGTGGACTATAAGAGCAGTAAGTCAACTCTCCAGCGGACACTTTGTAACAAAATGAATCTAAATCCTCTTTGTCGCCCTTTGCAGACAAAATCCTCAATCCCAATTGGTACATACGAGACTTGTACTTCTTCAAGCGCTCGCAGTATCCGGAGGTGCGCCTGATGCTGATGCGTCCGGAGGAATCATTTCTAGCGCTGCAGAAGCAAGAGTTGACCAAGAAATTTGTGGAAATCGGCAAAGTCCACTTGACTTGGGCAATATTGAAGAACGTGGACATGGTTGTGCAGCGCGTTGTCTTTCTGCACGAGGAACTTATGAAGCTGCCCTCGTTTCCGCGCAAAGCACTCGAAGTGGACCTCGATCTGCATCACGGCGGTGAATATGGCAAGGTGCTGCTCGGCCTGGATGTGCTGCACAAGTTCATGTGGGTGCGCTTGATCGCGCGCATGTTCGAGGCGATGGCCGGAAATTTCGCCTACTCGGCGGACATTCAACTCTTCCTGAATGTGCTGTCCGGTGCGTCCATACTGCATGCGGAGGACTCGTGCATTATGCGCTATGTGATGGCCACATTCATTAATGCGGCCTTCAATTTCAAGAATATCTTCTCCACGAATGGCTACTTTATGATCATGCCCACCCTGCTGCAGGTGTATTCGCTCCATCAGACCAACAAGCTGATCACCACGACCATCGAATACGCCGTGAAGCAGTTCTATCTGCTAAATCGCAAGCCCTTCATACTGCAAATGTTTGGCTCCGTTTCGGCTATACTGGACACGGACGAGGATGGCACCTATGGCGAGGCGCACAAGGTGCAATCCAGCTGCCTCTTCAACCTGCTACTCAGCCTCGAAGATCCCTCCCCCGATCCGCTCAACATAGCCGAGCTGGTCAAGGAGCCAAAGCCACTGAAGGCCATCGACTTTTGTTATCACGACGAGGATGACGATGTAACAGTGCTCGACTGCATCACTCTATGCGTGATGGTTGTCTCCTATTCGGCGGAGAGCACACGAGGCTATCAGATGCTGGCAAGTATTACCCATAAAATCAAATTTTCTTTAACGTCCTACAGTCTTCTCGTTGTGGAGTTAAGTCAAACGCTTTGAGTATATTAATATCACCTCTAATAAACTAGTCAGTTACCCCCAATTAGATCACTCGTTAGCTGTAGTTAGTAGGGGATCTAATAGTCGGATACTTTTGATTAATACCAATTTGATGCATCCCAAACAGATCATACTGGAAGCCATATTGCCCTGTTACTTACAGCAGATCCAATCGCCCAGCTATATTCCACTGCAGGGCAAATCCGAGAGAGATATAATACTCCAATTGGCTGTGGCCATACGCACCATGGTCCACAACTGCGAGGGCTTGGCCAAGAGCTACAACGGTCCCTATCGCAACAGCCCGGAGCACAAAGGCTCGTCGCAGCGCAACTGCAGTCGCGGTCCACCCTGCTCACCCGGCATGGACTTCGAGGAGGAGTCGCACACGAAGTACGCCACAGATCCGCGCACCAAGAACATGATGGATTCGGCCGAAGATTCAGAGATGATACGCACTGAATACCGACGTCCGAGAGATGTCCTGCTCTCCGTCGTTGCGGATTTCCTAACCAAGTCGACGACACGTCTCTACGAGCTGGCCAAGAAGCTGCCGGCAAATGACAGCAAGCCCACCGAAGTGCTGGACGCCAAGTGTCATATACGTTTGGCAGACATCGCCCACTCGCTGCTCAAAGTGTCACCCTACGATCCCGAGTCCATGGCCTGTCGTGGGCTACAGCGCTATATGCAGTCGGTGCTGCCGCGTGCCGAATGGTCAAATGATACGCTGCGGAATGCTCTGGTCACAGTGCTGCGTCGCATCGACAAGGTGTTCCTTAAGATATCCAAGAAGCCATCCATACGCCGCAACACGGACTGGGAGGCAGCCGCCGGACTGCTCAAGGGCATACACGAGACAATTATACGGCATCCGTACGTCCTTCACTGGCAGCAGATGAAGACCCTCATCTCGACCGTTCAGAATCTGATTGTGAATGAGCCGGGCAGCGGTGGCATACCGGAGGGCGTGTCCAGTGCAGGTGCAGCGCTCATGTCTCAGAATCCGCCGGCCTTTTTCTGCTCGGCCGTGGTGCGTCTGGTGGCCCTACAAGTGGTGAGCCCCGTGGACTGTTTCTCGCTCGTGCAAATTTGCGGCGGCAGCGCCGAATTCGCCACGCAGGAAAAGGCCGAAGGATTTCTAATGCATCTGATAATGCCACTGTGCTTGAAGGTCTGCTCCGGACGCGGCGTCTCCGACGTGGGCGAGCTGAAGATGAGCGACGTCTCATTTCTGCTAACCGCCGTGCTAAATGCCATGAGTCCGCCCGCCGGCCGCACCGGCCAGGCCGTTTCACAGATCAATCGGGTTACGGGAGATTTGCGTGCGGGCTCCCTCACCTTCACGGGCAGCCGGGACGCCAAGCGCCCGGCTCGCATCTCGGGCTCTCTATATCAGGCGGCTTTCCTGGCCCTGCGCATTGTGTGCATTTGCTTTGAGAATCGTTTGTCCAGCGAATGGCCGCGTATAGTGCGCGTCATGCGAGATCTGGGCAGGCGCAACGAAGCAGCTCCAGACCTATGGAGCTTTATGGAATTCGTTGTCACGCATCGCACGCCCCTCTACATCGTCCTGCTGCCCTTCATCCTGCATAAGGTTTGGCGAACTGCCTGATCTCCTATCAGTTGACTCCTTCATTGCTGCCTTTCAGATCTCCCAGCCACCCATCGGCGACCACGAGCGGCACATGCAATTCATCATTAGGGAGCGACTGCGCGGCACTCCGCCTCAGGGCGGACTCAAGTCGAAGGGCGCACTGCTGCTCGAGCTGGCACGCGAGCTGCGCGACCTACGTGACGAGCTGGAGGACAAGCGCTACGGTAAGGCTGCCAGCAATCCAGAGTCTTCCTCTCATTCCTCAGTTTCTCGTCCCGACAGTGTCCACGGATCGCGAGAGCTCCGAGCAGAAGAAGAGCGATGTGGCGGCAGCTACCAGCGCGGCCGATGCCCACAAGTCGCAGCAGCGACCCTCGCTAATATCCATCTTCACGGGCACCACCACCGGGCAGGCGACCCACTCGCATGTCTCCGCCGTGCCCATTGATTCGCGCAGTGGCTCCGGCGGCATTTGCACGCCCAGTGATACACTCTCGCAGCAAACTCTGCATCCACCGCGTGAATCTCTGTCCAGCAGCTCCACGGGCCGCGATCCACACACCACAACTAGTGAGAGTCAGAGTGGTGAGGGCGCTGCTGGCTCCGCGCCTACGCTAGTCGGTCAGCCAACGGGCAGCGGGCCGAGTGGCAGCTCAGCCCTGCCGCCGGGCATTGCCTCGCAGCTGTCGCACTCGCAGTCACTGCAGCAGGCGCCGTTCAAGGCGCAGCCGCCCAAATTACGATTTGTCTCATCCGTGGAGTTCCGACACTCCTCGGGGGAGACCTCAACGACGCCATTGTCACCAGAAAGTCCAGCAGAGGACAGTTCGGGCGATCATACGCGTTCGCGTCTGCAACGCTCCAAGGCTGCCAGTCGCAAGACCTTCCGACTCAAGCGCAGTCGCCTCACTCCAATGGAGCCGCCCAGCATTGTAAGCAGCTCGAATATTTCTCTCTCTCTCGCTCCACAGACAGACACTAACCAGTGCATCCGACAGGTCACGTCGCTCTCTCAGGAGCAAGAGCAGCAGACGAAAGCCATTGGCGAAATATCCTGGGACTCGGTCTCGCAAACATCATCCACATCCGGCTATCGGGATAACAATAGCCTCCAGACCGGCTTGCTCTCGCCGGACGGCTCGCTGGGCGGGCTGACCTTGGGCCGTTCGCCTTCGCAGCACTCGCTACTTATGGTCTTCGAAGGTCAGGACGAGGACACGCTCATTTAACAATCACAGAACGGCGACCGAGCCTACGAGCTTTAGGGACAGCCTCAATACACAAATCTAATTTTACTTAGCTAGCCTTAACACATATAATACGTACTAAATTAGCTGACAAATTAGCAAATTAACAAAGCTCTCTGTTAAGTTTTCTAGAAGCATATACTTAAGATTAGCTGTTGTTCCATTGTGTGCCGAGATTTTATATGTTTTGTAGTTGAACTAGGAATTAAATAAATTAATTTGGTAGCCGTTCGAATACTATCTAATCTATTACTCTATTACTATCTAATCTATTAGACTTTTAAAAGAGTTCTTAGCATTTGAATATATTCAATATGAATTTAAAATTAAGCGATTTATGACAATTGAGATATTATTTCAATCAAGTGTAGCTTTAAAAATAATTGAGTCTGAAGCCGACTAACTGTCGACAGCTTTGGCTGCTGAGGCCACCTTTTGGCGATTCTCCTTGACCAACTTACGCCACTCCATCCACTTGGCCAGCTCGGGCTGTTCGCTGAGGTTGCTGTGGCTTTGCTGCTCCAGCTGCATGTAGTAGGCCTCGCGCAATATCTTAAACGCTTGGATGCTATAGTATGGCTGCTGAGTGACGGGATCAAAGTAGCGTGCCGGCAATCGAGTTATCGGGCAAATGCCGCTTGAGGTCCTTGGTGCACGTTTCGGGCGGAAAATCGCATTGAAAGCCTTATCATTGAAATCATTTTCAAAGGTTACGAACGCGCGCTCGCACCGGCCAGTCGCATCATTCTGCTGGCCTGTTCGTGTGGGCATGTTACGAATGACGGGCATGGTCAATGAATGATAGCGGATGGTTGGTCCAATGAAAGCTCTCTTGGTGGGCCGTGTCTTCTTCTTTTCCAGCTCCATTTTTTGGAATTTCTCTAAAAAAAACATTTGCAAATGCAGTTAGAGAGTTAGGTATGTAGTCAGCATTGATTTGTGCACAAACCCAAGGATTTAATGTTCTCCTCCTCTGTTAGTTTCGCCTCCGCGAGCAACTCTTCCTGCGTGGGCATATAGTCCTCCACGCGCACCTTCTTCTTTTTGCGTTTGCGTGCATCGTCCAGTTCTTTGAGTCGTATCTTTGTCGCCTGTGTTTTAATGGCCGTGGATGTGCGTATGGACTTCCGGCCGGAGTCCAGGACGGTAAAGCGCGGACGCACTCTACGCTTGACCACGCCACCAGCTCCACGTTTCTTATGTAGCGCTGTGCCAGCCTTAGTTTCCTTCTTGGCAAGTGGCTTGGCTGGCTCCTATTTGAGAAGTTGATATTATCAATGTGACAGTGTGGAATACTTTGATACTCACTTTATAAGCCTTTGTGTTGACACCGCCGCGTTTGCGCTTCTTGTCGGGCGCCTCCTCCTGATCGGATACGGGCTCATCCTGTTCGTCTATGCTGAAATCTGAGTCCACAACATCCTCTTCTTCGTCCTTTTGACTTTAACAACGAAATGCTTATCAATATTTGCCCATGCAATTAATTATCAATGTACTTACACATATTCCTTGTCGTCTTCCTCGTCCTGAAAGCCGCCATATGACGTTTTGTAAAATTCATCCTCCTCCTCGTCGAGCAACTTGGCTATCTTATTGCCCGCATTCTGGCGACGCGAGCGCTCGGCAGCCATTTGTTAATAATAATTGTATGTATTTTACTTTACGCACTTTTTAATTGTAAACAATAACATTTGACGCGTTTCTGCTTTTTGCCTGTGAATGCCATTCACTGTGAATGGCATTTGCTACCTGAATGCCATTCACTGTGAATACACACTGACTGTCTTTGCCATTCACACAGAACCGCCAAAGTTAATGCTAGCAAAATTTATTTACTGCATTTTAATACAATATTAATACAAATCCAATATTTTTCTATGACTTATTAACATATACTAGTTGCTTATGGTCTGAAATATTAAATGAACTGAAATTGATGCTATAAGCTGCATTGTTGCGAATATTTTGTCAATAGAAGCGCATTCAAAAGTTGCCCCAAGCCGAACCATTTGCCGCTTACTCTCTACAACATGACGACGTCTCGTCGATCTCATTGCACTTTGGACTTTCTCTTGTGTGTTGATTGGTCGCGATTTAAACAGTTTCAGTTGTCAGCGCAGATAGTTCAGAGTCTTTATAGCGAGCGGGTTACACTTTGGACCACACACAATGATTAACACTGGAAAATTGGCAGGACGCACTCTGTTCATCACGGGCGCCTCCAGGGGCATTGGCAAGGCGATCGCCTTGAAGGCAGCTCGCGATGGTGCCAACATTGTGGTGGCTGCCAAGACAGCCGAGCCGCATCCGAAGTTGCCGGGTACGATTTACACAGCCGCCGAGGAGATCGAAAAGGCGGGTGGACGCGCCCATCCTTGTATTGTGGATGTGCGCGACGAGCAACAGGTGCGCACCGCCGTCCAGGAGGCTGTGGCCAAATTCGGCGGCATCGATATCGTTGTGAACAATGCGAGTGCCATTTCGCTGACCAATACTCCAGACACCGAGATGAAACGCTATGATCTAATGCACAACATCAACACGCGCGGCACATTCCTGGTCTCGAAGGAGTGTCTGCCCTACCTGCAGAAGAGCAACCATGCCCACATCCTGAACATCTCGCCACCGCTGAGCATGAAGGCCAAGTGGTTTGGCCCCCATGTCGCCTACACGATGGCTAAGTACGGCATGTCCATGTGTGTGCTGGGCATGGCGGCGGAGTTCCAAGACCGCGGCATAGCCGTCAACGCACTCTGGCCACGCACGGCCATCCACACGGCTGCCATTGAGATGCTGACGGGCCCCGACAGCGCCAGCTGGTCGCGCAAGCCAGAGATCATGGCCGATGCGGCATACGCCATCCTGTGCCGGGAGCCCAAGCAGTTCAGCGGCCAGTTCTTCATTGACGACGAGGTGCTCGAGTCAGTGGGCGTCAAGGATCTGACAGACTATGCCTGTGTTCGTGAAAACGCCGACAGCCTAATGGTTGACTTCTTTGTGGAGGCAAAGGGTGCGCCAGCCGAGGGAGCAGCAACAGCAGCCAAGCCTTCAGCTGCCACTGCTGAGGCTGGCTCTGGCGATGATAAAATACCGCAACTTTTCAAGAAAATCGAATCTCTGCTCTCTCCTGAGATCGTTGGTAAGACGCAGGCCGTATTCCAGTTCAACATCAGTGGCGACAAGCCGGGCACCTGGTTTCTGGATCTGAAGAATGGTTCGGGTGCCTGCGGCAGTGGCGCCCCGCCAGGCGCCCCGGACGCAACTCTATCCATGAACGCGAACAACTTCTTCGACATGTTCTCGGGCAAACTGAAGGCGGCACCGGCCTACATGTCCGGCAAGCTAAAGATTAGCGGAGACTTTCAGAAGGCGCTCAAATTGGAGAAGCTGATGAAGGCGCTCAAGTCCAAGTTGTAGATCCTAAGATTCCATAAATCCAAATAAATAAAGACTTCGACCTATTTACAACTACGCTTTATGTATTTGAATACAAATTTAAAATCAATTTCAACGAAACAACCAAAACAATTGTTTTCCGCGCATTAAAAAAGAAGAAAAAAAATACTTGAAAATAGTACTCAACATATGGGCTGTGAAATGCTCAAAAGGTAATGTTAACTAACATTTCTGTTGAGCGCCTCATTTTCGATAGTCTCATTTCGGCAGCCCTAATTTTCGGCTTGCGCTCTGTGACCTCAGTGACTCTCATTCATTGTGCAGCCGGCAACAAAATTGAGCGGCTTCTCTGGAATCAATTTAATTAGTCGTTTAATAACGCTGAATTAAAGACTGAGCAGCAAAAATCGTGCACACAAATCGATATATCAGTTAATTAGTTCTTATCGAAAATCCCTGTTCTTGTTATTCTAATCTAATTTTGCTATCGATAGTACACAGCTTGTATGTCATCCCTAAGTAACATATGAATTCATCATGCTGTTTTGCTTCGATTGAGTAGCCGTCCTTAAGTTTTTTGTAGCTAGCCGGTCAATATGCCAGTGCGAGTCTATGGATCAGCATAACACGGACTAATATATATATCTATATATATATTACACATACTCATCATGGCCTCGTCATCATACAAGGTATGTTCCATATGGCACGTACATTCGATGTTTTAATTCAATATTCACCGTAGAGCAAAGCGGAGCAGCTGATCAAATGCTTTTGCGGCTGCAGCGATCTGAGCGTGGAGGAAGTGCGTCGCATTTACACGCTGTCGAACAGTGTGCAGCAGACGCTGCTGGATCCGCAGGCTGCGCTGCTACTGCGGCGCTATCTGGAGATGCAGCAGGTGGGCGACAAGGGCGAGACGCTACAGTACCTGGATGTCTATGAGAAGTGCGCCGAGTTCCTGCTGGAGGAGCAGCGCACATTTACATTAGATCACATCGATGAGTTGACCGATCTGGGCCTGGCCTATCGGCACGAACGCGACCTGATGCGACGCACCCTGGGCGGCCAGGAGTCCGACATAAAGAGCGGCCTCAACGCCATTCAGGGCGACTGCCGCAACGAGATTGAGGCGAGCAGCGACTACAAGGACTTCCGGGACGCAATACTGGCAAAGATGAAGAGAATACCCAAGTGATCGCTGACCAACAGCACAGGTGCTGCCGTATGCCTTAATATACTTAAATATAGCATCAAATGTAAACAAACCGAACCGCACTCTGCCTCAGCCCCAGCCCAATTAGAGCCCAGCGAATTCGTGGTCCACCAAAACACATTAGTCACGTGCATTAGCAACAAGCCCGCGAGGCGGCTAGCTATCTTAGCTTAGTTAAATATTGTACTATCTACGTTTTAAGCCTCCATCACCAATGTATTCTCCCACAATTATGCTTAGTTACGTCACGCGCCTTTTTGCAAACGTCCAATATATTCCTATTATAGGCAAAGTCCGCTCTTTTAAGTTCTTATCTGTATGTATATAAAATGTAATTCGAAAGCAAAGTGATTAAGATTACTCATATTCGTCCACTGCATTTCTATAATATATATTGAACATGTATAGAGATAACTTCGTATGCCCCAATTTCTCTCCCTCTCTCCTTATTTTGATTACGATTCAAGTAGGTCTAATCTCTCTGAATTCCCTCATATATATGAGAGTGAAACCCAATACGATAAAGATGATATACATGTATGTGGCATTATGGAATTCGTTTTCTATGATATATATGTGGAATTATGGAATTCGTTCGTATATATATGTCTGTATGCATGGGATTCCCCTGTTGATGCTTCGTCTCCGTCTCGTCGGCAGAGAGATTGCCTGGAAGCATTTGTCTGTATCGCTTCTGCTGCTGCTGCTCTTGGGAGTGCTTTCACTGCTGCTACTGACATATCTTCAGCTGTTGCCGCTCCTGACATATCTTCAGCTGCTGCTGCTCCTGGCAGTTCTTCCACTGCTGCTCCTAACAACTCTTGCACTGCCGCTGTCACTGCATTTGCCACAGAACCTCAAGCATATACTATTGCTTCTGCTGCCCATTCCGCTGCAGTGCTGCCTGACGCTGCTTGATAATGCGGCTATTGCTGCTGCTCCAGTTGACGCTCCCGTCTCGTCTCCTCCAGCGCAAACAACAGGATAATCAGCACATTTTGTACATATCTTATACGAGTCACAGGCTCTCACTGCTCTCTCAATAAATAGGATTCGTCCTTGTTTTCTACACACACCTAGAATTGGCTGCTGTACATATATATTCTCGTTAAGCACATGAAAGTTAAAACTAAACATATATATTTATATATATAGGGGAGTATATATATAGATATATTTACGTGAATGCTTAAGAACTAAACTGATTTGAACTAGGCAAGGTAACGCTTTAGGTCTTCTTCCACGAGTAATACATTTCCATGGGCTTGTTCACCTGCCAAATTGAAAATTGAAATTGCGATTAGTTTGTGGTTGAGCTTTGGGTTTGGTGGCCTTGGGGCACTCACCTTCCAGAACTTGTCGTTGACCTGATGCAGCGTCTGGTTGCCATTCAGGATGACCAGCTGCTGCGGCTGCGGCGCCACATAGATGCAGAAGTTGAGCAGACGACAGGCTTCCGGCAGATCGGCGCCCAGGTCGAGCGTCAGACGAATCGCTAGATACTTGCTGAGATGGTCGACAGTGGCGTTCGCCGTCGTCTTGATGTACCGTATGCAGTTGTCCTTGAGCGCTCGGATTAGCTGGTTGTCGGCGGACATCTCCGTGGGATGTGGCTTGAAGACTAGCTCGATTTCGTCATTGATGCCCAGTTCGCCGTTGCCCTCGCCCTCGGTATCGATGTTCGAGTCGCCCTCGGTGCGGCAATCCATTTGTGAGTCCGACTCGGACTCCTCCGAGCGCTCCGATGTCATCACCGACATCGCACGCTTCGGCTTCGTGCTGCTCGAATTGGATGGCACCGGAGATGGTGTACTCCGTACCGAAGGCGGATTCGATCCATCATCCACTTGCATGCGACTCGATGAGGTGCTGGCGCCCGATGTGCCCGCCGTTGTCGCAACCAGGCTGGTGGTGGTGTTAGTGGCGTTGCTGCTACTGCTGCCGCTGCTGCCACTGACGGGTGTTGTCGCAGCTGCTGCGCCTGAAGCAGCAGACGCAGCCCCAGCTCCAGTTGCTCCGCCTGCGTCTCGGTCAGTGCCATTCGTGTTGCTGTTGCTGTCATTGGACGCCGTATCGTGGGCATTCACACCACGATTGGCATTGCCAGCGTTCCCACCGGCTCCATTGTTGTTGGCAGCGGCTCCACCCCCGCCGCCCCCCTTGTTGGTGCGGAAGCGCTGCGGCCGGTTCTGCGACTGCAGCTTGATGCCCTCGTTGATGGAGTTGACGAGCGCCTTCTGCGACTGTGTCGGATTGAATTTGGCCATGATCTTCTCCTGCGAGGCCTCGTACTCCTCGCGACTAGGATATATCTTCGAGATGAGCAAGTCGAAGTTGGGGTCGGCGCGCAGCGAGCGCTTGGACACGAGTTTCTTGCGGCAAGTGGGGCATTCCTTGTTGCCCGAACGCAGTGCGGTCACAATGCAGTCCGAGCAGAACCGATGCAAGCACTCCTTGGTGGTCATCGTCTTCTTCAGCATGTCCAGGCAAATGGGGCACATCAGCTCGCTGTGCAGGCTGCGCGGCGAGACGGCGATCTCGGTGCTGTCTGTGATTATTTCTTGTGGCTTGCGCTGCAGCTCGTACAGGGACAGATCCCATGTTTTATTTTGCGTTGGTTCCAGCGAGGCCATCCTCTCACTTAATTCTCTTTTATTTTTCGTTTTCACACAAATTTTCACTTCACTCTGCGTTCATTCGATAGCTCAGCGTTTGTTTACCATCGAGGGTATGTTATCGAATGGGTCCAACTGACGCCGATACTATCGCAACCATTTCGACATCTGGCAGCACTGCAAGTGTTCAAATAAGTGTGTGTGTATGTATGTGTGTTTGCATTCGTGCAGATTCTGGAAGTTTTCTTTATGGCTAATTGCATAGCTTTCATTTCCAAGCACAATTTGACAATGCATCGACACTCCAACTGCGGCCATGCCTGATTGACAGGCGTCACTCAAGTGCATTTGACAGAATCGCACCAAATATGGCTTAAATATCGCATAGCCGTTAACTAAATTGCAGCCGCCTGGAATGTGTGCCAATTGCCAAATTGATGCACCACTTGCCGGTGTCTCTCAACTCGCATGCCTCAGAGACACTTTATTCCCAGCCAATGGGTTTTCCAGTCAGCTGCGTCAGCCGCCTGACTTTTCTCCAACTCAATCGCCTGTCACGTCAAATTGCCGCTGTGCATGCGTTCCAAGCCCAAGTGACGTAGCAGTTAGCTAATGTGCATGTGCAATGCGCACATATGTATATGTACGTACAGTGAAAGAAATTTTCATAACTTAATGCATTTTAATTGCTTAAAAAAAATTTCAATATATTTTTTTTATATCTTTAAAATATTTGTTATATTATATTTGTATTTTTCTATTTATCAGTTACTGGTAAACAAAATTGAATCAAATTTTAAATTGTACTCAATATTATTTCGAGTGTATGGCGCCGCATTTGCTGGACACTTAAGCGCGTGACAAGTAAAGACATTTGTCAACTGACATGGCCAATGCTGGCTAATGCCAGGGCTAAGGCCCGCATTGCACCTTTTAACTGCCTCATTAAGGGGCATAGCTAATGAGCGGTACGTGTAGGCGTGCCTAGAGATTTTCTCTGTCTTGCTGCCAATCATCATCATCATCATCCTCATCATCATCATCCCGGACAGTTTCCACTTATCGAGACTCGCTGACTCTCTGACTCTCGACACCAATTGAACCATTGCACCCACACGACGCTTGCGGATCAGTGCTTGTCCTCGATTCCAGCTGGGCCACAGGTTCATGACCCAAATGCTGACCAAATGCCAACTCTTCCTACTTTCAGCTTGAAGCGGCTAAGACTTCGGGTCCAGCATTCCCAAGCTGAGTTTGCGTTTTATTGACATTAATCATTGGCAGCCTCTTGTTAAAATTTGCAACTAAACGCTTGGAACTCTATTGCATGAATGCATGGCTTAAATACCCTGTAAGCGGTCAAAGCGGCATAGACTATGATAGACGTGGAGGTGGGCATGGGATTTTGGACTACAAACTCTACGTTTTTAGGTACAATCTTGAATTTTGAAATGAAAGTATAGGGTATCTTTTAGTCAGGCATGTTTGTGCATGAACTATATAATGTGTGACATGTTCTAATATGAGTGTATGTGCAGGGTAGCTTTTAGTGGTGCATGCTCATAGCTCAAGTCTTAATAGTATCAGGGAATATTGAATATTACAAATAGTATATACATAGTTAGGGTATCTTCTCGCCGAGCTTACGCTCTGACTCGTTAGCACACATTCTTAGCTGTGTATTTTATGTCTTATTTATGGCTAGTTGTTAATGACAATGCATGACGTTCGTCTTTGGTCAACCAGGCACTCGAAACTCCATTCAAATGGCCTTTTCTTTCTCTCTCGCTCTCCATTTATTTGTCTTTCTCTTGTTATTTATTTGTTGTTTGTTGCTCGAATGCAATTTTTCTAGCCTTCCATTTTTCTATTCGCTGTAGATGCAGCAGAGACGAAAGCCCCCATCCAAGAATCGTCTAGGATGGGGGCTTCGTCTCTCCTCCAGTGTTTCAATCCGTTCGGCGTACGACCGGAAGCTCGAACATTTTTGCTTCCTTTTCTAGTTTTTTTTTTCTTTCCTTTTCGCAGTGCGTTGTCTGCGCCATTTTGTTTACTTTTTTGGTCATTTTTTATGGGCATGCACGCAAAAGGAGTATATTGGGTTACAAGTTGGCGGAATATTTTAGTTAGAGCATTGAAGTCTTCTATTATAAATAGACTTGAATCAAAAGCAAAAGTTGCTCTAATCTTTTAATAATGTAAGATTCTCTTTTCTGCTCTGCAAATGAACAGTGATGCCATATCGATATATATCGTTTATTCAAGATGCAAAATTTGCACATCATTAGGCGAAGAGGTGAGATTAGAGCTGAGCTGCCTTAGAAAAAATAAGTATTTATCGATAACTATTTGATTTGATTTGCATTGGCCCATCAATAATGTTAGAGAAATATGTTATCGATAACTACTTGATTTTTTTGTTAAATTTGTCCATCAATAATATTAGGCGGCCATTAACGCCCGATTAGAATTCTTTTTTCTTTTCGTCGTCTGCGCCATTGTTGGCTCAAGTGAAAGTTTCGGCTCAAATTTGAAGTTCGCCATTTGGAAATTTGGCGAATGTATAATGGAGCATAACTAGCGTAAAAGCGTCCGAACATGACCGCGTCGGGGACCAAACCAATTTGCTGGCGTTGTTGCTGAAATTGTAGAGAGCGCCGCTAGAGTATAGAGTGGGCAACGTGGCAGTTAACCTTAGTCGCCGGCTAAATCCTTAGCCTCTGCTCCAATTCAATTCAATTTCTGTGCGAACTGAATGCAACTGTAGTGCATTCCAGGCCACACAGCCAAACAGTTGGCATGCCGGAGACAGCGACGGTCTGCGTAGCGGCACCCACCCATACACTCGCACACATGGACACAGACACACACACATATGCAGCGAGTGAGTGCATACAATCTGTTCGCTCGAGCACTTGGCCAACAATTTGACAATAACGAGCTGGGCGAGCTGCCCGCCCAATTTCCAAACCAAGCCTGAAGTTGAAAAGCCTGCCACCACAGAACAATAATAATAGCAACAACCACATAACAAGCAGCAACACGCTGCAGCAAGAGGGCTGCACGACTAACGAATACCCAGTACTCTACTCTCTCCCTCTCTCGTCTAGTGCTTTATGAACTATGAGATTTCAAATATTAGTGGTAGATATCATGATATAGCAGCGTGTGTACAAGGTATCTTGCAGTCAGGCAGTGTCACAGTTAATTTATAGAATTGACCAATATCCCTAATATCCCTCAAATAGAATCTGCATTCACCCATCTTGTCACTCTTCCTACAATCCTATAAAATGTGTACGAACATATTTAATTTTTACTTCTATCTGCTATAGGTCATATATAATCATTCATTCACTTTCCAAAGGCTGCACATAGGGTATATAACAATTGGACTTTTCAATTGTTTGGCCCGTTGTCCAAATATTGCCAGGTCGAGTGAGCCACAGCGCGTGTTGGGCTCATTATTATGAAGCGCTCTGGGCCTTTGTCTTCCACTGGTTTGGCTCGCTCTGCTTTTGGCGAGGCCATAAATAAATCTCAATTAAAGTGCAACCCTTTGCTTATTTTTCATAGAAAGGGCATTATAAATTTGTCACGATGTGGACAGTTGGAGCAAGCTGGGAAAAATTGGCGAAGACTTGCTGACTCTTAAATTCGTATAATAAGCGAAGCTAAAAATAAATAAAATATATGAAATATCTAAAAAGAATAATTTTGTATTAGTTTGATAATTTTTTAGACTGCCCTCGCATACAGATATTTAAGTCTTGTTTAAATGCGTATTATAAACGAAGAAATTTAATTAAATATTTAAAATAATTTCTTATATATTAGTTTCCTAACTTTATAGCCTACCCTCGCATGTGAATATTTATAAGAGTATTTAATTTTCGCCCGGTCCGCGGCTAACTGTGCTTTTGTTTTTGGCGGATAGAGGGCGTGTTTGTGCGGGATAACAATCAATCAGTGAGCCGGCGAGTGAGTGGCAAGAGTAACAGCAGGACTCCAGCTCCTGCTGCTTGTCCCACGTTCACACCACGCCCGAGCCAAAGGCAGACGCCTTTTCGGCAGCCGCCATGCTTTATTCTTTTGTCTATGCCAGCCAAACTCCCGCAACTGCAGCCGCTTCCCCTGCCACGCCGCACCGCACCTGTATGTGCTTTATATTGCCGTTGTTGTTGTTGTCGTTTTTGTTGCTGTTTGTTTTTCACTGTCCAGCCTAGACCCTGGGCTGGGACTAAGTCTCAGTCGCAGTCGTTAAGCGTGACTTTCTTATTGTTGTTTGTTGGCTTTTTGCATACCGACAGCAGCAAACGGCAAGCGGCGAGCAAACAAAAGAGCCGAAGCTGCAGCAGCCGAAGCCTAAAAACCAAAACCCGAAGCCAAAATGTTGCCCGCTTGGGCGCTGGACATTCAGTCTTCGACAAGTTATTGTCGCGTGTGGACGTGTTAGCGGTTAAACATAAGCGTAACAGCTCGAGAACTGTAAATCACGTTTAAAAGTGCACTGTTAAAGTTAACATAACGCGCAACTTTGGCGCCATCGAGCGATGCGCTGTTAAGCATACACATTCAAGAACAACAACATTTTATGTTAATCACAATGAGTGCAACAAGAACAAAAACAATCTCAAACATAACAACAATAAAAGCGGCTATCAACTGGCGTTGGCTATGGTAAGTCAACATATCTATATAAATATATTTATATATATATGGAGGTATGCAGCTTCAGCTGCTTATGCGCAGCCAAGAGAGTCCTTTGAGCCGATCTGTTTGCGTGGCAGCAACAGCCCAGCTCACCACTGGCTTCTCCTCCTCCGCCAGCCGCTCCGTTTGCGTGCTGCTGCAGCTATGTGGGCATAGACATACATATATATACATGATTTATGGGGCATTATCAGTGTTACCTACTCTGTGGTCTTTCGCTCGGTCTGGGTTTGCGCCTGCTTCTGTGGCTGCTTGCTGGGCCTGGCTGCTGGCCTGGCCCAGATCCCGAACCTGCTGCACTGCAGCCGTTTGCTTGGTCTGTGAAGACGAGCAAGTGAATCGACTCGATGCTTCGGCTTGACCAGCTTCGCCTGCCTGGCTGCATCCTGCGCCTGCGCCTGCGCCTGCTCCTGCTCCAGTCGTTGTCTCACCAATTCCAGCTGCTTGCACTCCACCAGCTGATTGATAGACTCAACGCCGTTGTGCAACAGATTGCTCTGACTAGTCATAGATTCCAATAGCAAGTTGACCACACGCTCCTGGAGCTGAAACACCGCCTCCTCGCCCGGCCCCATCTGCTCCGTGGTGCTCGGGTTGTCTGTCTGCGAGGAGTTATCCTGTCGGAACCTATTGAACATTGTCTGAGTGCTTTTCATAGCCGTCGGAATGGCCATGACCTCGGTCTGCGTCCACCTGGACTTCAGCTCCAGTATCACCTGCGTGGAGCGCACCTCCGTTTGGATGCGCTTCGTCTGGCAGCTGGCGGAGTTGAAGATTTGCTTAGTGGTCTGCTGATGCCTGGACACCATCAGACTCAGATCCATCGTATCCACGGCGCGCTGCGAGTATTGAAGCACAGGTGTTTGGGTATCTGCCTCCCTAGTCGTCGGAGTCGGAGGGTCCTCCTTTATGTCGGAGCTCGACTGGCTAGCGGCATCGCAGAGGCTCCTCATCCGCAGTCGTTTGGAGCGCCTGCCTCTTCGCATGCACTTGACCTGCCTTATCGTCAGGTAGCCACCCTGCAACACGTAGCAGAGCATGAAGCTAATAGGGGTTATCAATGGAGCAGTTATCACTAAGTTAGTCCACCTCAGAGCTCACCTTGCTTTGCCGCACTTGATGCGCTTGTGTCGCAGCAGCGGACCCTCCTCCGACGACATGGACAACTGCAGCAAGGCCTTCAAATTCACCTTAAACATGGCTGAAAACAAAAATAAAAACAAAAACAAAAATGATTTTCAATTTCGACAATTAAATCAAAGCTCAAATAAAATGTCTCTATAAATAGAAAATGTGAACATAAAACTAACGAAAGTTTTGTTCCCAAATAAATGAGCCTGAAGAGAAGTGTGCCGATTGGTAAATCCTTGATCCTTGATCCTTGTTGAAAGATCCATCTTTTTGTAAATAGAGTATATATAAAAGATATATACGGTTATTCTGAACTTTAAGACTTGGTAAGGTTTCGTCCTTTTAGTGTTGATATCTGAGTAAGATTCCTATTATATAGGAACTGCTATTCGAAATATTGTATTCGAATTTTGGATAAAAAAATGTATTGGATTTACGCATTGGCCTCCTATTTTCTCTTCTTCTTTTTTCTCTTCTCTAAACTTCTCTACTTTTTAAAATTTTCTACTGCTTATACACCTTCTTATTGGAAATATTGCCTGTTAGGGTATCTGAGCCTCCTCAGATTCGCTTTTACCCTGAACCCATTGAAAACGGGAAATCAGGGTATAATGGATATGTAACAGGCATTATTAATTAGGACGACGAGTTTATCTCACACATCTTTGAAGCTTGAGTCACTAAACCTTATATTTAGCTTTATATATATTTTTTACAATTTTGATTTTTGTTATATTTTGGATACGGCCTGGAAATTTCCAGGTATTGGGGTAATTACCCCAAAATTCTTAAAATATAAGTTTAGTTGCAAATATTTCCAATATGTGAATGAGTTTGCATTTTAATCAAACTGATTTATATACCCATCGAATTTTTATATCGTATGCTGAAAATTTCATTGAAATCCCTAAAGTAACAAAACATGTATTAAAAAAATTTGCTACATTTGCAAATGCACGCGGTAGCAGCGTTCAGCGTACGCATTCAAACTCGAAAATTTTTTGGTGATGCGCGTTCTAGTCTTGGTCAGCTAATATTTTGCTTTCTTGCTCTTTTTTTAGATCACAAAAGTTTTATAATTTTAGGCTAAATATAAGGTGAAAATATAGATTAAACGGCGTGCAGGGTATCTCCTAGTCGATCACGCCCGACTAGAGTTTTGTAACTTGTCTCAGTCACTTTTTGCCGTGTGTTGAATTAAAAGGCCAATCGACTGAGTTGTGTCTGCGTCTGGCCACAAATCTGTTCAATTTTGACACGCAGCCCTTTGCGAATTTGTCTTTTCGAACACGCAAACTTTGTGTTGTTCGTTGTTTTCGGTTGTTTTTTGTTGTTTGTTGTTGTGGTTTCTCTCTGTCTTCTTTTTTGGCCGCGGGGACTCTTTGTGCTGTTGCTGGTTGCATTAATAATTCACATACGCCACATCTGCTGTCTGCGAACTCACGGCAAAAAGGGAGCTGCGTTCGATTATTTTTCAATTTATCAACCGGACCCCAGCTCAGTCCGCCGAACGAGAGAAGCTGCCCTCGGTTGGGCTGGCAATTGGTGGTCAGTGCTAAATACGTGTCGATTGGAATACAATTTGATTTGACTGCTGCTGCTGCTGCTGCTGCTGGCAGTGCAATTGGAGGCAGCGCATTGTCGTGCCATATGCCCGGGCCGTGCTCCGCCGAGTCAACGACTTGCCCCTGCTTAAGCATCAATCAGAGGCGGCCGCCTCTAATCCCGCCTGGGGGGCGCATTGGTTTTTAAGTCTTGACTCACAATTTATGCCAGCTTCGATCAAAACTAACTTGAATACACTTACGTGCGGGTATAATGGCGAAGTAATTGCACGAGAGCATTCTAACTTAAAATTGTTAAGTTTTATACCAATTTGAATTGAAAGCTGTTTCTACCGTATACATAACAGTCTGGCAGCCTCTATATAGCAGCTTCTAGTGTATACATAACAATCTGGCAGCCTCTGTTAAATACATATAAATTTATGCCAATTGTTTAGCTGCCAAATTCTAAGCGCCAATTTATGCCAAATTTCAAAGCAAATTGCGTAAATAGTATGGCAGCTCTAAGGGCTAAATATGGAAGTATTGGCAACGTTGCGTTAAGCATCATTTATTGTAAGAGTATTTAAACTGCGGCGCCGCCATAATAGACATTTTTTATTTTAAATTTTTTTTGCTTTGCGCATAGAACGTTGCATGCATTATGTGTTTGTGTCTGTGTGTGTGTATCTTCAGGCTAAGTCTTGTCTTGGGACCCACTGCCAAATGCCAGGCACGTCGCTACGCTGTGGTCGCCTTCGGTTACATTTGATGCATAAAACTTCGTCAATATGTGCTCACATACATAAGTGTATGTATGCATGTGTGTGTGTGTGTGTGTGTGTGTGTGTATGTGTCCAGTATAATTTGCTGCTTGGCCCTGCTTAGTCGGTCAATAACTTTTGGCGCTGTGAAGACATCGATATTGGCACAGCCAAATGATTTTCTGGAGCATTCTGCCAGACCGTTATATTGCCGATGCTATCAGCCTCCCTCTCTCTCTCTGTCTTCCACTGTATGTGACGCTGTGGTTGTTGTTGTTGCTGTAGCTTGCAAGTGAAATTCTCTCACACCCCTCCACTGAACCGTAGCGCATGTGACTTTCGTCTATGCTCGGTTTCTCAACTATTCATTTTACACACACACACACACACACACACACTCATATATTACATTGTAATTGACTAGCATGTGTGTCTGTGTGTACGTGCTCATTTGCATTTTTAGTCGCTTTTCTTTGCGCTTTCTTCCTTATTATTGGTGGGCAACAACAACAACAAGAACAACAATAGCATTAGAACTTTGTTGCACTAGAGCGGAGCGCACGCCGTATTATCAAAAAGAAATCGAGAAGCCTAATCGAAAGATTTCTACTCCAATAGAAATTTAAATTTCTAATATTAATTATATATTGATTATATACTTTTGAATAATATAAAATCAGAGTTTTTATTTATTTTTTTTTATTAAATTATTTATTTTATTTATTATTTATTTACTTCAATGAATCTAAAACAACAAATTTAATTTAGTCGAAATAATAAAAAATAAATTGACATTTTTATACTTTTGAATAATATAAAATCAGAGGTTTTATTTATTTATTTATTTTATTTATTTTTTATTGATTTTATTTATTATTTATTTATTTAAATGAATCTAAAACTACAAATTTAATTAAGTCAAAATAAAAATAAAAAATTTATATTTTTATACAAATACATTTAAATAATATAAAATCAGTGGTTTTATTTATTTATTTATTTTTTTCTCTTATTTATTATTTATATATTTAAATAAAAGATAAGAAATTTAATATTTTTATATAAATATTAGCTTTTATTTATTTATTTAATTTATTATTTATTTAATTGAAATGAATAAAATAAATTAAATTTAGTCAATATATAATGCCCACAATATATAATGCTTTTAAACAAATTTACAGAGGTTAAAGCTTTTCAACTGAGATATTCGTAATCTTTATTAGTTGGGAATTTTCTGTGAGTTTTTACAAAAGTATGGGATTAAGGGGAAGTGTGGTATCAAATCCAACCAAGGTTTTCGATTTGACTTAATTAATGACTACTTACTATCATAATAAACACAATAGATAAAAGGTTTAAAAGCAAATGAATCTAAAATAAAATGTTGCTAAGATATATTTTGATTTTCCATTTGGGATAGTATTGTGCTAAGCTTATAAAATAATGTAGAAACAGCTAATATATAAAAATAAACATATTCATTAAATATAGTCAATATATATAGTTGATAATAACTTTAATCATGCTTCACCTGCGTGACACGCGCTCATCTCTGGCTTGCACCCCTTGGCCACTTGTCAGTCGGCTAGCTGGCTGGCTGGCTGGCTGGCCCATTCGTTGGCTCGTTTCGCTGGGTTTAGAATTTCAAAAGGTTGGCCGCTTCTTAAATTCAGCTCAAAATGCATTCAGTTGGCTCTTGACTGGGATTACAACGGCGGCCCATCGAATGTGGCATGGCACTGACGCTTGATTGACCCTGAACCCCGGAGATATGTGAGGTGCAGCACACTTAATCCCTTACAGAGTTTCGCACATAAAATCCAAAAATACTAGCAAATAAAGAAGACAGACCATAAAATGAGTTTTTATTTTGCAGTTTATGCTGCTTCCTCTGCCTGGCTGCTGCGGCGCAGGCGCAGGCGGGCAGCAACGGTAGCGGCAACGGCAGCGGCAGCGGCAGCAACTCCTCTCCAGCGATTGCCAAGGATGCCGCGCATATGTATAAAATCAAGAGGCAGGACAAATACCAGCAGCAGCAGCAGCAACAGTTGCCCCAACAGTTGCAGCTGCGGGGCAGCCAGGGCGACGTTGTTCCAGCCCAGCAACAAAAACAACTGAAACGACGCACACATGCACTCAACAAGAAGATGCTCAGGTGAGTGACGATGCGAGGCTTGGGGGGAGCCCACCAGCTCATTTTGGGCTTAATTAATGCAACGTGTCTAGTGCCAAAGAACAAGAACAGCAACAGCAAGAACAACCAGCAACTGTTGCTCACGTCTGTGTCTAGCTGGCGTGTCTGTGCGCTCATAAATTATATTATGATATATTCATGGTAAACGTTTAGGGCTAACTGGACAGCCCGACGGACAGAGACAGCCCCCTTTGCTATCTAAATATATATCTAAGTGGGTTTTCACTGAGTGAGGCCAAATTGAAATGTAGCTTTAAAGGTAGTCAACATTCATTTTGATTGCAATCACTTTCTGGCAACGCTATTCATATAGTTTTATACCAATTCATTAAGGACTATGAATGTATTATAGATGAGTCCACAGTCAGAAAGATTTTTATTTTGATTAATTGAACTGCATTTGATAAGATATTTAATTAAAAATTTAAATACAAATTTAAATTTATTTTATTTGAATCTGTCAACCTTTTCTCTCTGTGTATTGCACTTGCAGCTAAATTGAAATTTACTGCAACTATAAAAGTTGTTAACATTCAAAAATGGCGCCCTGATTGCCTTTGATTGCAATCAGTTTCTGGCAACGCTTTTCATATTTATTTTTATACCAATTCATTAATCATAAAGGACTATGAACGTACATACCTTTCCGCAGTCTGGTAGCTCTGTCATTGGTGAAAAGTATTAAAAAGCTTTTGGCATTGGCACTAATTAATACCAAACTGTTAATTGAACTGCATCTGGTAACCTACTTAAATTAAAATTAAATAAAACTTAAACTAAATTTTAATTAAAATTAAGAAAATATTAAATTTAAATCAAATTAAAATTTAATTAAATTTAAATTTAATTTAAAAATATATTTTTGTTAATTTTTTTCTCTCTGTGAATTACACTTGCATTAAAATTTAATAAATTAAAATTAAACCTAATTTTAATTAATGCGTTTGTCCACCTTTTCTCTCTGTGCATTGCACTTGCATTAAATTCAAATTTAATAAAAATCAAATCTAATTTAAATGAATATTTTTGTCAACCTTTTCTCTCTGTGCACTGCACTTGCAGCAAACTGGGTTTTGTGAAGGTGAAGGCGCCGAACAGCCATAACCGGAAACGCTTGGCCGTTGAGTCACGACGTCACGCATCGCGGGATGATTCACACATGTTCATCATCAAATTGCCGCCAAATCTGCACTACTATACGGGGCCCAACAGCGTGCGCAACACGCTGGATGCTGTCAAGGGGCAGCAGCAGCAGGAGCAGAAGAAGCAGCAGCAACAGCAGCAGCGACAGCAGCAAGAGAAGCCTCATCAAGTGACCAACGGCATCCATGACAACGCACCCAACATGCCAGCAGATGCCAGCGAGGCGTCGGCGTTGAAAACTAACGGGAAAAAGGTAAACGGGATTCCATTAGGTTACGCCAAAAAAAAAAAGGAAAAGAAAGAAAAAACAACAATGTAAAGAACTGGCTCTAATATCGCTTCTTCGGGCCTGCCTGGCCTGGTCGGGTTTGGTCTCGCCAACAGTTGATAAACATCGCGCGCGCGCATGCGCACAAAACAAATTGCAAAAGCAAAATACACACACACACACACACACGCACACGTAGACAGGGGCCGAGCTGAAAATGGATTACCCATGTGGGCCATTGCTTTTCGTCGGCTGCTGCAGCCATGGCTCACCCATATAGACAACAAATAAGTAAGAGTGCTTCAGTCCAAGCTGATCGACCATGAGATACCCAGCAACTGGCATAGTCAGCTTACCAAAGAGATGTGCCTTATCGACTTAGACCAAATTAATGCTATTATCGATAACTTCAACTAAGACAATCAATTATCGGCGCCTGCCAGCCCATGGTATTTGTTATCGATATTTTTATTTTTCACTCAAATTAGTAGTCAGTCTTATTTTATGCCAATCAATATGCCAACTTCTTCTTCGGATAGACTTACAGGGTATAAATAGCTTAAGCACACATGCACGTCCAACTGGCGACCGAGTTACCAAGTTCGGGCACAGCTTCCAGACATTATTGTGGCAGTGGCAAAGGCAGTGACAGCTACTCCACAGTCGCAGCTATTTATATACCTGTGGAAGATGCCATTGCAAATTCAGCTGCAGTTGCAGCAGTTGTTGCTGTTGTTGCTCATGCTGTTGCTGCGGCTGTGTCAATGTCAATGTTGCTGCATGCGGCAGGCATAAAAATTATTACGCTCTCACGGCTCCAGCTTTAAATAAATATGCAAGCCATGGGCCATTAACCAACTTCAATTAAAAATGCAATTTGTTAGGAGACACTCGTTGACTAATTTATGGCGCTTGGCCAAAAGCCAGCAGCCGATACGGCTCATGTTAATGCAACAGTTGCTGTTACTGTAAATGTTAATTAAAATGTAACTGGTGTTATCAATATGCATGGCTAATGTTAATATTGCAGCAACTGTTACTGTTATTGGCAATTTAAATTGTCAGAAATGTAAATAGCATGTAAATTAACAGGAATATAAATATTATTAATATTATTATTAATAGCTCAATACCCTATCCCAAAGATATACCTAATGATAATAGTATTGTTAATGTTACTGCTAATTTACATGCCATTAACATTTCTGGCAATTTACAACAGGGTACATACATTAAACTTCCTTTAACAGCACTATTATTACTGTTATTGCCACTGTTAACTAATACTGTTACTAACACTACCCCTGTTACCACCACTGTTAATGCTCCTGCTAATCTTACAGTTACTGTTAACAAACATTTTATACACTCTACATTCGCATCTAATCAGTACTCATGACGCATTGCAGGTCTCGTTTCCGTTTAGCTCGAATGGACGGCCAGCTCGTATCTATCATTGGAATCTGCCTGTGCTGAAGCAGGCACTGCAAAGGAATCCGCATTTCTCGCACGTCTCGGCGGCGGATCGCAATCGTCTGCTGGACATTGAGAAGATACCGACCTGGCGCAAGCCCTGGGAGAATGACACGATCGACAAGTCCTTTACAGCGGGCAGCGGCAAGTCCAAGTACAGGAAGTCGCTGAAGCAGAAGTCGCCCACGTACTACGCACCCTCGCAGGTGGTCAACAAGCAGAGCTTCCACAAATACTTCGCCGGCAATGGCAAGCCCAAGGGGCTCTACGTGATCAAGGAGCACCAGACGAAGCCGCAGTTCTATCAGAATATCATATCATAAGATTTTTACTTTCCGTTTTGTCAGCTATCCAATGCCACTTAAGCTCGGCATGCATCTATAAGACTGTGGTGTGGGCATTTGCTAATTATAGAGTTTTATTTTTCTAATGTATGTACCACGCATATGAAACCCTACATTATATACTGACTATATATATTCCAGTCACATGTGGACTGTATTTCTTTTCAAGCATTTCCGTCCAACTTCTGCGAACTGTAAGCAACATGCAAATGGCTCGCAATCGTGACTAAACAATCAACTGGAATTTATTTATTAACAAATAATCAGCTTCTCGTATACTTAAGTGCATGCACGAATTTGTTTAAACAAATAAATATGACTGATTTAAAACAAACATTTGCTCATGAAAATAGTTCAATTTATGCAACAATTGCAAAGGCCCCAAATATCATCTATAGGTCGAGGACCTGAAACGCGATTTGGGAGAGTGAGATAAACTTAAGAAAGAAATAAAGATAGAAATACAAATGCAGATACAAACAGATATAGATAAAGATACATTTACAGATACAGATACAGATGCAGATGCAGATACAGATGCAGATTCAGATGCAGATACAGATACAGATACAGATACAGATACAGATACAGATACAGATACAGATACAGATACAGATACAGATACAGATACAGATACAGATACAGATACAGATACAGATACAGATACAGATACAGATACAGATACAGATACAGATACAGATACAGATACAGATACAGATACAGATACAGATACAGATACAGATACAGATACAGATACAGATACAGATACAGATACAGATACAGATACAGATACAGATACAGATACAGATACAGATACAGATACAGATACAGATACAGATACAGATACAGATACAGATACAGATACAGATACAGATACAGATACAGATACATAGTATCTGCATAATATATGTAACAGATACAGATACATAATAGATTTAAATGCATATACCTCAGTATATACACACAGATATAGATAGAAATAAAGTCTCTGATAAAATGCCAAAAAGAAAACTGCGACTGAGAGGAAAGCTTAAAAATCTTTTCTTTCCCTTTTGGGCAGTCGCCGCGCAGCTGCTCAAACGGCGGAACGTGTGCAATTTCGTTAGAAATTTTTTGTCTTGCTAATTATACGAGAAGTGAAACTGATTGAGCTTGAGCTAAGGTTTGTAGGCCTGGGAGTGCTGGGAGTGCTGCGGCTAAGCCCTGAGCTTGATATGCGCACTCGCCTGGAAACGGAAGCGAGGCATGCGCAATTTCTCATTTGGCAGATAAAAAGCTCAAGCCACACGCACACAGGCACAGATGGAAGCACAGATACAGCTACGTGTCTATGGAGGTGCGTACGAAGCAATAAGTAACAATAATAATAATAACAATCGTAATGATATGTTCGCAGACGACATAAAGTCGGCACAGGCGCACCTCCGAAAGTGGCGCATAAATAATCGGCTTGATTCGGAGCTCATTATACACTGCTTTTGTATAGACTCAGCGGGTATATTGGGTTGCTTATAGGAGCTGAAAGATGGTAAGGAAAGTTAATGATCTAGGAACTTAATATAAAAGCGTAAAAGGTTCATGATTTATTTTTGGTGTTGATATTAAAGGGAGATATCGAAAATTATAATCTGGATCAACAATGGTATTTACATAGTAAATTGGAATATCTTTGTCTTTTATGGCTTCCAACTTATGTTTTGAAACGCAAAATGAATGCATTGAGTTTTATAGATAGCAAGGAATTGAAATCGCCTAGGTTATATAAGGTTTGACAGTTCTAACTTGAGGTCTTGCGAATTTGTACAGAGACAGGCAGAGAGTCAGATGGACGGATAGACAGGTGGGCGGATGCACAGACGGATTTACGGACAGAAAGATGGATGGATGGATGGACAGACAGACATATAGACTGACAGACGGATGGAAAGACGGATTCACGGACAGAAAGGAGGACAGACGGATGGAAGGACAGACGGATGGAAGGACAGACGGATGGAAGGACAAACGGATGGAAGGACAGACGTATGGAAGGACAGACGGATGGAAGGACAGATGGATGGAAGGACAGACGGATGGAAGGACAGACGGATGGAAGGACAGATGGATGGAAGGACAGACGGATGGAAGGACAGACGGATGGAAGGACAGACGGAAGGATCGATGGAAAGACCGACTGATAGATGGACAGACAGTCAGATGAATATATAGACAGCTGAAGACGTTTAATTCATGAAGAATATGGTATAGAATGGAATGTCCTGCGCCTACCTACTATTAACATTTTCACAAATAGATTACACCCTGGATTCTCGAGTGGGAATAGGATCAGATTACATACATCAATTTCCGTTTTTCAAGTTATCTTCAGTCTTGCAATTCTATATCTATAACACAATATTTCCGAGTACATGCTAAGCAGAGTATTGCATAGTCAGTCACAGTCGAGCCGCATACTTAAAATTTTATTTTGTTGTTGGCGACTTTGCCGCATAATTGTTTTCTTGGTTTGGCATGTCTTGGCTTGGCCTGGCCTGGCCTGGCCTGCTCTGGTCTGGTCTGGTCTGGCTTGTGCTCTTCCATCGCTGCTGACTCACGTACATTGAACTCTTCACCCGTATCTCTGTAGCTGAATTTGTGGCTGGCGCATTGCGTGCCCGCGTGCCCGCCTTAAGTAGATTTAATGACTTGTTGTTTTGTGCGCAAAAACCGAGAGAGAATGAAAACGTGGAGCATAAATCACATTTATGAGGACTGTTGGCGGCATCGCGGCTGCACTGATTCATCTGTCTAATGGCATTCCAGAATGCAAATTGCAGGCTGGCGGTGACAACAGTTAGAGCTGGCCATCACAGATCAGAGATGCCACATGGCAGTCGGATAACAATCATTGGGATAAATGTGGCATGGGGCACGGAGCAGAGCTAAGTAAAAGCAATCTCCAAATAACAAGTTAAGCTTCTTGATATCAGCGCAGCAACTTGTTAACGCCATTCCATTTCCGCCTGTCATATCAAAATAATTATCTCAAAGTGTTGCTTAGACCAACCAAGTCCCAGGAACCATGACCACGATATGCGGCAGCGACAGACGCATCAGCGACAGCAGCCGCAGCCGCAGCCGCAGCCGCAGCAGCAGCAGCAGAAGCAATCAGTAACGGGCGTCGCTTGGTTTGCGTGCGAGGAGGCATTGGTGACTACAACTTGATTTGCCAGAACTTGTTTTACACGCAATCTTGATTGCACTTATGTAATACCGAAATGTGCACTAATTAAAATAACATTTCACTTAATTGTATTTACATAGGTTTCGCGATTGCCTATTAATTTGTTGTGCAGCAAACGAACGTGTGTAGACAATGTCAATTAGTTGTCGTCCATAAGATAATGTTGTCATAATTGATAAGTAGTTGCTGTCATTTGCTTTGATTAAATTAATTAAATGCACGCAAAATGCTGAAACTTGCATTCAAATTCGAATTTAAATTTAACAGTCACTTTGGCGCCATCTATCGCCATAGAAACTTCAATTCAAATTAAAATTTAAGCTTAACACTATGGCGCCATGTATTTGGCGATAAATTGCGCTGCTTGGCTTAACAGGGCTGCCACTGTGCGCTGTCGATGAGCAGTAATCGATTGCTTTTGCCACACAATATTTGACAATAGATGGCGCTGCTTAGCTTAACAGAGCTGCCACTGTGCGCTGTCGATGAGCAGTAATCGATTGCTTTGGCCCTTACAATGCCACACAATATTTGACGATAGATGGCGTTGCTAGAGCTGTCATTGCCGTTGAGCAGTTATCGATTGTTATCGCTCTGGCGCTCACATTGCCGCACAAATTGACAAAAAATTAACTGAAATGGCTACAAATCTGAGCTCCCAATTACGCGACATAATCCTCAACACACATGTACCTGTAGTATTGCCCAATTTTCCCCTCAACTGGGAGTGCTTTGACGAGTCGTTGCTGCAGTGGTGCGCGATCTACGACCGGGATGCCCGCGACGCCTCTCCGCCGACATTCGAGAGCATGGCCGTCTCAGACTGCCGGACGCCGCAATGGGAGCGCAAGCGGAAGCATGTGAAGATGACAATGCAGAAGTTCCTAGCTGATTTCTCAACGAATGCCGACAAGGAACTGACAGAGTGGGCCGCCTACCAATATGTGCGGGCTCATGAAATCCCCGCCAGCTGCTTGAGCGGCATCGACTTCAAGTGCTTTGGATTTCCGAAGCACAAGAACGACTACAGCCTGTGGCTGGGCTCGAAATATGCCAATACGCCGTGCCACTATGACACGTACGGCGTGAACATCGTGGTGCAGGCATACGGCAGCAAGTCGTGGCTGCTCTTTCCACCCGAGACTCCGCTGCAAACCACTCGGATACCCTACGAGGAGTCGAGTGTCTACTGCCTGGAGAACTTCTATGCGCCCGCGCCAGATAAGCTGGAGTACTACGAAAAGTTCCACGAGCACGCCTATCACTGCCTGCTGCACCCGGGCGACGTGCTGATTGTGCCCCGCCATTGGTGGCACTACGTCGAGGCGGTGGACACCTCACTGAGTGTCAACTACTGGGTGCCGCTCAAGTGTGACATGGAACTGTTTCTGGATGAGGTCCTGGTCAAGCATATGGTCGAGAGCTATGTGAGAGGCGAAAACAATAAGGTGAAGGAGTACCTACTGAATCCCAATCAGCTGGACGAGGTCGCCGAGTCGCCCACCTCGCTCTTCAACCAATACGTGGACACCCTGCTGAGTCAGACCGTGCGCACTAGGCGAAACCTGTGCGACATCGACTACCTGACGCAGGGCGAAGTCTTGGAGCTGCTAAGCAGCGTTCCAGTGCGCATGCGCGCCCTGGAAAAGATGCCCAAGGAGGCCTACACCCAGCTGCTCAAGGACAACGCTGCACGGCACGCAGCCAGCAAGTCGGAGCAGAAGGAGGAGGCGATAATCAGGCCCATGCTGGACCAGCTAATCAATAGCATGTGCGCGCCTAGCTGCATTGCCTCCATCAGGCAAGAGTTCCACCGGCGACTGAGACTGAGCACAACCATATAGCGCTAAGACGGAACGTTTATTGTGATATACGTAATATGAGATTAAAATCCAATAAGTATTCATATTGTTCCATAACGTAATTTGAGGCGGAACCGAAGGGTGAGGCATCAGATGCCACGGATAGAATCTAAATTCATGAATAACATAAAATGCGATAGAGCCGCTGGCTAACCACAGTGCGAGATAATTGGATGCGATTCGTCTGTTTACCAGCCGGGCGGTTTCTGGTTGGGGTAGCCGCCTTGCTGGTGAGCATAGCTGCCGGGATATGTGCCGTAGTTGCCGGGTGCCGGTCCCTGCGGGAAGTTACCATACTGATAGGGTGCTGAAAATAAGGAATGGAAATTCAAAAATCGATCGCATTGAGGTTACTCTAGGCATATACGCACCACCTGGATAGGGCAGCGTGGCATAGGGATTGAAGCTCTGCGGCATGGGTGGTGGTACATATGTGGGGTAGGGCACATTTGCCGAGGCGCCATAAGGCAGCGGCATGTGCACCTGGGCCGGATACGGAACATTCGGTGCAGCAGCTGTTGCAGGCGCATTTGGAATGTCTAGAAAGAGAGGAAGATTATAAAGGATATAAATGCAAGGATATCACATCCAACTCACCGCTGCCGCTGCCCGACGTGGAGGCATAATGTGAGGGCAGAGCCGGTGTGGCTGGCGGTGCCTGGCGGCTCGACTCCGTGGTCAGGTCCTTGAGCAGCTCCTCCTTCTCGGTCTTGCGCGCAAACACAAAATCGCTGATCTTATTCTGGAACACAACCAACAGCTGGGTGAGGTCGTTGTAGAACTTGGTGCCCTCCTGCAGATTGCCCGACAGCTCGATGTAGCTGTCGTAGGCGGTGGCCAGCTCCTGGTACAGCTTGTCGCGGGAGCTGCCGCTGTTGCCCGTCTCGGCGACGAAGGCGCCGTGGGCACTCTGTATGTCAGCGACTAGCGTTGCTTGGCGCTCCACACTCTCCTTAACCTGGGCCTGCAAGGGGCTGAGCACCTGGCCGATGCGTGACAGCGACAGAGCCGGCTCATCGATGGCGCCGTCCTTCTGCAGAGCTTGGAGGAACTCATCCTTCATGTTGAATGTGGCCGACTTCAGCTCCAACTCAACAGCATCGCGCTCCGCCTTGATCGTCTCGACGGCTTCCATCAGATGCTTGAGGCGCTGCACACTCGAGCAGTTGGGATCCACGCTGCCGCTGGCCGATGGCAGCGATTGCTGTATCTGCTCCGGCGGCATCGAGAGCAGCTCGATGCCCTTCTGGTTGGCCTCGAACTTCTGGCGAACCACCTTGTCGGCCTCGATGGCATTGGTGATGACCTCGCGGTACTTCTTGGAGTTGGTACGGAACATCTCTGTCAGTTTGTCGGAGCCGATGCGTGTCCAGCGCTCCTTGAACTGCGAGCGCAGCTGATTGTCCGAGTCGCGCTCCTCGTCCAGCAGCCGCTCTGTTTCGTCCAAGATCTCGCGATTGCGATTGAGCAGCTCCGGCAAATCCTTCAGCATAGTCTGCAGATGCTCTATGCCGCCCTTCTGGCGCACCTCGTTCGCCTTCTCGCGCAGCGACGGCGGCAAGCCACTGTTGCCGTCTGCCGTCTCCACGGCCGCTGGCAGATTCAGACTGGCCAGCACCGCGTTCAGGGTTTGGGTAGACTCGCGCAGCTTCATAATTTCAGTGTTCACAATCTCGTTCTTGCGCATATCAGACGCGGTCAGGGCACGATGCAGCTCAACGGGCACCAGGCTGCTGAAGATGTCCTTGAAGTTCGCGGACATCGGCGAGGCCAGAGGCAGTGGCTTGGCCAGTTGCGCCTTTCCGGGCGAGGCCAATGAGCTTAGTTCGGGTATCATTTCATTGTAGATGAACTCATTGTCCTTGGTAGACTCGGCGAGGTTGCGCTTAGCCCGGCTGAAGTACTCATCCAGATAGGTCTCGTTGCCGCCACGGGACTGAGCTGCCTTGAATAGCTCGACGGCGTTGCGCAGGCGCGCGATCTCTTCGCCAATCCTCTTGGCCGAGCGACAGACAAGACTCTGGTACAGCTGCGTTAGGGCGTGGAAGCCTGCCTGCTTGCCCGCCACTGTGGGTATCCATTCCTTCTCCCACAGACTGCGCACCGACTCCTTCTGCATGGCGCGCAGCACGTCCGCATAGAACTCCTCGCCCTGGCAGCACAGCTTAGCTATGATCTGATCCTTCATATTGTCTGCGAGGAGTAGACCTGATTAGTGGGCGGAGGAGTTTGTTATTTAATGGACTCTTCACCTTTAATGGCCTTCAGTATGAAGACCTCTTGAGCCTGCGCTGTCATCAGGGCCTGCAGCACGACGAGTGTATCCTGACTCAAGTCTGGAGTCGGCTCCGAGGGCACAGCTGCGGGCGTGGCACCCTTCAGGTACTGGTATATGCCAGCGCTCTGCTGCAACAGTTTTATGGCCAGCTTGAGTCCTTCGTCCGTGTCCAACTCCTGGCTGGCAGCCACGCTGCTCTGCAGGGCGGCAATGTTGAAGAGCACGCACACCTTCTCGTACAGCAGCGAGGTGTGAGCTGATGGAGATAGAGAGAGAAACGTGTTCAAACCGGTTGATTATGCCATCATAGTCGTCGGAATACTTACTCAGACTGATCTTGCCGCCGAAGATGGAGCCCTTGTCGAAGGCATCCTTCCACTTGAACGGAATCTGCAGCTCGCTGGCGGCAATCTTTGTCTCCAATGCGGTAATTTGATCGTAGTAGCTACAGCGAATAAAAGTGAAACGAAAGCCACATTAAAGACGACGTCATCGGCTCTGTTTACGTCTAGCTCGCATTCTCTAATGCTCTGTCTCGCTCCCACACACACACTCTGGCAATTGATTAATTACGGCTACTTTGCTGCTATCAACCGCTATGAGTCATTGCCCACAGCAGAGGCTACTTATGGCTATCAGGAAGTGTTGTGGAAGAAAGTAAATTCCACTTACGCATATACGATTTCCAGCGATGTCTCATACTTCTCGAAAAACTTCCAAATCGCCGTATTGCGTTGCTTCGAAAACTCATTTACAGCCTCGGCGTACTGCGCCTTTTCCTCGGCGCTGGCTCCGTTGTAGGTGCTCTGTATGAGATTGTTCAGCGGCTTGATTATGTCCACCTCGGAGGGCTTCTTCAGTGGCACACCCAGTAGCTTGGACATTTTTGTAATCTTGTTCGTAGCAATACAATTGTTTTTTAAGAAATACTTTTCAAATTACTTAAATGAATTTGCAGACGGAACTTGTTTTTTTTTCTTCTCTATTTTATTGTGCGCTGCCCCCGTCTCATCAACAGCTGCGGCCAGTGTTGTCGTACTAATAGACAATGAGTGAGTAATTCCGCTGTCTGACGCGCTGCTATTAATAGTAGAACATTCCTGTTAGAGGTGGAGCAGCTCTGAAAGCTGAGGAGTGAATCTGTTAACAATTTTGGCAATTTGATCTGTCATATTTTTTACACTTTCAGGCACGTGTTATTTTGCATGACTAAAACATACAAATTAGCAAGCTAAAAACGTAAATTGACTTTAATCCTTATTTGAAGTAGCCGCAAAATACGCTGTGCTTAGTTCGATTGCGGCGCAGCTCTGTTAAGCGGCATGTTACCGGTTTCTTAGCAGACCACGGCCATTCTTTTAACCGTCTAGTGTAAAACAGCGGCCAGCTGGACAACTCTACCATATACGTACGCGGCATGTCAACTCTAGACACTTTCTATTTTCTGATTGCGTTGTTGTGGAAGAAAACTGGGTGAAAATAAGAAATTTCTACCAATAACTTGACATTAAATCGAACCTTTTGCACATAGACACAGGTAGGGAACGATTGTGAATTACGTGCGTCAGTGGCTGTGTGCAAGGAGGCGCTAACCACGATTATCGGGGATAAACATTTGCAGTGACATCGGAGAAAAAAGTAAAGGGAAAAGAAAAAAAATCGAAGAATCCCCTAGCGATGGCTGACGTTGAAAAAATGACAGCCGCCCCAGCGACTGACATACCCGTCTCATCGCTAAACGTCAACGAGACGGGGGGAGCAGCGAGCGGCAGCGCGGTCGAGCTGGGCACCTCGCCCACACAGGAGCCATCGAGCAATTCGCATCCGCACGACTCGGAATATGACACCGCCAGCGATCTGGAGGGGGATTACGACGACGATGAAAGCGACAGCGAGGACGAAACAGAAACGGACGACGACGAGACCGAAGAGGACGACGATGAACTGGGCAGCGGCACCGTGAGCGGCAATGGGCTCGATCGCAGCGCCGCCGACAGCGAGGCACAGAAGAAAGTCGACGAGGACCGGAGCAATCCGCAGTATATACCAAAACGTGGCACTTTTTATGAGCACGACGATCGGACGGCCGAAACGGAAGCCGATGGCATCATTGACATCGGCAGCGATGGCGGCCAATGCCCAGCGGGCGCCGAGCCCACTGGCGATGATGTGTCCAACGGCAACACTGCCACGGGCTCCACACCGGCCGGACAGACGCCAACCATATCGCAGGCATCGAAGACGATGAAGAAATGGCAGCCGGCCTCAGGCGGCGATCGGTGGTCCCACGACCGCTTCGAGGCCAGCGAGCAGGCGCCCAAAACGCGGGCGGAGCTGCTGCAATCCTATGGATACGATATACGGAATGAGGACGCGGCACCGCGAGCCCGTCGACGACGACGTTATGGGCGTGGACCAAGCAAATACTCAAGAAACTGGGAGGATGAGCAGGCGTATCTGAAGGCCAGCAACAAGGAGCGCAAGCCACCCCGGCCGCAGGACTTCCCGGCGCTCAACGAACGCAGCGGCACGTCCGGCAGCCATAACAAAGTGCGGCGGCCGCGCAGCTCAATCTCGCGCGAGGAGAAGGAGAATCGCGGCGAGCGTCGCAACAATGCGGCGGCCAGTGCCCCTGGCGCTGGCAACGAGAAGCAGCATGCCACGGGCTCCGGCTCAATGCCGGGCAAACCCCAAGAGCCGCGCGAGCGTGAGCCCAAGCAGCGCAACTATGGGCGCTCCAACGGGGGCCACAATGCCAACGGCCGGCAAAATGCCATGGAGTTCAAACAAAAGTCAAATCGCGCCGCTCACGGGCGCGGCGATCAACGAGATTATGTGGAGCAGCGCGGCGAGCGGGACTATCATGGGAGCAGATCGAATGGCGGCGCTCCCAAGCAGATAATCGATATGCAAACACATCAGCAGCAACAGCAGCAGCAACAGCCACAGCAACATCAACATCAACAGCAGCAACAGCAACAACAACAGAGGCAGCCACAGCAACAGCAGCAGCAACCACAGCAGCAGCAGCAGCAACAGCAACCTCAACAGCAGCAGCAGAAGCATCTGCCTTTGGTTACATCGAATCTATCGCAACGTTTGCAGCAGGTGCAGCAGCGCAACGATCCCAGCCATGTGGGCAGCGTGCAGATGCACTCGCTGGCTACACAGAACCAACAGCAGCAGCAACAGTTGCATCTGGCACAGCAGCAGCAGCAGCAACAGTTGCCCGCGGAGCAGCGCAACGGGCCCAAGCGCTATTCCAGTCTGAGGCGTAGCCAACACGAGGCCACACAGCAACAGCAACAACAACAACAACAGCAGCATCTAGTGGAACAGCAACAGCAAATGCAGCAGCAATTGCAGCTGCAGCAACAGCAGCAGCAACAACAGCAGCAGCAGCAACAGTCGCAGCTAATGCTGCAGGATCCTCATATGCTCATGCAGATTGCCTATCAGCAGCAGGAGCTGCAGGCGCAACTGCAGACACTGCAATTGGGCCCTGCACCACCGACGGCGGTGGCAGCGCCCCAGTCCAAGCAGCATGCGCCGCCAGCAGCCGCCTATCCGCAGGCGCAGGGGGCGCCCTACTATGAGTCGGTGCCGGTGCAGGTGCCAGTGCCGGTCCAGGTGCCGGTGCCTGTGTCTGTGCCGCAGGCGCCCTATGTGAATCCGGCCAGCAACGCTTATCTGCCGGCCACGCCCGCGGCTGTGGCCTACGCCCAGGCACAGTCCGCGGCCACGGTAGCTCCACAGCCGACGCCACAGGCGGCGCCGCCACCGTCCACGCAAGCCGGACAGGCATATCACCAAAACTACAACACGGTCGGTGGCACCACCTACTTCGTGCCGCCGGCCCAGACCACCACCCGCCCCGCTGTGCTGCCCCAACGCCGACCCACCAATGCAATACCCATCCTGCCGCCCTCCGAGAAGCATAAGACGCGCACGGCCAAGCCGGATGAGGGCGCCAGCGGCAGTGGCAGCGGCAGCGGCGACAACATCGACCACATCATCGACAACATGTTTGTGCAGCGACCGGCCTTCCAGCCGCCGCCCACATCCGCAGGCGAGGCAGCTGGCGACGACAGCAATAGCAATGCGACGACCGCTCAGCCAGCGGCCGCTGACCAGACTGGTCAGCAGGCTGCGGTGCCTGTGCAGGAATGAGTGCACGTTTATGCCAATCCGCGGCAGCAGCAACAACAGTTGCAGCAACAGCAGCAGCAGCAGCAAGCGCAGCAGCAACAGCAATTGCAGCATCAGCAGCAACAGTTGCAGCAGCAAGCGCAGCAACAGCAACAGTTGCAGCAGCAGCAACAGCAGCAACAGCAACAGCAGTTGCAGCAGCAACAGCAGTTGCAGCAGCAGCAACAGCAGCAGCAATTGCACCAGCAGCAGCAACAGTTGCAGCAACAGCAGCAGCAACAACACTTGCATCACCAGCAACAGCAGCAGTTGCAGCAGCGACGCGGGCGCAGCCATCAGACGCAGGAGGAACTGATGTCCAGTGGCTATGCCATGCTGCCGCCGCAGATTGGCTACTATCGTGCCCACTGAGTGGCACGCTAATCCCCAAGATTTTGACGAGATTGTTTCTTTCGAGGAAAGGGTCTGTGATCCTTGCTCAACCAACACACCCTTTTCTAGAGCACACACTCACACACACACATTTGTAATTAGCGAATAGTTGCACTTAATCGAACTAACTAAGGTCGCTCCGACTACACCCAGAGTTCAGCGTAAGGCTTTCCAAGTAATCCGTATATATATATACTATATATCTAGTAAGAAGTATAATGAATTTTAAACCAGACTCCTCTCGCTGGCGCTTATAATCTATGAATACATAAATATATATCTATATATAGTCGCATTTTGAAGTTGGATTAATCGTGAATTGTAATTAATCATTGGACATTTGAATTTCAATAAAAGTTGTAACACATAAAACAAACCCGAACAACGAAAGCTGATTATTTTAGAGACGATATATGATTTATATGGGATATACCCCGAACAATGAAAACTGATATATGAGTTATATGGAATTTACGGAGGTAAAAAATACAATATATAAGTGGGACTCTTTATAAGATTAGTTAATGCCCTGAACCAAATTCCTTTTAACTGATTTAACTTAAGTTAAAAATAAACATTTACCCTTCCTCATTTAAAATTCCTTTAAAATTTTAAATCTTAAAATTAAATTTTGAATCTATTGTGGATGGTTATATAAATTAGTATTAACTTTTAGTAATGCTAAATATGATGTCATAAAAAGATTTATATCTATTATATTTCAAGCTAACTCTCAGAGACCCATCGAAATTATTTGCTTTCCAAATTACAATTTTAATTGATTGTCAAGACTTGGCTAGATATAAAAAGTTCAATAAATGTTCGATTATTATAGATATATATCTTATTAAAATATTTGTCAACCTACGTCCCGAGCTAATCCTGTGTGTCTAGAGGCAGTTTGGTTACAATCCCCAAGTACTGGAAGATCTTAAGATATGGATGTATCGTATATATCTTAGATGTAGATATAGATATAGATACATTAGATATATATATATAGATGTAGATACATTATATGTATATATATATGATGTGTAGCTAATTAGGAGTTACAATTGGTGTTCTCCTTTCCTGATATGTGCAACATGGCAAGGCATCCCTGCTCTACTGCTCTACTAAGTTGAGATTGTGGCAATCTATATAGCTCTCTATAAAGCTGACTCTTAGAACTTAGCAGTTTACAATTTGGATTCGTTGTGCTGCTGTTCCAGCAGCTGGCGAATGCGGCGGAAGGATGCAATGAAGATGGTATTGAATTTGCGTGCGCTGCTCTTGATGCTGTCCCGGTAGGCAGTCGAGTTGATGTAGATGCTGCAAGGATTAAGGGGAACTCCATTAATATGAGATCAAGTACTCAAGTGGAAGCTGTGCAACATACGCGTCCGAGGTGATGGCATAGAAGACGCCATAGCCGTCCAGTGTCATGGGCGCCACGAAGCCCACGTTGGGCGTGAAGCCCAGCGTGCTGGAGGACAGCACGAAGTTGCCGCCGCCGCCGGCCTTGGCGTACAGCGGGTCGTCATACAGAGCGGGTATGTCCAGCTTGTTCTCGAACGCCACGCACCACAGACCGAAGAGGTGCCTGTCTATGCCGCGGCCCTTGCGCGCCTCGTCCATCTGATGGCGGTGATCGCTGACAGCGGCGCGAAAGGCCTTGACCAACTGCTCATCCGTGGTGCTCTTGTTGCCGGAGGCCAGCAGGAATTCGTAGACAGCTGTGGTGCAGGAGCGCAGCGTCTCAGTGCGTCCATTGTAGAAGTGCCGCATCAGCGCCGTCTCATACGTGGGCGCAATCCTGGCAAAGATTTGCAGCTGGTGAGTAATACAATTGGGAGTGGAAGCTATGCGTGGTCTTACTCCTGGTGCAGCTGGTAGTAGGCCCACTGCATGAGCACCTGCACAAAGGAGTCGGGGTGCAGCTTCTGGGTCTTCATGAACTCCTTGCCGTAGTCGTCGAACACCTCGAAGGTGACGGTGACATCGATGCCCTGTAAAGTAGACTCTTAAAATTTGCACCTGAGTTTATTAAAGTGGATGCAGGCTCACCCGATCCTTGACCTCCTGGAGCACACGCTTGATCTCCGACCTGAGCTTATCATCCAGATCGAATTTGATCTCCTGCAGCTCCACCACTCGCGAGCCATTGACCTCGCTCCAGTCCGGCTCGGGCACCTCCAGGAAGCTGAGCTGGATAAACGTGGCGAAGCTGGCGCTGAGCGTGCCGTCGTAGCAGCTGTGCTCGCCCGCGAACACGTAGTGGCCGTTCTTGAAGGCGACGATGCAGCTGCTGCGGTCTGCCCAGCGCGAGTGGTAGTCGCCGTAGATGCACAGCTGCGACGACTCCTCGGTGCTCTGCGGCTGGTGCTCGTCGCAGCAGATGTCCGTGCAGGAGCTCTCCACCAGCCGCAGTTTCTCCCTGTTGGCCTCCGATAGACTCATCAGATGCTGGCGGTTCCTGGCCCAGGTGGTGCGATCATCGTGGGTGAGTGCCGGCACGCCGTCGCCCTCCGGCTCATAGTCCAGGATGCTGCGCAGTCGCTGCAGGACGACCAGGATCTCGGGTGCCGTCAGAATCGAGTCGTCCTCGTGCACGCCATTGAAGATGAACTGGCGCCCCTTGCCGGAGATGGTCAGGTGCGTGGGCGTGCGGCCCTCGGACTTGGTCAGAAAGTGCTTCTCAATGTGATCCTGCTCCTCGCCCGGCACACGCGACGTCGAATAGAACTGCTTGTACAGCGCCGACGAGTACTTCACCCGCCCGCCGTTCGAGGAGAGCGGCTTGATGTTCTCGTTCCGCACCAGATTCCAGAACTCCAGCGTGTGATGAATCTGACGGGCGAGGTTCTAAGATGAACGAGATTAGTTGGAGTTCTTAAGATTGGGTTGAGTTTAGTGTTAACCTTGAGCATATAGTCCGGTTGCTCGGGAACGCCCACATGGCTCAGCTGGACGGGCATGGACATGATTTGGTAGGGCAGCAGCGGCAGGCGCATCGTATGGTACGCGTAGTCCTCCCACCAGCTGCCCAGCCAGTTCTTCATGCTGCCCGCCCGCTGTTTCAGCTTCGCCTGCAGCTCGGCTCCGACGCCCGACTCGAACTCCGCGATGATGCGCCTCGTCTCGGCCAGCTCCTCCGCCGTGCCGAAGGGCAGCAGCCCGGCATAGTAGCGCTTGAGGGTATCCTTTAGCTCCGGCAGCGGCAGTGCCGGCAGCGTCTCATCAAAGCTGAAGGTGCTCTCCTTGCCGTCGCCGATGAACAAGCTCGCCCGATCCATGCTGACTCCGATTCACCTGCGGTAATTGCGCTGGTTAATGTGTCTATCAACAAATGTCCGTAGATAAGCCGCGGCGACTGATTACTCGCCCAATTTGTTCTGCACAAATGGTGCAAAGTACCAAAGTGAAGTGCTTGGCCAGAGCCAAATGGCCAAAGGTCGCTCACACACACACACAGACACTCACACACATACATGCATCTATATATGCTAATAAGTTAATAAGTACCGTTTTATATTTTGTTTTACAGTTGATTAAGCCTGTTGCTGCGGCTCGTGTACGTCTCCAACCGGTGCCTCCAAGTGCCGTGAAGCGACTGAATGCCTGGCTGCAAGCCCAACCCACTCACAAGCGCGCGCTCCCGCGTGTGTAAGTGTGCGTGCGTGTGTGTGTGAGTCTCTTTAGATAAGAGTGCGATTGATCGGAGAGGTTGAATGAACGCATTCTATAGATAAGTAGAGCACGCACACATACAAAAGCATTCAAGTGCTCCTCATTTTAATGGATTTGCATTTCTGCACTGCCTGGAGAATTTTTAATAATAAACATGCCACGATAAACTGTGACGTCACGCGTCAATTGAACGGCGGGAGAAAAATACTTTGGACTTTGCACCCGCCACCCGCGCACTCTGACACTTTGCTAGAGCTGAGCTCACTCGCTGCTCTCGATGTCGTGACACGAGCACGACTAAAGCACGATGTTCGTATGGGAAAAAAATCAACAAGTCCGGCAAGAGTTTGGTTAATATGAAAGAAAAAACGTGTAGAAAATTAAAGTAATAAAATAAATATATATTAATAAAATGTATTTAATAAAATTTTAATAATTAAATAATATTAAGTATACATGTACAAATAAAAATGACTAATTTATTAAGTATATCTTAATATTTATATATGTACAAATAATAAATACAAGTAAATAATTATATACCAACCAACTTTATAGTCTATGCTACATTTTCCATATTTAATTCAGCTCTTTATTAGTATCAAAGCCAACATTTAGTATCGCTGCCAAATTTCCACTGGGTCGTTGGCTTCGGCTTTGTTTATGTGCTCCAGCTGTGTTGTCTGTGCTGCCACACTGTCGAAAAGGTGGCAACGCCGCTTGCCTGATTCGCAGAACATCTGGCATTAATTTCGTGAAATGAGCAAATACACAAAAAACGAATTAAATAGAATATTATAGTTTGTAGCAACGCTTGCCCGACAAAGCGGCGATTATCAATTGAGCTCAGCGCCCCGACAATGCTGCCATCGACAGGCCTTTTCAAGAGCTTCGCCTGCCCCTACTTCAACAGCGCCGGCAGCGGCAGCGGCAGCGGCAGCAATGATGAAGACAGCGAAGCGTCCTTCAACTGCCAACGTCCTTTCTGCCACTTCAAGCACAACCGCAAGGGTAAGTGTGTGTGTGTTCCATGTTATGCAAGCACTTAATAACGCCGGTTGTTCGCAGACGATGTGGAGGCGACGCAGCCGGCCGAAGCCGTGCCGGAGTACACGCCAGCGCCGGTGCCCAAGCTGCTCTCCCTGCCGCTGCCCGAGATGACGATGTGCGCGCCCAAGAGGAAACCGAATCTGGAATATCATCCGGACAAACCTGCGCTAAATGCCTCGCCGTCGAAGAAGTCCTATGGCAATGCGCCCATAGCACCCAAATATGTGCCCTCCGCGGTAGCAGCGACAAATGGAGGAGACGGCGACGGCGAGGGCGACGAGCACTGGGCAGCACATGACAATGGGAAAGGGGAAGAGCAAGAGCAAGAGCAACAGCAAGAGCAAGTGAAGGAGGAATCGAAAGCGGAATTGCAGACGGAATCGGTGGAGTTGGTCAAGCCAACTAGTGAAGCTAAGACCGAACCGGAGCTGGTCAGCGAAGAGGCTCCAAAGAGTGACAACGGAAAGAAACCCCAAACAACATCATCTTCATCCAGTGCTCGCAGCGAGAGTCGCAGATACAAGGAAGATAAGGAGCGTCGCAGCTCCAGCTCCCACAAGGATCGCAGCTCCAGCTCCAGCTCGAGACACAAATCCTCAACATCCTCCACCTCGGGATCGTCTTCGCATAGAAAGTCATCGAGCAGCGATAAGCATCGCAGTGAGAAGAAACCGGACAGCAAGGAGCGAAGCAGTGAGAAGAAACCGGAGAGCAAGGAGCGAAGCAGTGCATCCAAATCCTCAACATCAGCCACAACATCGTCAACATCATCGTCGTCCAGGAGTCGCCATCACAGTAGCTCCAGCTCCAAGTCCAAATCACACAGCTCGAGCAGCTCCAAATCGAAAACATCCTCCTCCACCTCCAGCTCCAACTCGAGCTCTAGCCGAAGCAAGACCCAGGTCAATGCAGACGCTCCAACTCCCAGAGAACTGCCAGCAAAGCCCAACGATGACTTTGCATTGGACTACGAGATGGATGTGGATGTCTCCGAGGCGGAGATCGTGCGCCAGTGTGAAATGATATTCGATAAACTGGAACAGGAGTTCGCCCAGAAGCCGGAGGAGGAGGCGAACACGGAGAACGCGCGCAAGAGGAAGGCCCCATCGCCGGACATCGAGGCCTACACCGAGGCGGCCACTGCGGCGCTGCAGAAGCGTCGCGTCGCCCACGAGAGTGCGGACAAAAGCAAGCCACAGGCGCCCGTGGCCGTGCACAAGCCCAATCACATACGCAACGCCATGCAGGCGATATTCGACAGGCGGACGGAGCTGCGACGCCAGGAGAAGCTGCGCGCCGATGCCGCCGCGGAAATGCTGCGCCAGGCGCAGGAGCGAGTGCGCGTGGCCCAGGAAGAGCTGCGCGAGGCGCGCGCCAAGACCCTCACGCCGCTCATCGCACGCAGCAGCCTGGCACCTCCAGCACGCATGGGTGATGATATATCCACCATATTATATTAGCTTGATCTTTAATGTTCCCTCTTTATTCCCGCAGCACGCACCATTACGCCCGTGGCCAATGTGATAGCCATAGCCCGGGCCAAGAAGAAGATCGAGGAGTTGCAGGCGGAGAAGAAGCCCGCCTTTACAGCTGCCCAGACCTTCAAGGGCGGCAGCCGCATGGCTCACCAGCCCACCGCGGCACTGGACAAGGTGGCGCCGGCGACGGGTGCGGCTGCTGCCAAGCCGCCGGTGCTGGAGCCGACGAACACCAAGCTATCGTATAACTTACGGATGCAGTATTACGAGTTGATGGTGAAGCAGTGCATCGTCATCTATCCGCAGCTGGCTGACGCCTGGGAGCGGGCGCAGGTCGAGGAGCTGGCCGTGTTCAAGAAGTGCTCCACGCCGTCGATCTACAAGAACAGCTGCCTGCTGGCCGTCAACAAGCTGCGCAAGGAGGCTGTCGAGGCGGGCAACCAGCCCAGTGCGGCCAACAAGACTGTCTCGCACGAGATGATGCTGGGCGGCAAGCGAGCGCTCACCACGTCCTGGAGCGTGGAAAAGAAGGAGTAAGTAACTGGGCTGATTCATCTAATCTCTTCAAGATTCATGTAATCTCTAACTGCGTCTTCTAGCAAATCCTCGTCGGAGCCCTTTGACACGCTCAGCGCGGAGAAGGCCTACGAAATGGTCTACGACCTGCGCATGACCGAGGAGCAGCTGGTGGAGAACGCCTATCCGCGGCCGGGCAAGGTGCGCGGCACAGCCGTCATACGCTCCTGCCGCCCCAACCGACGCCCCAACGAGACGGAACGCTACTGCACCCGCTGCGGCAAGGTGTTCAACCTGAGCATCTACGACACCAAGTGCACGGACATGTGCAACTATCATCCAAAGAGCACGGGCTATCGGCGCGGCTGCACCGACAATCAGCATCGCTGCTGCCAGCAGCCGGCGGGCACGCCTGGCTGCAGCTATGCCAACTACCATGTCAGCGACTACTACGATCCGGACAAGCTGACCTGCTTCATAAAGACGATCGAGCGCTCGGACGACTATGTGCCCACCAAGAAGGACATCTATGCGCTCGACTGCGAGATGTGCTACACGACGCACGGCATCGAGCTGACCCGCGTGACCGTGGTGGACATCAATGGACGCAGTGTCTACGACGCTCTGGTCAAGCCAGACAATCAAATTGTGGATTATAATACGGTGTATGTATCCTAATCCTGGTCTAGCTTAACTTGATTGATTGACTTGATTTCTCTTAGTTATTCGGGCATTACGGAGGCGATGCTGTCGAAGGAGACGCGCACGCTGCGCGACGTCCAGGCGGTGCTGATGTCCATGTTCCACGCCAAGACGGTGCTCGTGGGCCACAGCCTGGAGAGCGACCTGAAGGCCCTGAAGCTAATACACGACGTCGTCGTGGACACCTCCGTGCTCTTCCCACACAAAATGGGCCTGCCCAAGAAGCGCGCACTCAAGACGCTGTGCATCGAGAACCTAAAGCGGATTATACAAGAGAATGGTAAGGAGGTGATCCGCCCTAGATATATCTCTTTATATATCCTAATCTCTCCTTGACTTGCAGAGGCTGGCCACGACAGCGCGGAGGATGCCGAGGTCTGCATACAGCTCATCAAGTACTATTTGCGCAACAAGATTAGCTGAGCTGGCGCGGATTGCATTCATCATTTAATGTTCATGATGGGATTGAGCGTGTCATCGATGCGGGCGCATTACGTGGGATTCCTAATGTCTTGGCCCATCCCATCCCACATTTGAAATCAAAACCTAGCCCTAAGTGAGCCTTAAGATCGAAACAAATATATATAAATCATATATATATTATATTTAATATAAAGATTAAGATTTTACTGCATTTGGTTCGGAGCGGGCACATCCTCGCGTGTCTGGCACAGCAGCCAGATGCGCTCGAACTCCTGCTCCAGTCGCTTGGCGATCCTCGGCGAGCTGGTGATGAGGAAGTCGTCGCAGGTGCGGGGCAGCGATATCCAGTTCATGGAGCCCGTCATGCACACGGTCAGGGCCCTTGGCCGCAGCTCCCGCTTGGCCATGTAGCCGTCGATGACGCAGAACTTGTGGTGCATGGTCGACTCGCGCGCTTGCCTGGGCAGCGGGCACAGCCGCCGCAGCGATATGCAGTCGCCGTATTGGCTGTGCAGCAGCTGGTAGCTCTTGAAGCAGATCAGGCGCACGCGCACGCCGCGCTCGCTGGCGCGACGCAGTGCGTCGCCAATGTCGGTGGAGTCCATCACGTAGATGGCTATGTCGATGGAGCACTGCGCTCGGTCCAGCTGCTCGATGATGCGGCCCAGCTGCTTGATAATGCAACTGCTATCCTCACACTCCTTCAAGGGCGACTGGTGCTTCACGAAGCAATTGCGGAAATAGCGATACGAGATGAACGTGGTCTGATTCACGCTTTTTCCTATGCGACCGTTCTCCCACTCCCGCCTCATTTTGTCAAAGTGTGTCGCCAGCTGAAGAGGCTCGTGATAGCAGAGTTTAAAGAACTTTATTAGAAAATATAACATTTTCACGATTTGCCGTTCGCAGTGAAATGAATGCTGCCGATTCTCAGCAGAAAAGTTTTCGCAGCGCCAAATCTAGTGTTGCCATCATATAGCAAGGATCACGGCGTTGCCAGCTGTCCGCGCAGGCGCCTCTGAGCGCAAGCAGCATTGCCAGCTGCAATGCAGTAGATCGGCATTGCCAGCTTAGAGCTTTAGCTATTTTAACAGGCGCAGTTGCTGTGTTGGCAATGCCGGCAGCTTACAGCTCTCTATGCAATGTTATCAAAATGTTATGTTAAATAACAGTCAAAGACTAATCAGCTTAGTCAGGCAAATCTAATAAAAGTCACAGATTTAAAATATTTCTAAGGATAAAACCCATGACAATATACATTAAATGCCCATAGTCCACACAATTTATTTTGATACAACTTGGTTTTATTGATTTTTAGAGTTTCTTTTCTTTTCTGTTAATTGCTGCATAACATTTTAATTATTTGATGCCCAAAGCTGATTGCCATTGACATCGCCATCAACAGCATTCGAGCATAGTTTTTCAGCTTTAGATAACTAAGTTTTTCCTCTCAAATAACAAAAATACAAAAAAAAAAAAAGCGTTGGCTATCCAGGTGCCACAAAAAACTTCATAATTTGCAAGTTTCATAACTTTTTTTTTCGTGTAATTTGTAATATGTACCGCATAGACTTGTTGCTGCAGCGTGTGTGTATTACCAAGGGTACTAAGGGCTTGTCATGAAATTTGGCGCATGTAGAAAGAGAGATTAAAAGACTTATAAACTTATAGAAATAGACTTATGGAAATATCTATATATTCTTGATCACCATTTGCAGTTGAGTTGATATATTTAAAAATTTAATATTGTTACGGGAACATACAAAATGAAGACTTAACAAGCTTAACATGTGCTTAAAAATAAAAATAAAATTATTAACAAAATTTACAACTAATATTTATTAAAAAATTTATATAATGTAATATAAACTTAAATAAAAGCTTCAAAAAAAATGGTAATATTTTATAAATATTTTTTGAATGTGAATGAATATTAAAAAAAACTTTTTTATACTCAACAATATTAAAGATCATAGCAAAAAAAGAAAAAAAAAAGTTTAAACGAAAATGAAAAAAATATATATTAATTTATTACAAATTTTTCATTATTCGTTTATGCTCAAAAAGTGTATATAATTTATCAGACCCTTGCTTTAAGCAAATTCTGTTGCGTATGCAAAATTTATTTTTTATATATTATAGAATATATATATTATAGAATATATATTATAGAATTTTTTTTTATATTTTTCAATCTATTTTATAATTGGAGTCTAGGTTGAAGATAGGGTGTGCAGTGTCTAAGCTATACAAATGTAGATACTAACTTAGAAATATAGGATAAAAGCCTTGAATGACTTTAGAAATATAAATTAAATTTATATATAACATATTTTAATTGTTCATTTCATATCTAACAGCGTGCTCAGCTCAAGTAAGGGTACCCAGTATTCGTCATGGTATTGGGCTCTTCTGCTTTCATGTTTGAATGTAATTTAAATCAGATTCATGTTGTACTCGATATATTTTTCAATTATACGCGCAACGGCTGTTGGCAGCAGCTGCGCCCAAATGTTGTTGTTGCTGCTGTAATTGTTGTTGTTGCTGTAATTGTTGTTGTTGTTGCTGTTGTAATTGTTTAACAAGTATTTGCATGATGTGGTCTTTCAGTTTTCATAAAAGTTGCTGCGTATCGAACTTTTGCGCCGTGAAATTCTATTACTCCAAAACAAAAGAAGAAGAAGAAGGAGAGGAAGAAAAGGAGGAGGAGCAGGAGGTGGAGGAGCAGCAAAAATCGGATAAAAGTTTTGCTTTTTTTTGCCGTACTTTTATTGGCATTGGCAGCGTAATTCGTCGTAATTGTTTCCGCCGGATTTTGATTGGGCTTTCTTTTGGTCGGGAAATGGTTGAATAGATCTGACTGCGAGTGGAGTTGGCACCGGGTAAGGTGGGTTAGGTGGGCTAGGTGGGCCGGGGCAGGAGTGCTTCACACATAAACCTAACGAAATGTAAATAATATTAGTGGTACTTGGCAATGACAATGTGCATATGTGGCCCGAAAAGCCGAAAGACCGCACACAGTGCAAACACAGCACACGCAAGTGACGCCTCGAGGACTCGCACAGGGAGCGGGCCTAAAGGGAGGCCGCCGCAGGGCTAGTGGGCAAAGCAAACACAAGACCCAAATACAAACAACACACCCACACACACACACACACACACATACATACACACATACAAATACTAAGAAGCTAGAAAAACAAGTGTGGATGGGAGCTCAAGTGGGGGCAGCTGGGCGGCTGGGGGGTTGGGGGGCTGGGCGGCTGGGGGCTAAGTCAGTGCTGCTTGACTTGTCCCTCTGTCACACATTGGGCGACCTGGCCAGGCGGAAGTATACTTAAGACCGTCGAAATAGAGGCATTAAGATCTTTACAGTTAATCCCTTGAGTAAATGTTGGCTCTGTGTAGGTGTGTGTGGTCGCGAGGACATTGTTGTGCCAAGACACACATATGAGCGAGTGTGTGAGTGTGTGTGTGTGAGCACATAGTGTATACACAGTGAAAAATGTGGTTAGGAATAAGGCAACATTTTGCAGGCTGGCCACTTAAAGTTAAGCCAACTTTGCTGCAAGTCCAGCATTAATTAAAAAAGTTACGGAGGCTTGACTAAAATTGCATTTAAATTTGAATTTTAAAACAATTTTATTTGCAGTTCTGTTAGAATTAAACTAAAAACTGTTAACAGTTGGGCGAAGCTGCTAATCCACAGACTGTTAATAGCTTTGGCATGTTGTTGGTAGAAAATGTTAACAGGCTTTGCTGAAAATGTTAATGAGGACGTATGTGTTAACTTCCTTTGAGAGATATGCATACATATAGAAAATGTAAACAGGGTTTGTTTATATTTTAAGAAAGAGATTGTTTGTGCTAAGAGAGATATCCTCACTTATTGAAAATGTTAACAGGATTTGTTTAAAATGTTAAAAAAACGCAATTATCCACGCAAGATTCGAACCTGCGACCACCCACAGCTCACATCTCTGTCATTAAGATTCGGCCCTGTTAATTAAGCGTCTATCCCACTGAGCCATTGTTTTTATAAAAAATTGAACTTATAAGTGTAGCTTATCTATTCCACTGCGCCATTGTTTTTGTTGCAAGCTGAGCTAAAAAATGAAGCTTATCAGTTGCTTTGTTGCATTTAAGTTATTCGGTGTTTATTTTAAGCATTTTAATTATATTTAATTGGCATTTTATTTGCAACCATTGGTCAAAGAAAGAATTAAAAATCAATATATGTAATTAAAAGTCAAAAGCATTCTCCTCTTTTGTTTGATGATCTAAATCAAACCCATCAACCTGGGTGAGGATTGAACCAGGAACCAGCACGTACAACTTCACTGTTTTGGTGGTAATGCGAACGTCTTTGCCTCTACGCTATTCAATGATCAAATTAGAAGAAACGTTACATTTCTTATGTTAAGTGAGCAGCTTATGCATTTATACAGAACCATTAGCATGTCCTGAGTTAAGCGAGTGGTTGCAGGTTCGAGCCCCAGCAAAGCCACAGTTTTAAATTATTTTTTAAATATGCCTGAAAGCTATTGAAAAATTAAGCTTAATTGGTTTACAAATTTAAGCAACAATTATAGAAAATTTAATTATACAAGTATTAATTAAGCTTACTTAAATTTTAAGACAATTTTAATTCAGCAAATTTAATTTTTAATACACTTCAAGTTTCAGCCCCACTCACTTCTTACAGTGCATGCTGTCTAGTTGCTATTTAGCTTAGGCACATCTCCAAAAAAAAAGGCTTAAAAGCCTGTCTACATATTCATTTTTTGGGGCTCCCGTGCGCTGCTTTTGCCGTTGTCCTGCGACTTGGGCCGCGCTTAATGTTTGCTACTGAATATTTCAGTTAACCAGCGACAATGGCAGAAGCAGCAACAGCAGCAACAAATGCCTCTCATGCGTGCAAGTTAAGTGCTTAAAGCATTTAGCCTAACGATTTCGGCTTTTAATTTGCACTTTCAGCTAACAACGGTGAGCATAAGGCGGTAGGCGGGTGGCGGGTGGCGGGTGGCGGGAGGCGTGTCACGTATTTATTTAAGCAAATTGCGCAAAAATATTAAAGCAGGCGAAAAACTGAAAATAATGCGTGTGCCCTGCCAGAGCAGCTGCCGAAAGCTGGCCAAAAACCTTTTTACAACTTTTCTAGAGCCACAAAAAAAAGAGAAGAGAAGAGAACCAAAAAACTGTTAAGCAGCCCCGCCCACTTATACCATGTAAGGCCACAAAAAAAGAAAGGCGCAAAGAAAACAAGGGCGGAAAGCGCAAAATAAAGTCATCACAAACATATTAGCAGCGAAAAACACCTGAGCAAATAGATTTATATGCACGATAAAGCACAGAGTAATTTCCCTTAGATCCTGTCGCCTGGGCTCCGGGTGCTGCCCGCCCCTCGCCCCACGCCCCCCGCCGCCCGCCTAGCGCCAAGTGCTGCACATTTGCCACTCGACTCTCGCCTGTTGCCTAAGCCGCAAAATAGCTCGGGCCCAAGATAACATCACTTTATTGTAAGAAAGTTAAAACACAGAAATGCAGGCCGAAGCCAAAGCCAAAGACAGAGCCAAAGCCACAGCCAAAGCCAAAGCCAAAGCTAAAACCAAATAGCCCAAAAAGGTAACTGCGTGTGAGTGTCTCCCTCTCCCACTCTCTCCCTCCCACTCCAGCTGTGTGCGTGTGAGCAGGCACTTAAAAAAAATGCCAAAAGTAAAAATGCCGCCACATGCGCCAAGCCAAAAATCATGTAGATAAATGCCACAGATTCTATATGCTCTATCTGGAAGTCAAAAATGCATAAATATACGAATATGTGGAAATTTTTTTTTCGACAAAATTTTGTATTATTATAGATTTAAAACTACGTAAGACGATTTAGTAATCTATGTTTGATTACTATTCTTTTAAAGCAACTTCATTTAATTCCCTTTATTAACAAAAATTTCCTTAAATATATTGACTACATTTCTTTATATAATTTCCCCTTTTTTTTGAGAGATCTTATCTCAGGTGATTGCTTTCCTTATCCATTTTTTTTACATATTCATAATTTCCCCTCTTTCTATTCCCTGCTTCTGTTCTTGTATAATTTCCCTTTCTTTTCTATAATTCCCTATAAATATCTCCTTCGTTTTCAATTTATTTCATTACCATAATTGCCATAAATTTCCTTTAAGCATTTGGTATATTCTTTGTAAATTCCCATATCTACTTACTTTTGTTTTGCACAAATACCTTTTGTTTAACGATTTCCTTTTCCCTCTCCTTTCAGCTCATTCCGCATCCTGGCCCAAATTTCCCATATTATCCAATATATTATCCAACATATTATACCCAACACTTTTTCCACAAATTCCTTAAATGATTTCTTTGCTTACACAAATATCTTAATTATGATAAATATTCTTTTTAGCGTTGTTTCTTCTCTGTTTATTCCTGAAGTAGTTTTTTTTTACATATATGACCTCAAAAATTTCCCATATCTAACATACACTTTCTTCCAGAATTTCCTATTATAAATTTTCTGATTTAGAGTTGCATTTTCTTCTGCCTATTCCCGTCAAGTATTTCTTCTCTCATTCATAAATTGCCTCAAAAATTGGCTTCTCCTCTTGTCTGTTAACATATCTGGAACTGCTAACATTTCTAGAAATGTTAACATTATCACAACTGTTAATAGATATCAAAACTGTTAACATACATGGCAACTGCTAACACATCTATAAGTAAACTCTTAAAGCCGCGCCCAAATCGCATGCAAAAGCTAACCTACTCCATTGTAGTGTATATCTAAGAGAGCATATAAAAGTTTTTCGATGTCATTTTGGCATTGGTTTACGAGCGATTTCCCTTTGTTGGCTGTGTGTGAAATTATCAAAATTTACTCGAAGACGCGAGCTCGAATTCGAACTCCCATGAGAAGCTGCTGACTAAGAGAGAGACCAGGCGACAATGGGAAATTAAAGCTGCAAAATGCAGCACGTGCTGCAGAGAAAGAGAGAGAGAGGGAGAGTGGGAGTGGGAGGAAGTGTAGGAGAGTGAGAGAGCGCATAAAGTTAGACGAGGCGAGGTCAGCCCAGGCCATTAGCAGCTAAAATGCTTGACAAATAATTAGGAAGGCAGCGAAAAAAAAAAAAACAAAAAAAAAAATGAAGCGAAAAACTAGCGAAGGACACATGAGTGATGGGCACTATCGAAGGATGTGGTCGGGCACAGATAGAAGGGGATATATCACACAAATTGGCATTGCTCAACATGGCCAAGTCAAGTGGCTTTTGGCTTTTTGCTGTCAAAGATTTGTCGCGCAGAGGAGCAGCAGCAGCTGGAAAAAAAGTTAATTGCAGTTAATGACGACATTAATCACAAGAAAATGAAGCCCAGCGCCGTTGACAATGAGCGCCAAGCGGCAAATGACAGAGAGAGAGACAGAGAGAGAGGGAGAGAGAAGAGGAGAGAGAGCAGAACAGAGAAGAAAAGGCGTCTATTAACACCGATACCCAGATACACTACAAAAGACAATGTAAGGGGAGTTGTGGAGGTTCAGGGCGGGGGGCGTGGCGTGGCATGGTGGGCGCAACAAGCGAGCTGAACAACAACAGGATGCGAGTAGGAAAAGCAATTTCACTGCGAGCTTCCTTTAAGACAAATAAGTCAGCCGGATCAAAAGGGCCTTTCAGGCGTGGCACAATAGAGAATGAATTATAAGCGTGGAAAAGCCAGAGGGGGTGTGGGGGGAGGGTGCGGGAGCGACGGCAGCGATAATAATGAACAACTATGCAGCCATGACGAATGATGTTGCCTCCCTCGCACCCATCCCACTCACTGCCTTGCCCACTCTTGCTCTCTCTGTCTGCCTCTCTCGTTCGCTAAAAGTACAATAATTGCCGCCAGATGGCGTTGCGTGTCCTGCGCTATTAGAGACAATAATCGCCAGAGTTTGTTTATTATGCTTGGCGCTCGGCAGATTGAGCTCGATTCTGATTTGGGTAATATTTGAATGGCGCTTTAAGGCACGACACATTCATATGCAATAATATAATATTTGTGTTAACTATTTAAGTGCTTGACTGCGGTCTGGCATGCTGAAGTAATTGGAAATTGAGTCTTGTTTTAGTTGATTACCTCGGGCAATCGGTAATTCGAAAAGTCATATACAATAATTTGATATAAATATATTAATAAAAAAAAACATTTGTAAATAAGTTTCTATACATTTTAATTGATATTTTGAAATAAAATACTATAAAAAAATATATAATTACTTAATAAACCTATTCTTATCAAAAAAAAAAAAAAAGTACTCGAATTTCCAAATTTAAATTTTGAATTTAAAAATATCATTATGAAAAATGAACTTCAAGCTTGCATATTTATTATGTATTTTATTGTTTTGTTACAATGTCAATAGTTTTTACTGAACGTCAATGAGCTGCAAATTTCCCTATCACACTATTATTTGATTTAGCTCAAAGCTCATTCGTTTGCCCAATTTTTTCTGTGCATATTCCAAACTTCTCTGCAATCAGCCCTTTAACATATTTATTTACTTGCTATTGTATACACAGATCTTTTGCTTTTCATTTAATTTTTAATTGCCTTTTGTTTATCAGCTATTTTATATTTGTTGTGTTTCATTCCCCATGTACATATCGCTTTATTGGTTACATTGACTATTACCCCTTATTGTGTTAGGTGCAAATTGCCCTAGTACTCAAGAGGAATTTTCAAAGAATTTCCGTGAATTGCTGAAACTGTCTATTTTGGAATCACATATTCAATTTCCCCTTATGTCCTGTGTGCATTTTTCTTTATTTTTTTAAATTTCCCAATGAATCGTTTTTTTTATACCCTGAACCTATTAAAAATGGGAATTCAGGGTATAATGGTTTTGTGACAATTTATGTAACAGGCAGAAGGAGGCGTACCACACCCCGTAAAGTAGATACATTCTTGATCAGGGAGACAAACTGAGTTGATAAAGCTATGTGCATCTGTCCTTCCGTCCGTTCGTTCGCGTATATGTAAAAGAAATGCAAAATGATTTTAGTATCAGCTCCCGCAGTGTTCAGGGTATTTCTCAGTCGAGCCGTCTTTTTTTTGTATTAAAAAAAAAGAATTAAAAATATTTACTTTTAATCAAGAAGTAACTTAAATCAATATAAAATTATTTTAAAATAAATAAAATAAAAATTCCACCAAATTATCAAATAGTAATTGCCTTTTGCAATTTCTGCTCACACCTGGAATTCAGTTCCAATTCCGAATTCGACTCCGGGTCGGAACTGGAGTCAGTTGTGGGCGCAGACAATGCGTTAATTAAACGCAGTTGCCTAATGAACTCGCCGTGGATTGTGCTGATGAGTGATAATAGGCGATGGGAGCAGGGAGTCTTATGCCTTATGGAGTTGCCGGAACTGACGCGAGCTGGTCAGGTAATGGGCAGCACGTCTTCAGCAATTGCCGCACGAATGCGCCTGCAGCAGCTGCCACGCCTGCTGCCCCTGGAATGTTTGTGGGCGGGGGGCGGGTAAGGAGGGCGGCTGAGCAAACAAAGATGTCTGTGGAATTTATGCAACATGAGAGCGTCTATAACTTATCCAATTAAAACTCAATAAACGCGACAGCCCCACACTGGCCTCGCCCCTCCCCACACGGCCTGGGGCAGGCCTGGGGCGGGGTTCAATAAGAGGCAGCTTCGGGCTGCTGGCTGCTGGCTCCTGGCTGGCTTAACGCAGCGATTACAAGTGCCTTCAGCTTGTAATCCACTTTTGGAAATGCAGCCAGTGCCAGCGCCACAGCTTCAGGACGAGTGCGTCCTTTGCCTGTCTTCCAGCCAGCCATCCGACCAGCCAGCCAGCCAGCATGACAGCCACAAATTGAAGATGACAAAATGTCTAAACAAGCAACCTCTATAACTATGTCTCTGTGTGTGTGTGTGCGGGTGTGTGTGTGTGTGTGTGTGGGAGCATATCTAGCGGAATAATCAATAAATTACACACCTGTCTGGCCACAGCAAATTTATATATACCGCAAACACACGCTATAACGAACAGTTCAATTGCTGAGGTCAGCGGTGAAAGCTGAGCTAGATATACATTAATGTTTCCTCTTCCTCTGCTATAAATATATTTTCCTTTGCTTTATATTTCTTATATGTGAAATTTGCTCTTATAATTTATTTATATATATACATTCTCTTAGGTATATATTATTTTACATTTCTATAAATTTCCCTATATTGTTATTTTGTTTTAGGAATTGTCAGAAAAAAATTCTCTTAGGTATATATTTTTCTACTTTTTTATAAATTTCCCTATATTGTTATTTTACTCTAGGATTTATTAAAAATTTCCCTAGATTTGATTTTATTTAAATTTTTATAAATTTCTCTATATTGTTATTTCGCTCTAGGATTTATCAGAAAACATATTCTCTTAGGTATATATATTTTTACTTTTTTATAAATTTTCCCATACTGTTATTTTACTCTAGGATTTATCAACAATTTCCTTAGGTTGGATTTTTTTTAAATTTTTATAAATTTCCTTATATTGCTGTTTTGCTCTAGGATTTATCAGAAAAAAAATGCTCTATCTCTTAAGTATATATTTTCTTACCTTTTCATAAATTTCCCTATATTGTTATTTTGCTCTAGGACTTATTACAAATTTCGTTAGGTTTGATTTATTTTAATCTTAATAATTTACACCACATATTTCCTTAAGTACTTTTTTAACTTCTCTATAATTTTTTTTTTGATTTCATATTTATTAAATTTTTCTTTGAGAACTTATTTCTTCCTTTCTTTAAATTCCCCCAAATATGTTATATTTATTATATAACAAATTACCTTACGTATTTCTTTGACATATCTATAAATTTCCACAAATATATCCACGGCTTTCAGATGTATTAAAAATTTCCTTAATTAACTATATTTAGTGAAATTTTTACTAAATATTTTCATTGTTAATTTCCCCATTTCAATTACATTCCCAATATTATTCTAATTTGTTTTAAGCATGGACCTATTGCTTATGAATTTCCTTTAATATATATTTAAAAAATAAAAATATATTATATTTCGCAAATATTTCTTTAAATTCACATAAATTCAATTACTTTTTGCTGCTGTTCACTCAAGTCAGCTTTCACTGTAGCTTAGAGTTATGGCTTTGACTTCAGCCAAGATGCTGTCTACATATAAAATATATATATATATTCGATTATCTATATAGAAATATTTTTCACGAGATTCCGACAGCGCATTCCGCAGGTGCCATTTGCCAACGCGTCGCGCTGCAAGATGCCAACGCAGGGAGCTTGGGGCAGTGGACTTGGGGCGCCTGGCTCGGCCCGGCCCGGCTGCGCCTGGTTCTGCTTCAATATTTCACGCTGGCTAAGTTTTCGATTGTGTTGGGCTAGCGGCTCGGCACTTGGTGGTAATTGTCCTGCCAGCCACTGGACTTGCACATTGTTAAGCATCTCCAGCACCAGCAGCAGCAGCAGCAGCAGCAGCAACAGCTTCTGCGGCCATGGCTACGGCTTCGGCTACGGCTACGGCTCTGAGTCTACCTAGCAGGCAGGCTCCGGGCCCGGGCCCGGGCCTAGCTTCTGGCTTCTGGCTCGTGGCTCCTGGCACTTGGCTCTCGCAGCTGAGTGAGTATTTGTGCGTGCCATTCTGACAGGCAGCGCTGGCAGCAACTGAATTTTTGATTTATGTGCATTACTTATGCTTTTACTTAGTTGTCTCTCCTCCCCACACCAGTCGCCCCCCCACTCTCGCCCTCTCCCTCACTCGGCCGTACTGCTCTCTCTGTTTGACGCTTACGTACGGAGCCACCAAATTGATGCTAAGTGCTGGGGCGCGCGTGCGAAATGGGTTGAGCGGCGGCAGGAGCAGCAGGAGCTGCGGTAGCTGCCAGCCACAGCAATAGATACACTCAGCGAAAAACTGTGCGAAATTAATCTGGAATGAGCTTATTATTAATTATTCTGTTAACGTTATTAACGCTATTAAGTTTCAAGTTTGGGGCACAGTAATTTAGAGAAATATTAAAGCAATATATTGTAAAATTTTTAAAAAGAATAAAAATAATGTCATGTAAAATAAATAAAAAATACAATTATTTATAATAATATGTTGATAAGAATACTAATTACAAAAAAAAAAAAAAAAAAATCAAAGCAAAATAGGTATAAATAAATAAAAATAAAAGAGTAGTAAAATGGAAAAAATTATGTTAATAATAATAATAAAAATCATAAAAAATTAAAAAAAATATGTATACAAACTAAAAATAAGTAAATTATAATAAGCAAAATAAAATGTAAAAAATATATGCTTTCATTGGTTTAATAAACAATATTTAAAAAAATAAGAAAAAATTATGAATAATTAAAAAGAAATAATTATAATAGTAACAAAATTTAAAGATACTGAAATATTGCTTATAAATTGAGGTAAGTCACAAAAAAGCAAGAAGAAAAAAAAAACTTTTTCTAAAAATGTTTAAGTTAACAAAATTTTTAATAATGGTAACATGTATGTAAAGTATTTGAAAAATATTTATGCAAAATTGTGGTAAATACTTTATGTACCTTTTAGCCTTATTTATATATTTTTGCTTGATAATTATTTTTAAGTTAAGACCTATTGAATTTATTTTTAAGCACAAAGGTAAATTTTATTTTTCTTTCCATTTTTTTTTTAGAAATTTTTAGTAACCTTAAATAATAATTTTTTTATTAGATGAGAAATTTGTCAAGTGAAGTGTAGGCACTTTACTTCACTTGCTTTAAGCTTTCGGCAAGTGTGCCTGGATGCGTTTGCTGTGTGTTGAGCCTTTCTACACACGAGCCGCACACACACACACACGCACACACACAGACACACGCACACACACTCGTATATTAAATACCATCCTTGGAGAGTCATCAGCATTCCTCGAGCGGTTTTTATTTCCGTTTTCATTAGTTGCTTTTTACACAAGTGCCGCCCACACACACATACATTCGCATACACACGCATAATGGCATTAATGTCTCGTTTACACACACACACACATACACACACACACATAGAGATCTCTCTCTATGGCTGGCTTTTCCCACTAGTTTGTCAATGGCAGCCATTTCTATGTTTGCTCACGTATTTTGCTGTTGACATTCCCCGAGCTGCTGCCGCTGCTGCCGTTGCTGCTGCTGCTGTTGCTGCTGCTGTTGTTGTTGTTGGTGTTGCTGCGGCCAGCCCGAAATGAGTATGAAAAATGCTTGCGATAATTTGTTGACCTCAACAGGCGCTGTTTATGTAAAGAAAGAAAGAGAGAAGAAGGCAAACACACTCACACTCACACACACACACACACACACACACACACTCACACACACACACACACATTACACACCCACTCACACACACACACACACACTCACACTTGTATTAGGTACATACATTAAAGACATTTTAAAATTGTTTTGTCAATTTGTTGTGTGCAATGCGGCGTATGCTTGATAAGTCGCCCGTCGCTCGGTCTATGGCCATAAGTGCGGCACAGACACGAACTGGATTTTTGGGCGCTAATCAAATCACGTACTTAGCCAAGTAAAGTACACACACAAACACACACAAGCACACACACGCACACACACAAGCACACACAGGCACAGGCACACACGGGACACAAAGTATGCCACATGCTGAATAAGACGTCTTAAGACGTCGCAATGGAGCTACTGGCAGGCAACGCAGCACAGGCACAGCAATGCGCATTAATAGCTTAGACAACACACACACAGACATACACATACACGGAGGCTGGTAGGTACATATATATATGTCATAAGTACAGTAAAACTACACTTAAATGGTCTAACATATTATAACTAGGCTGAAATTGAGGTTTAGCATGGGAAACAAATTTTAAATATTATTTTGAAATATCTAAAAATAATTAATATTATTTTTTAATATATTTTTAAATATCTAAAAATAACTAATATTATTTTTTAATATATTTTTAAATATCTAAAAATAACTAATATTATTTAATATTATTTTTCTTAAATGTTTAAAAATATGTAATTATTTTTTATATTTTATTAATAATTTATTTGATTACAATTTTTATTAATTCTTAAATACTTACAAAATTGCACATTATTTTTTTTAAATGTCTAGGAATAACTTTACTAGTTATTTATTTTAATATTTTATAAAAAAAATACTTTTATAACATTTCCTTTTATTTTGTATTTAAATTAGAAATTAAAGAAGAAAAAAACGAATAACAAAATTATAATTTTTCCTCATATTAATTTTTTTTTTATAAAATATGTTAGTTACAATAATTTACATATATTCTAAAAAAATTAAAATATATTATATTATTTTTTAACCAAAAAGAAATGTAAGGCCTACTTTTATTAGGCTTTGCTACTCTCCAATATCATGCTTATAACTTGTATTTATTTATCTTTATTTATAGAAATGAATATAAATAGAAATGTATATGAATTTCGGCTAAATCTTAGCCTTGTTGACTGTGGCTCAGCTGACTCAGTGATTTGGTGATGTTCTTATAGTTCTCTTGCAGCCATTTGTGTTATGCATGGCTACCCCAGGTTCGAAACCTAGCAAAAAAATGCATTAAAAGTTTGTATAGTTACAAATTTATTAGTAAGAAGCAGCATGTAGCTAAAGCGAGCTTTTTCAAACCTCTAATGCTTGCAGTTGCAGGTTCGAGACCGCGCAGAGCATGTGTGTGTCATTTTAATTTCTGCGTTTTTCACATATTAAAATTGTCACACATTGCAATAATTATTATGTATACTAAGAAAACATAAATTTAATAATGAATCTTAAAAAATATAAAAAATTTAATATAACCATGTAAGAAAGTTAAAAATGAATATTGTCATTATTATGCTTAACATTCTTTAGCAAGCACATTTGACTGTACACACTCGCACTCACACCAACACAACTTGCTTACATGCACACATGAATATGTGGGCCGCCATACACACACACACACACACACATGTATTTTTGCGGTACAAAAACTTGGCTCGGCACAAAGGCAAATTACGAGCGCATTTAAACTGGGGCGCAAGTGCTACTTAAATAACTCATTTAGGTCGCCTGATCCCCGCCGGAGTCGATGTGTGCACGTATGTGTGTGTGTGAGTGTGCATGTGTGTGTGTACATAAAATCAACAATAAACTTTGTCATCTCAATTTGCTTATTACCAGCAGGCAGGCAGCGGGCAGGCGCAGGCAGCGGCAGCGACAGCGGCAGCGGCGCAAAGTCGTAGGAAAAACTTTCTTATTAATGGTGGCGATTTCAATGCGCTGCTTCTGCGCCTCACACATGCAGGCAGCACGTGTGTGTGAGTGTGTGTGTGCTGCAGATAGCGCTGTGACAAACTTACACAGTTATTCGCTAAAATTTTGATGTGTCCCCCCCTCTCGCCCGCCCCCTCCCCCCTTCCAGTTGCAGACCGCAAAATGGCAGCGTCTTGCTGCATGGCATGTCTTGCGTCCTGTGTCCTGTGTCCTGCGTCCTGTGTCTCGCGGTTAGCTGCAAGTCGCAAATTGTAAAAACCATAATTAGTGTCTGTCACGGCACATAGACTCATGCGCCCCCCGCCTCCCACGCCCCCTCCACACATCCTGGAAGCGCGCGCAAGCTGCACTCAAGCTGAGCCGAGCTGAGCTGAGCTGCCGCCGTCGCTGGAAAGCAGTTGCTCTAATTGCAAGTAAATATTTTATGCCGCTTTTAATTGCCAGCTAAAATAAATACAAAATCATTATAGCATTTTTGTGGGGCAGCTCGCAGCTTCGAGCTGAGTCGAAGGTGGCCTGGCCCACATTTCTAGTGGCTGCCTCCAAGTTTTTAATGATGCAGCTACGTCTGCCACTTACGCATGCAATGCAAGCCACGGATGCAGAGCGTATGACTCGACTGCTTCATACTCGCTCAAAATTTTAAATTTATTATAAATATTTTTAGAAATAATTTAGTAAAATAAAAACAAAAAATTTATTTATAAATATTTTTTAATACATTTTTTTATATTTTTTATATTTATATATTCAAATTTTTATTAAAATAAATTTAAATTTGTGAAATGGAGGTTTTATTTAAAATATTTGTTAAGAAATATTTATATTTTATTTTAAATATTTGTTATAAATATATTTTAATTTTGTTTATTTATTTTTTCAATTTTTTTTTTTATAAATATTTTAAATTTGTGATTTATGTAGGTTTTATTTATAAATATTTTTTAATAAATATTTATATTTTATTTTAAGTATTTATTATGAATACTTTTTTTTTATATTTGTATTTTTAATTTAAATATTTTAAGGAATTTCTAATAAAAAAAATAAACGTATTTATAAATATTTTTAAATAAAATGTATATATTTTTCAATATATTTATTATAAATATTGTTTTTTTTTTTTTTATATTTATTTTTACAAATTTGTATTAAAAATATTATAAATTTGTGATTTATGTAGGTTTTATTTATAAATATTATTTAAATAATATTTTAAGTATTTATTATACAATATTTTTTTTGTTTAAATTTGTCACATATGTAGGTTTTCCATATAAATTACGTATATATATATATATTTTTAATATATTTATTTTATTTATAAATATAAATAATATCAAATTTCTTGCATTCGCTCAAATATTCATCGTCTTTCCTTCAATAGTCAAAAGAAAAAAACCATAAAAATGCCCAACTTTTCTCATCCCATATACCCACTTCGCCTGGCCTTAACGAGCATTGAAAAAGGCTGCACTATAAAATGCAAAAATCACGCAAATTATCGAAACATGCGGAAGCGCACTTCAACTTGCTGCGCATAAATCTTGGCAAAGTCGAATTGAACAAAATAAAAAAAAAATGGAAGAAAACTCTGCAAACTGGCTGAAAAAAGTACAAAAATCTTGAGGTATATACGGGCTGGGCCACTGTGCCCCCTTCCACACACTCTCACACACTTACACTCACACACACACACACTCACTCACACACAGCTGTAAAGACGAACTTTCCAATGCCGCAAATTGCAAAACTTCCACGTTATCGCATGAAGTGCGAACATGGCGGCAATCGATTGGAAATTGCAGCCGACAGATGGCGCAGTGCGCCCGGCAATGCTTAAAGTAAGTTAGAAAAATAATTTGAATTTAAATAAAATAAGCACTTAGCCAGAGTTAAGTTGCCCCCTGTGAGGGTTGAACTCACGGCCTTTGGTTTACGAGACCAACGCTCTACCACTGAGCTAAAGGGGCAGCTGTCAACAGCTGCTGTTAAATGCCAAACATAAATATGCGCGCTCTAACAGCGGCGATCGTGGCTGATAACAGCAGTTGGCTTACTTTTTTTTTTCCGCCAAGTGGCAACTCTAGAACGAGCGTTAGGTTCTAAGCTGCCAACTCGTTGAATTTCAAACGTAATTAATTGCTTTCAAATGGTCATAAATATATGATGGCAAAAGCGAAGTCGTGGAGATCTCGGTTTGACTGCATTCAGCTCAGTTTATGTTCTGCCAAATGAGGCATGGCATATATAAATTGAAAGTCAATTGAGAGTATTATCCTCTGCTTGAAAACCTTTCGTTTTCGCTCTCTTTTTTCCTCCCATTTTCCGGAGCAGAAATTATGGCGGCCAAGGCAAAAGTTTTTTCGCCAACTGTCAAATGCAATTTAGTTGATAGGATCAAAATCTTTGCGCGTACTAACGGCGCCTGCCTGCCAGCCAGCCACGCCCACTTGCCAGAGAGTGGGCTGACATTGTCTCCGGCTTTGCGCGGGGATTGTTTGCCACTCGCTCTGCATGCAAAGGCGAAGTGACTCGCCGACTGGCTGACTGTGAGAATTTTACGATTTAAATGCGATTTACGGCGCTAATTCGTAGTGCCATCGGCATAGAGCGACCCACGGAGTGGCAGCCTCCGCCATTGCCATAGCCAATTGAAGGGCGTGGCGTGGACGCCTGCTGCTGCTGCTGCTGCTCCCATTTTCCATCTCCCATCGCACCCACCTCTCATCTCCCGCCCATCTTAAAGCAAGGCAATAGCAGTCAGGCTTATTTGATGCTCTGCACATTTATCATAATGGCGCCTCGCCTGCCTAGCGAACGGGGAATTGGGGCGGCCGGGAATAGGGGCTGGGCGCGAGGACAGCCAATGCAATTTTGCGGTGAAACGTTTGTAATCTGATTTCAATGCAATTGTATAATGGCATCATAGCTCAATTATGACCAATGCAGTCCCAACGAGCCAATCGAAAAACAGAAAAAAGAAAAGAAAAAAATAGAAAAAATGTAAATAAAATATAAACAAATCTGATAGCTTAATTAGATTATAGTAAGAATATTAGTTGGGCTATTAAAGTAAGAGAGGTTGATTGAAAGTTGATATATTAGAGAGAGAAAGATAAAGATGGGTGAAGTGCAATAGAGATTGATAGAGAGCTCTCTCTCTATTCTATATCTATATCTAGTCATAGAGGAAAAATGTAAGAAAGAGACGGAGAAGATTAAAGTGAGACAAAGATATTAACAGATAGAAACGAGGGGAAGAAGGGAGAGAAGGGAAGAACGAAATCGATTGAGAGACAGAGATATATGAAAACAAGTAAGAAAACTCAGGTATGACTTAGTAAATAATTGTGATGTAGATAAGTTTCTTGTTGCTCAACTCTGTTTGCCAGGTATTCAAGCAAGAGCTTCAATGAATTCAAGAGAGAGAAAGAGGAAGAGAATGAGAGAGAGAGAGGGATAGGAAGATGGAGGGAGATGAATTGAAGGGGAGAAATAAAGAGAGATATAGCGAGAGAGAAAGGAGGGAGAAAGAGAGGGAGTAAGAGAGGGAGTAAGAGAGAGAGAGAAAGAGAGAAGGACAAAGAGCGAGAGAGATAGAGGGAGAGATAGAGATAAACATATATTGAGAGAGAAACAGAGAGAAGGGGAAAGTAAGAGACAGCTGAAGGTGTGGAAAGAATCACATCGATAATGACTGGAAAAAAGCGAAAGAGATGGAATATAAGAAGAAGAATTGACAACTGAGAATTGAGTACGTAGCTTGTATATACAGAGATAGCTAGAGAAAGGCCGACAGGGAAAGAAAGAGTTTCAGAGCACTACCAATAGGTTAGATAAGTCTAGTAGTAATCAAGTTGCTATAAATTCCTAATATATGCACACAATCTATTCATGAGATTCACATAGAGAGGCAATATAATAGCAGCTCTGCTGCTTCAGAATTTCATTTCGTTAAATTCCAACCTGACCAAACCTATTGGCTGCATCTCACATGAGTCTGCCTCGCAATACATTTATATAATTTGAAATAGTTGCCAGAACTGTGAGCATTGCACATATTATGTACATATATAACTCGTAATCTGAGGATGTCCTTAGTGTCCATTATGCCAGAGATTCATTTCTATCTCTGCTATACTCGGCTCTGCTCTCCAAGTACAATGTAAATTCTAAAGATTTTTTGTATTTTTTTTTTATCCCATTGAAGCTTGCTGCTATTGTCGTAGACCTGGCTGCCTTTCGTGAGGTTTCCCCCCACCTTTGAGGGGGGCTGGGTGGGTCTATCATCATTTTGATTTCTCAACTATTTCTAATGCGATTGCTGGCCCCGGTTGAACAATTGGTTTGGGTTTTTTTGTTCGTCGAGTTGGTCGTTGTCAACGTCTTATGCCACCTAGAGCTACCCACAGAAGAGCTCTCATCTTCGGTTTGGGCATGGCACACACTTCAAACCACTTGCACCACCTCAGCTCGCCTTGCCTGGCCTGGCCTGGCTGCTTCCTTCTATAATGGTAGGCAAATTCCGTTATCAGCTAACGTCGGCGGCTGCATTTAATGTGAACCGTTCGTCCTTGCACCACGCCCGCCTCACATTGTCTCGCCCACTGCATCTGTGTGCTGCTGCCACTGCTGCTGCTGCTGCTGCCTGATTATTTGACTCTAATGGCTTGATAAATGCGATTTCGAAATTGAGTTGGTGCATTGCATTTAATTGAATAAGCACGAAGCCATCTATGCGCATATATCACTCGCCCACTGCATTATACATACAGATATATACATACATATATATATCGTGTCTATCGCACATATATCTCGTCGGTGCTGAATAATTGGCAACTAATTGAGAAGCAGTTAAACTGCCGTCCGTTGTGCGAGAGAGAGAGAGAGATATAGAGAGATAAGAGAAGAGAAGTCAATTCACTATTGGAATATTGAATAAAATTGGATAACCAAGGAAGAACAAGGTGCTACGAGTATAATGATAATAAGATAATAAGAGAATCGCCTTCTAGGTAAGTTGGCATATGATTAAGCAAAAGATATTGGTCAGTGGGCTTGGGTCATTAGCTATAAGTCATTAGATATCAATCCATAATCCATTAGCTACTTCTAGGTGGTTGGTACATGACTAGGCAATAGGCATTAGTCATTGGGTATTGGTTATTAGTTATAAGTAATCAGTCATTAGACATTAAGTCATATGTCATTAGGTGTAACGCATTGGACATTCCATATCAGAAATTAGTCATTAGCCATTATTTACGAGCCATTAGTCATTAGTCATTATTCATTAGTTATTATTTGTTAGTCATTGGGCCTTATACATTATTCATTGTTCATTGAGCCTTATTCATTATTCATTGTTCATTGAGCCTTATTCATTATTCATTGTTCATGGAGCCTTATTCATTATTCATTGTTCATTGAGCCTTATTTATTATTCATTGCCCATTGATCATTCTTCAATATTCATTGCTCATAATTCATTGTTCATTATTTATTATTCATTAGGCATTAGACATAAAATGCATGAGAATTACATAGAAAGGTAATATATAGAGTAATCAAGCCAAGAGATAATTTTTTCCACCTCATTATGATCTCTTCGCTCGTTACAGTTTGCCGAGTTATTAAGAAGTAATATATATCCGAGCATATATGAACTGCTTTGGCCATGGCTGGCCGGGAAGCTCGCATTTTCGGATATGAACGCAGGGCGAAGCTGACCCCAGAAACCAGAAGTGACTTGATTTATAGGCGCGACTTTACGGCTATGTTTCGTATGCTTTGTTTCTGCTCTTCTTCCACTTGTTGTTGCTGTTGTTGTTGTTGTTGCGGCTGACAGCAAACTAAGTGCGAATCATTTAGGAGCGGAACAGGCAGCACCCGCTCCCTGGCCGCCAGCCTGACTGCCCGGACTCTGGCCCAGGCAAAACTTTTAATAATAATTTGCAAATAAATTACAGCCAAGTTGGTGGCAGGCGCCGCGACTTCGCTCCACCCCAAAATTCGTTCTTTGTCCTACATGCTGCGTCCTCTGCCGTTAGAGGGTCCATTAGAAGGCATTGAGCAATTGTTGTTGCTTGTACATTAAGAACTCATTGGCATAAATTGCAATTTAATGTCTGCTTGCCTGCCTGCTTGTTATACCCTGTATTAATTGAAAAGAGCTCAAATGGGGTGGTTTGATGTAATGAAGAGAGAGGTATAAATATATGAATTATCAATATTTGATTAGTTACTATGGGGGAGTTGTATCAATTTCTGCAGGACTGTTAGAGTGTAGCCTATAGCGATTTGTGGGATATTCTGCTATGATGCCATACAATCTATATATGATCACTATCCCTATAAATAGCTGAATGTGTACAAGCTTCTACATATACGCCAGTGTGTTTTGAAGCTGTCGTAGCTATCTACATCTATCTATATGCTATCTATATCTACTAGAGTATCTACCTAAGAGGATAGTCTTTTAGTATTTAGCCTCACCGCTTTCACATTTTTAAATTATTCTTCACTTTATTTTTTTAAATGTTGGTCAATAATTAAGTTTCTGCTTTATAAGGTATAGATTGATATATTTTTCACATTAACTAGAACAAAGTTTGTATTTATAAGTTTGACTCAGCTGAATATATGAATAAAATCTTAGATCTTATAATCAGCCACCTGGAAATATATATTTTTCACCTTTATATAAGAAAAAATATATAATCCTATAGAAGTCTTATACCCATATCTGCTTCTTGATTGCTTCATATATCATAATAATAATAATATATATTTGACATATTTTTCTTGTCATTCTTTCTGGATGAAAACATCGATCTATGCCGCGCTCAAAAAAGTGATCTACAATGATCTATGCTGCATTAGGCATTATGATCTGCTTCTTATACAATGCTTAATGACTCTTATCACAAGTGTCTTCCGTTATCCATAAACTTAATCGTTTTGACCTTGGGAATTGTCCTTAATTTCAATGCTCTCCAGCAGATCACTTGAAAATATCAGGAGCGGGCTGTCACTACCTTGTTCAATCCAGTTGAATAAGGTAGTGATATGCATATAAAGTTGTTGTAGATTAAACATATTTGCTTAAAATTAAGTTTACAGGGCATCTCCATAGTCGGTCATGCCACTGCAGCTGTGGCTCTTTGATTTGTTGTTGCTGCTTGCTGCAGACCTCTTAAATACGCCGGCTGCCAAATAGTTGAAGCATATTTATTGCTGCCCGGCACTTTACCAATGCCAGTTGTTGTTGTAGTTGCTGTCGTTGTTGTTGTTGTTGTTGCTGCCACAATTCACACGGCGGGCATTGCAGCATTGCGCATACGCCTCATTGGCTGCCACTGGCCGTAGCATACTTTTCAGCGCGAGCATTTCAATTTTATAGCTTCTCGCACTTGTGTGTTTATGGATTCGCACCTCAATTTGCCTGTTGTCTGCTGCCGTCTCACTCTCTCTCTCTCACTCTCTCTCACTCTCTCTCTCTGTTGCTCGTAGTTAATGTGCTTATATATCAGCATAAATGTTCGCTTTACGCCTTTGTCTCTGCCTCTGATTGCCACTGGACACTGCAGAAAGATTCCCAATTGCAGTCAGTTAATTGCACCAAAAGTTGCTCGACATATATATAAATATATATATTATTTATATATAGATATATATCTGTATATATATACCCCTTGCTGAAACTTGTTAAAGCTTGAGCAAGTGCAGGAAAAAACATTTCCTAGCCAAGTGCAACGCGTTCTTAATGACCAGCAGTTACAGCTGTTTCGCGCTTACTCTCCCTCTCTCTTTCTCTCTCTCTCTTTCTGTTTTTTCCGTCTCACTCTTGCCATAATTGTGCATGTAATTGTAAACGCTGAATTAAACAAGCTTCATTAAAATGTAATTAATTGTAATTTACGTTCACGTACCGCTGCCAAAGGTGTTGGCTTTATAGTCCCATCTTTCAAGATGAGCCCAGCTTTTGCACGCGCCCTTTTTTCCTCTCTCTTTCCCTCTCTCTCCTTGTCTCACTGTCTCGCGCCACGTTTTATTGCCTGCGTTTCCTTAACGACTTTAAACGCTTGAAACACATTGAAAACATTCATGTTTTTTTGGTTAATTAATTAAATTGCAATTAATATGAAAAGTTAATTTACATGTGCACTTCGTAATTTGATTTATTTCCTCTCACGGCCACAGCGAAAAAAACCTGCTCAATTGCGTGTGAAGTGTCATGTTATTATTTGTTAAAAACAGCGCGTAAAAAACGTGCTGCAAAATGGTGTTCAACAATTAGATACTCTGTAAAGTAAACAGCCCAGTTGCGCGGGCATAAAAAGCAATGCAAATTTCATTTGTCTATCAACTAATTGCGGGGGAAGGTAAAAAACACTCTAATTATTTATATTCACTTTGCAGTTACAGGTGGCCATAAGCTGAAAATATTAGTTAAGCACTCTAATTGGTAGAAGGGTAGTTAATTAGGGCTATTAGTTACTGAAATGTGGTATGAGCAGGGGTTGCTTAGGATGGGAGAGTATCTATACATTAGCATATATTAGCTCCTTTTATTTCAGACTCTTTTACAATGAGTTGAGAGCTGACTTAAAGCTTCAACTTTTAGTTGGTTTGATAGAATTAGTTAAAGTTAGTTAGTGGCCTGGCTTAAGCTAATATTATTTCAGGCAATGAATAAAGTCCCCATAAGCTTTCTCTAATTCAAACTTATTTTATAATTCTTAAATTAACATTTTTTAGGATGGGTCTAAGGAAATCGCCTATTGAAGGTTAGGACAAATGGAGGTCAAAGCATGCGTTTGCTTTGTCCTGCATAGTATCCAGCAGCGCTCTTTGGGAAAACAGCAAGATTTTTCTTATCGGCAAAAGTCAATAAATTATATCATTGTAAACGAAGCTAAAATAAAATCTTGTATTAATGTTATATATACGTATATTAAGAAAGATTTTAAAAGAGTCATTGCAGAAGTTGTCCGAAAATCGAACTCGCTTTTTCTAAGTAATTCAAATATATAAGTATTTTTCATGGATTGACTTAGATAGATTTGATAGACTTCATAGATTTTCTTGTTGAGATAAATAATCTTGGTGTTAAGAATCTATATCTATATCTAGTATAGCGGCTTACAGATTTTGGTTCTTGAATCGAATATAATTTTATGAAAGATACTTAATACACTCTCATACTTTATCGCTCGTATTCTTCAGGCTTTTCTTGTTCCTTTAATTTTTGCATTTTTTCCCTATTTTTCTCCCTTTTTCATTTTCTCCCATCCCAGTCTTCGTCTTTTGCACTCTTTGCCCTTGCTTTTTTTCTTTCTTACTCTCTTTCATTTACTTTCTCTTTTGTTCTTTCCCTCTACCTTTCTCATTCTATTTTCGTGCGACTTTATTTTTTTTCTCTTGATATCTATTTCTCTCTCTTTTTTATCTTAATATCTCTTTTGACTTTTTTGTCTGCCTTTCTTTATGCCTTTCTCTGTCATAATTCATCAATCTGTCATCCTTCTCTTTTCTCTCCTTTTCCCTATTCCTGTCTATTTATGTCTCTTTCCCTTTCTCTCGCTATCTTTTATGTCTATCTCTCCCTCACTTTTTGTCACTGCTTTGTCATGTGTTCCCATTCACAGGGTATCTGGCATTATTTATGGCACGGCAACGCTGCGTATGCGCAATCAATTGAGCGTCAAAATAGTTTGGCAAACTCAATTACAATCTTGGCTCTGGTAATGAGACTTGAAAATTGATGTGAAAGCATTTGCATAAACAGTAAAAGCAGGCAACAAAAAAAAGAAGTAAAATAATTAAAATGCGGCAGCAACTGCAATGGCAATGGCAACGGCAACGGCAACAGCAACAGTTGCTGTGGTTGTGGCTCTCGTTGCAGTTGCAAGAAAAATGGCGCGTTTACATGCAAATTATGCGAGCTGTGGCAATAAAATAAGACGAAATGGAGTCGCGTCTGCATAAATATGAATGCATACACACATATATATATATAGAGTCTATATAGTGAGTATATAGTGAGCATTATAAACATGTGGCGGGCTTTGGCTTGGCTGTGGCATGCCACACACAGACAGCATTTGCATATTCTAATTATAAGTGGCAACAACGTCGGCGCATTTGTCATTTGCCATTGCGGACAAGCGCCTTGAGTGGGGCAACTACTACTTAGCCATAGTTCAATGCGCAGTGCAATGTCCCTTTGCCTTTGCAAGGACCTTCGCTGGCGCAGCGCACGCACACAGTGACACCCACAGACACCTACACAAGTGCTGGCAAGACTTGTATAATATGGATGCCCTCTATCAAAGGCAGCTGTGTAAGTGGGGTATATTGGTTGGGTGAGAGTGGATGTGACGGGCGAGAGGAAAGGAATTGAGTGAAACATAAGTAATTATATTAGCGCTATATATACTTAATCAGCAATAAAGTCGTATGAAGACTTTGGATAAAGACTGTCCGAAATATAAAAGAACTTGAAGAGCTGGAATAATTATAAATTCATTTTTGTTCCACTAATTTCAGAAAGTGCTCACAGAATACATATCTTTTTCACATTTTCTAAATATTTTTAAATGTATATTAAAAAAATTGTTTTATTTTTATTATAACCCGAGGACTATAAAAGCTAAAGCCGTGAAACTTGGTATGAAGACTCTTCTATACAATACATTAATTTAGATTTCTTTTTAAGTAACAATATTAAGAACTAACTGAAATTTGAACGCATCTCAACAATAACTACATCTTCATATTTTCTACATCTTCAAAATTGGATTTAAAAACTTAATTTTCGGGAAAACTTGAAGACTTTTAGAGTTAGAGCCATCAAATTTGAAATGTAGAGCCTTCTATTCCATATTCTATTATTTTTTATACAACAATTAGGTATTATTTAGTATTTAAACATAATATAATAGAAAGAACTTAGTTTAGTTCAAGCCCAAACTCAACTTTACCTACAGGGTATCGCCTAGTCATGCACTCACGCCATCGCAACACTAACTTGCTTTATTTAATTTTCTTATGTGCTTGCAGCTGCTGCTGCCAGCTTCTCAGCAGCTTCTTAGCTGGCTCCTTGCTGCTTGGCTTGAAGGATAACGCGTGCAATGACATGAAGTGCTGCTGCTGCTGTTGCTGCTATAGATGTTGCTGCTGTAGCTGTAGATGTTGCTGCTGTAGCTGTTGCAATTCCCCTGCGTGCGTGCCACACGCTCTCTTTTGTATTAGTTGCGTTTGGCTATTTATTTAGATTTCATTTTATTTGCCAGCGGGCGCTGCTTTAATTGACTCTAGCTGAAGGATATTCGTATCCTGCTGCTGCTGCTGTTGCTACTGCTGGAGTCGTTAATCAGGCCTTGACTCGAGTGCCTTTGCCTTGAGCTGCAATCAGGCATGAACTTATTTTCATAATCGCATCGGGCCATTTGATGATAGCTGCCATCAAACAAATATTGCACAAGGACAATTGAGTAACTGCACAAAGGATTTAAAATGCTTGCATTGTGCATAGGTTTTGCTTCATTCCCTTCGTTTCCCTCTCCTGCTTCTTCTTCTTCTTCATCTCTTTCTATTTTGGGCCAAGCCAATGAAGCGCATTGCCGAGTCACAATTCAAATAGGGCAGCCAGACGGAGTGGAAGGCGTCATAGAGTGTGGGGCGCGGGAGACGGGGCAGCACGTTATGCATAGATAAAGGCAATGCCAGAACGAGCTGAAATCGCACTTGAGAGAGGAATGTGCAAAAAAAAAAGAGCAGTTAACGAGGGCCAGCAGACTAGGAAATACTCTAATTTAATATGTATAGAGGTTAAACTTAACTAGAAAGCTTGGTGAAAAGCATTTATCAGAGATACGCATAAAATATAATTTATGAATCTGGATAATTCAGGATTTATTATTTAATTTATAATTTTATTATAAATACTCTACGATTTTTAAAAGATATGAGCTTTACTTGTAATAATGCTTAAGGAGCTTGAGTTTGGTCTACAGTTTTGTAAAGCAAAGTATGATAGGTTTCCCTGTATCACATTCAATTATATATGGAAGCTTCTCATATCATATCAAATTATATGTAGAAAGGTCTCTATTAATGGAAAGTTCTGCATGTGAAATAATATATAGCACATTTTGTACAGAGAACTTACATTTATGCCATAATAAATTTTATATGAATTTCTACCTAAAACTTTTTGAATGCGGGTTATACGTGTCTTCAAACGTAAAAGATCTTTATCTATATAATTTCACATTAAAATATTTTTGGAAAGCTCTCTATATAAAGTCTTTTATTATAGCTTATCCTCCATAGCTTTCTGATAGCGATACCCTTCTGCTCTCGGCGATATTTTAGAATATATGATATATATATAAATTGACAGCTTGAACTTTGCTATATAAGCTTAGCTGAAGCTAAGCTCGCATACATCCATACAAATCAGAGCTCTCCTTTCCTTAGCCTTCTCTCGTCCACTTAGAATATGAGACTACCCCTAGTGAGAGCATTTATAGAAATCGTTCAATAAGCTTTTCTCACTTGCATTGGCAAGGAGATTCTCCTTTTTCCTTTTTTTTTTTTGCTGGGGCCGACTTTTTCGACTCGTCGATGCAGTCATCCATATTTGCCATTCCGTTTTGGGCATTTGTCGAGCTACACAATTTGCTGCTCAATTGTCTTGGTAACAACTACCTCGCAGCCTGCTGCTCTGGCATCTCGGCTCGCTCTTCAGTCTCGCTTGCCGTGTGCCATAATTCAATTGATTCCTGGCAACATTATGTATATACAAAATGCTCATCATGTTTATCGCTGGCAATAACCATCTATTCCAAGAGTCATCCACCTGCAGCAGCAGCAGCGGCAGCAGCACACTCAGACACATGTGTACATACTTTTATATATCTTTTGCTGTAAGCCTTTTTCAATGGCTTGCACTTGAGCCTTGGGACAAATGAGCTCTACATTATTACGTTTTATGTCAAGTGCTTGCCATCGCCATTGACGTCATCGCAGCTCAACGCTCACAGCGCTCCCAGCTCTCAGCTCCTTCTGCCACTGCAGCTTCGCCTAATCCAGAAATTCCTCGAACTGCACTCGTTGCCGTTGCGCCATATGCTCAACTTGTTTTTGTTTCAATTCCAATCCCAATTCCAATTTAATTGGCTTAATTTTTGTACTTTGTAAGTTTCCATCTTAATTTGTTTACAAGCAGCAAACACATAATTGATTTTATATTAAAATGTTCTGTTTGTGCCTGGAATATTGATGAAATAATTCTTTGCCAAAAATACATAAGAGCTGAAAATACTTTTGATTAAGTAATAATGCGAGCGAAGGCAGGAGGAAGCTTGAGTAGATTTTTGTTGAAAGCCGGCATGAAAATGGTTTGCTTTAAAATTTAAAGCATTTTTTAGAGGCAAAAATGAGGTCGAAAGAAAAGTCATGTAGGAAATGAACATGTGAGCAATGTTATGGAGTTTTGTTAAAAAGGATGCGGTTGTATATGTAGGAGAAGGGCTTATGATATTTGCTTTTTGTTATTCCTTTCGGTATTCACTCTATAATATTCGCCTCATGATCTGCGATTTTTGGTATTTTCCTTGTAATATTCGCCTGATCTTTTGCCTCATATTCGTCTTAGTCTATAGCATTTTAAATATTATATTCGCCTTTGCCCCTTTTAGTATTTACCTTATATTCGCTTAATGATTCGCCTTAAAATTCGCTTTATGGAATTCGCTATATGCACATGCCTAAATTTAAATTCAAGACTGTCCCCACATAAAATGTTTGCTTTGCCAATTAGTAGGTCGATTATTAGTTGTTATAAAAAAAAATATATTCTAAATTTTCGTATAGTATATAAGCTTCTATATACCAAATATCAAGACTCTAGCTTTAATAGTCTTCGAGTTAAGTAAAAAATAAAACAAGTTTTTAAATCAAATTTTAAAGTTATTTCGAAATTACTACGAGATATTATTAGTATCATATATTATAAGTGTTATACATATAAGTCTCATAAATTATAAGATATATATTTTTCAAGTAAATTATATCCTTTTGCCTCACACAAACATAACACACCCCACTTCCACAACATCAATTGCAACAGGGTATATCAATTACTCTCTACGTTCGGCCGTTTCTTGGTCCTTGGCCCATAACTTTCGACCTTTGTAAACAGAATTGGTTTGCATTGCTTTCCAATCAAATATCATTCAATAATGATGCAAATTGATTTCAATTAAAATTAATTATTTGGCCATGGATATCAATGCGATATTTGGTATACATTAGAACTGGGCCTAATTGAAACACCAACTGCAGGGGCCGCAATTCAATTGGACTAAAGGATTTTCTCAAGTTTCAACTTCATTTGCGAGCGCTGTCCAGAGTGGGCGTGTCAATTTACATATTGTAGACTTTTTGCGTACGGCAAATAAAACGAAAATAAATATAATTTCTTCTGATGACCTTTTTGCGAACGTTTTAATTAATAAATGCCAACAGCAGCAACAACAGCGGCAGCAACAAAAATGAAACTTTCAAAGAGTTTCGATTGGCAACTGCCCGAATACACAAATAGCAAATAACAAAAGTATTGCAATGGGTTAATCAGGACAGGCCAGCACTGGACAGGACACCACAGGATGCCAGTTGACTGGACATTCGGTATCGGAATTCATAATTTGCATAAAGTCAATTGCAGTCGACGCCCACGCACGTTCGTTTGCCTTGCGCTCTAATAAATCAACAATCTGTGTGAGTGTGTGTGTGTGTAAGTGTGTGTGTCCTGCGACCTTTTTGAGTATCGACAGCTTTGTGTGTGTGTGTGGCCAAGAGGTTCTCTCTGTTTATGTTTGACTATGCAAACAGCATAAATGAATGCGTAGAAGACTTCTAAAAATTATTATTTGCTTTATTTATTATTCATTGAGTAATATTGTCTATGTGTGTGTGTGTGTGGGTGTGTTTGTTAAACCTTTCTTATAACTAAAAACTTTTGAGGCGGCCTATACTTGTGCATGTTTTTTGATCAGCTTTAAAGGTCTTAAGAACGCATTCAGCCGGAATTAAATGAAAGCAAAAAGTATTTCTTCTTATTTTTATTATTTTTAGTTAGGCAAATAAATGTAGTGTTGCTAAAGGTATTTTTGAGCTTAAGGCTAAGCCTATCGTTTGCTTTATTTGTTGTCTTTTCATTAGTTTATTTCTGTGATTTTTTTCAGCTGCTTTCCTCAGCTTTCCTCACCTCAGCTTTGTTAGTCTTATTCCTCATCTCTTATTCACTCTTTTCTCAACTCTTCACATTTCTTTATATATTTCACATTAAATTTCAAATTTATTTCACCTTTCATCTGCCTTGCCTCCTCTTTCTCTCTATCACTTTAATCTGTTACACTTGTATTCTCACTCTCATTTTCTTTTCTGTTTATTTATGTTTCATTTTATATTTAGAATTATCTCGTTACATTTTTTACTCCCACTATTCATCTTACATCTTACACTTGCCTTTTAAACTCGCTCATTCCTTCTTTTGAACTCCTTACCTGTCTCTGTCTTCTCCCTCCCTTTAGTATTTCTGCTTTATTCTTGATAGTTTTCATATTAAACTTTCACTTTCCTTTATTATAATTTCCTTCTCCTTCTCCCTGCTTTCCTTTACAATTGCATTTGTCAGTCTTCTTTTTCTCTGTGCATGCCTCTTTCTATTTTCACAATTTTAATAAATTTCACTTTTTATCTTGCTCCCTATCTGCCGCACTAGCGTCTCATAACTTTAATTTGCATTTCTCATTCTGCTTTTCTGTCTTTTTCTGTCTTCATATTTTTCACATTGCCACTTGCTCTCCCACCATTTATTTTTATCCCTTTCTTCCTTTAGCCTTCTCATTTTTCCTTAACCGTATTTATTTTATTATCTACGCTATATCTCTGGCTTCTCTCTCTCTCTGGCATCTCTCTCTCTCTCTCTCTCTCTCTTTCTCTCTCTCTCTCTCTTGCTTTTATATTTTTTCCCCTCTCTGCCATATAAGCTCTCGTCTCTCTAGTTTAATCTCTCTCTCCCTCTGAAAATTTCTTTTAATCTCTCACTCGATCTGTTTTTTTTTTATCATTCTCTCTCCCTTTCCATCTCAATCCGTCTATGTCTCACTATTTTAATCTCATCCTCTCTCCCTCTCTATCCCATGCTGTCCCTCTCTCATTCTCCCTCTTCTTCGCATTCTCTATTTCTTTTACTTTCTTTTAGGCTCATTTCTGTCTACATAATTCCTTCGCTTTTACCTTTTCGTCTTGTCCCTCTAACTCTCTCAGCTCTTTCTTTCTCTGGGTTTTCCCTTCCTGCTCCGTTGTATCCCTCTGTCCCTCTCTCTCTCTCTCTCTCTCTCTCTCTCTCTCCTACATTCATTCATATTCCTATAAAATATTACTTCTATATTCCCCTGCTTCGCATGTCTGGCTTTTGTGTACGCCTTTCTTATAAGCTTTCAGCTTTCCTTGAGACATATATATTTATAGCAATAATTTTCATATTTTGTATTTATAGATTCTTCGTTTCTGTTCCTCCCACATTGTGGGCTTAATAATTATAATTATTCAATAATAAAGTTTACTGTAATTTAACACCAACCTTGATGGAATTATTTTTAGTTTTTCCACTGATTATTTATAATTTTTTGTCAAATCAGAGTGGAGCTTGGTGGGGTGGACTAGGGGATGTTTAATTAAGCGGGCCGCCACGGAAATAGCACTTTAAGTGGGCAGTTTTCTTGGATGCATTGGGGTGAGCGCAGAGTCCGTTAAAATAGCTGGCAATTGGGACGTGACTGGGCTACCCAAATAATCCCTGGGCTGAGTTCTGGCATGGCCTGGCCTGGCCTGGTGTGGCCGTGCCATCCGCTTTGCGTGTGATTTAAAAATAATTAAACACGTACGGCGAATAACTGTAATTTTCATTCAGGAAACACGCAAAGAGGGATGAGGGGAGTGACAGAGGGGGCTGGCATGTAGGGGTGCAGTCGGGTGTAGGTGGGGTTGGAAATTTAAAATTAACATTTTTATTTATTTGAAAAATAACACTCGGCATCGGCTCATTGGGCATTGGGCAGTTGTTGCGTGCGCATTGAGCATTGAGCATGTCCTGGCGAATGTCCTGTCGCATGTCCTGGCTATGGTGTTGGCTGCTGGCCGGATTGACGCTTTGCTACGCCGGCGGTGACGGCGGCGGCTCAAACATTCTGATGATTACCATGGGCGGCACGAAATCGCACAAAATACCCTTCTGGGCATTGGGACGAGCGCTTATCAAGCGGTGAGTCTCTCCTTACACAGCCATTGGGGCAATGATTGGAGCCCGTGTACTGTTCGGTGCTGTGCTGAGTTGTGTAGCATAGTGTAGTATTGCTAATCCCTGCAGTGGCCATCGGATTACGTTTGTGAATGGCTTTCAAGCGGATTTCCATGTGGATGGACTGGTGGAGGTGACGCCGCAGCGACTCGTTCAATACATACGCAACTATACGGACTGGGATTTGGTGGGCGCACGCTATACGGGCCACGCCCCACTTTCAATGGCCGATGCGATGCGTTATCCAATTGAGGTAACTGCCGTGGCGCCACATCAAAGTGGAGTTACAGCAAAGACACACACACAAACACACAAAGACACACACACAGACGTGCATATAGCTATAGTAAAAGGATAAGCAAGTCAAGTGGAGCATGCTCAACTAGCAGATATCTCGCCTTGTTGCTGTGGCATTAGTTTTTATTTTTCATTATCTAGATTTTCTGTTTTCCATTTTTTAAAGAGATTTTCTAGGCTAAAAATGTCAAAATTCAATCTCAAATCATTTTGTTGCGCATTTTAGAGAGGTTATCCGAGAAAGATATTTATTTTGATGTACATATACCATAGAAGTATATACATATTAAATTTTATAGCTCTAGCTTTTATAGTCTTCGAGTTATGTTTAAGAAAAGAAAGTTTCTAGAGCAATTTTCTTCGATTTATTAATTTCAAAGAGCAAATGGTAGAAGAGATGCATAAGATCAGTTGAAGAACAATTCTATTCTTATGACTTAGGAGAGTATATGGTATATGGTTAGGGAACTAGTCTCTAACCTACAGATAGATAGTAGGATGAACATAGCTAGATCAATTCTTCTACCAAATGTATTCACTTACATATTCCTTATAGGAAGATAGAGTACTTAGCCTTATATGAATCTATTTGTATACCACCTCTTGACTCAACTTACCATAGCACTTACCTGTTTTCACACACACACACTCGCTCACCCACTCGGAACACCCACTTGCACACCTGCATAGGGGGCATGATAAGCTTGCGGCTGACGTTTATTACTCAATGGTTGGCAGGCGTGCAACAGTTTGCTCAACGATCCCGCCACACAACGTCTGCTGGCTGGACACGCCCAGTACCAGCTGGCGATTGTGGACGGGGCATATCCGGAGTGCGCGCTGGGCATTGTGCATCGGTTAAACGTAACGGCATTCATCTACATCAATACGGTCGCCTTCTACACCGGAAGCGTCTCGTTGGCCGGCAATCCGGCTGCGTATGCTGTCACGCCTCACGTCTTTGGCACTTGGACCCTGCCCATGGACTACTTGCAGCGTGTGGCAAATTGTTTAACTCATGTTATTGCCGATTTGCTGCACTGGGTGAGTATCCGTTGAGTCTGTCCCTGTTTACAGACAGCCTATTGGCCTACACTCATGCCTCCTCTCTCTCTCCCTCCCTCTCTCTATTTCTCTGTTATTCCCTTTTCATCTATCTCGCATGCCTTTGCTTGTCTTTTCAACTATGCCCCAGCGGCATGCAGCCGTCTAGCAAACGCATTAATCCTTGCCTTGATTTAAGACCAATTTCGTATGCTGCCTGCTTACACAGCCAGAAATTTAGTTATTCTTTAAATTTTATCTGGTATAAAATATTTTATATTATATACTTTTCTTATCTTTTAATATTTATATCAAATATTTATTCTATATTTTTTCCCATAAATTTTAAAT